>CM056050.1:324484043-324912759 GCA_029574335.1 Rana kukunoris | reverse complement strand
CAGCCCTCCAGGATTCCTCCGGGTCGGCCAGTAAAACCGAGCACATCCCCTGTGCCATCTGTAAACCCTGCTCACCCCAAAACAGTTGTTTAAAGGTAGAGTTATGCCCTAGTATATAAAAAATTTTTTTTTAAAATGTACAAGAATATGTGAGATGGTCTCCTGTTCTGTAAAACCTAACCACTAATCATACATGGTAATTGCTGCCCCTATTTGCCTAGCCTAGAATTTGTACTAATTCCAGGAGAACCAGAATATGGGTCTCTTTCACTGTTCCACTCCCTCTTGCTCAGCAATCAGGGCATTAAAATATCCAGGAAAGTTTCAGACTATAGGTTACTATACAGCTTAGAAATATTGTCATGGATTCCCAAGGCAATTCTATACTTGTGCTCTTGTGTGTATATTTTCCAGTTAGCTGGCTAGTATCCTCAACAATGTTTTGAAGGCAACTCAATGTTTCTGACCATGTTTCATGCAGCACTCAAAATATGGGTGTAATAAGAAGTATTATCCGAGTTCCCCCTACTGAAGCCAGTACCGCTGTGAGTGATTACACCTTTACAGCAGCGTCATTCATTCACAAGAAGTTTTGAATGAAAAAGCTACAAGTTCTCTCTGCCACATGGACATCTCGTTCTAAATGTAACACAAGTGGGATGATGTCACAGCACTTGGCATCTTTTGACACTTCCTGCAGCCCTGTAACCGAAGGTTCTTACTTCTGTGAAGGTTCTTACCTCTGTTTGTACTAGCGGCTGCAGAAAGATTCAGCAGGAGCTGTTACAATGAACCTGTAATCCACTGAACATGAGTGCAATGCTTTTCAGGTTCCTATGCAAAAGTGTATAAATGCACATTTTTCTTTAAGGAAAAATAAATAAATATAAATATGGGTGCTTTTTATATATATATATATATACAGAGCTTTTTTTCTCAGAAAATAGGTACAGGAACTCAACCACGACCCGTTCAGATTTCACAAACAGTAGAAGGGTCTTAAAGGGGCATTAAATACCAGAATTGCATTACATACAGTGTGCAGAGTTCAGGGGGTTACAAAGCAGTCACTTGTAAACACAGAAACCAGACTTCTGTGTTCACAAGTGATTGTGGTGAGCAGGCACCAAAGGGTCTGAGCCAAAGGTGGTGGAACTGAGTTCCACCAAGTTCCCCCAGAAAAAAAGCCCTGTATATATATATATATATATTATATATATAATATATATATATATATTTATATATATATATATATATATATATATATATATATATATATATATATAAATGTGTGTGTATATGTATGTATGTAGAGAAGAGTGCACAAAAAGGGGGGGCCACAGTCAGATAGGTAGTGCACTTCCCGGCGTCAAGGACAAAGATTACTTAATCAGAGGAATAGATAAATTAATTAAAATAATATATATTTAAAATCTCAGAATTAAATTAAATATTAATCCCACTGAGAGCAATTAAGCAATATATATATATGAGCAGCTGTTTAAAAATAAAAGAAATAAATTCATCTATTCAAGGTATAAAACAAAGTATCAAAAAAATATAGCCAAAACAGTTTTCTGGTTAAAAATGATAAAACAGCGCATAACATAAAAAGTCCAATATAGATAAAGATGTTGGAAGAAAGTCCATAGATCAGTGTATTTAGGCAAAGTTCAAAGTGACTTGAGGAAAGCTTCATGGAATAGTAGCACACCCTCCACCGGTTTCCAATCTCCACCAAACGTGAGGCACACTTCCCCGCAGGGGTTCAAACTCACCAGAAACTCAAAGAAACAGGCCTTAAGTATAAAACGTCCTGATCAAACCTCCAACATCATTCCAGAAGCAGCAAGGGTTAATGAGTCAAACTCCAATATATGGATCATAGAAAAAAGCACCAAAATAGTGTAATATTGCTTTTAATAAAAGACACTCCCGTATAACAACACCCCGCTTCCTATCTACGTACATAAAAAACACTGGAAAATGAATAATGAACATAAAGAGTGTAATTCACTGCTCTCCTCCGCACACAGGGGGTCGCGCTTGTGCCACAATGCACGCTGCTAAAGACTCCTGTCTTGGTAGCGATGACCAAGACAGGAGTCTTTAGCAGCGTGCATTGTGGCACAAGCGCGACCCCCTGTGTGCGGAGGAGAGCAGTGAATTACACTCTTTATGTTCATTATTCATTTTCCAGTGTTTTTTATGTACGTAGATAGGAAGCGGGGTGTTGTTATACGGGAGTGTCTTTTATTAAAAGCAATATTACACTATTTTGGTGCTTTTTGCTTTTTTCTATGATCCATATATTGGAGTTTGACTCATTAACCCTTGCTGCTTCTGGAATGATGTTGGAGGTTTGATCAGGACGTTTTATACTTAAGGCCTGTTTCTTTGAGTTTCTGGTGAGTTTGAACCCCTGCGGGGAAGTGTGCCTCACGTTTGGTGGAGATTGGAAACCGGTGGAGGGTGTGCTACTATTCCATGAAGCTTTCCTCAAGTCACTTTGAACTTTGCCTAAATACACTGATCTATGGACTTTCTTCCAACATCTTTATCTATATTGGACTTTTTATGTTATGCGCTGTTTTATCATTTTTAACCAGAAAACTGTTTTGGCTATATTTTTTTGATACTTTGTTTTTTATATATAATTTCTATATATATTATATATATATATATATATATATATATATATTATATTATATATATATATATATATTATATATATTTCTTTTATATATTATTTATATATATATATATATATATATATATATATATATATATATATATATATATATAAATATATTATATATATATATATATATATATTTCTATATTTATTATTATTATTATGTGTGTGTGTGTGTGTTTGCCATGAGGTGGGCTTGACTTTTAGGATAATTGTGATTCCCCAACCATTTACTGTAATTTTTGTCCAGTGTCTGCTCCAAAACATGATTGCTTAGATGGCCTTGCAAATGGAGAGATATCTAAGGCTCCTTATACACGGAGCGGTCCGTTTTTTCGGTCCGCTCCGTGTGTCCGTCAGCTCAGCGGGGGGTCTCCGCTGAGCTGTCGGACGGACAGGGCGGTCCCCGCACACTGTGCAGGGACCGCCCCGTCTCTCCTCCGCTCTCCCCTATGGGGAGTCGGATGGAAACGGACCGTCTGTCCGTTTGCATCCGATCCGTTTGGCCGGACGGAAAAAAAATAGGACATTTTTCCGTCCGCAAAAACGGATGCGGATCAAGCGGACGTTAGCGGATGCATCATCCGCTAACGGATCCGCTCCCATAGGGAAGCATTACAAGTCCGTTAACGGACTTGTAATTAGCGGACCGTTCGTCCGCTAGTGTGAAAGGGCCCTAAGGGTGGTGTGTATGTGACAACAGCAGTGGTATTGATACTTCAAATACTGTGAAAGGGGAAAAAAAACATGGGGACTAGCCCACAGGATAAGACGCTGTGTTTTACCATGCAGGTTGGTGTGAAGGAGCCCTAAAGAGCAGGAAGTTGTTGGGGCCTTGGCACAGACCCAGCAATATAGTAAAGTTTAAAAATGTCACCCCCAAAGCAGTCTGCCATTTTAGTAAAGCTGGGTTTGTGCATCGTAAGATTATGAGCATTCATAATGAGGATACTTTTTTGGTAGGTAATACTGTCATGTTATATCTGTTTGTTTGAATAGTGTAGTATTGCAGATGCCCTAATAGGCACACGGGTTGATTTACTACGTAAAATCTGGCACAGCTGTGCATTGCAGCCAATCGGCTTTTTTAAATTAAGCTTGTTCAATTGGGCTTTGACAATGGAAGCCGATGATTAAAATGGTGCAAAACATATTAGGAATATCTTGTGATTGTGCAATGCTAATTTTGCAGCACCAATCATTTGCAGGTTAAAAAGTTTTTTTTATTTATTTTTAATGAACAGTATTTGTAAACAATTGGAATAAGTGGACTGCTTTGTATGTAAATGTTTAATGGAAGTATTCACATTTAATGTAAATCTGTTCTTCATGTTTAAGGTGTCTCAACAGATGGCAGGAATGACGTTTTTTGGTGTAGGAGGCATGGCAGGATACGGACAGCCTACAACTAACCAGGGACCCAACCAAACCCTCAGCTCTCCAATGTGGAAATGAAACTGGGGCTGAATCGTACCCCTGTGAACTTCTACACTTTTCCTGCAGTCCTGAAGATTCCTCCACTCATTTACCTTAGTTCCTTCACTACTTATTTTTTTGTCCACATAATCTAACAGGGATACAGACGACAATTCCCCATACTCTTGCCAGTATACTGCAGTGTTCATAAAGATGGGCCACATACATTCCCAGAAGCTGAGCCACTTACTTTTTAAGGGCACCTTAAAGGATGAGGACTGAATATGTTCAAATGTCCGTAAGCTTGCAGGTGTTTTCCAGCATGCATCAGGCATGTGTGCTGCTACCAGCTGAATCCAAATATTGGCAGTCAAGAGACCAGTATTACAGTTCTACACCAGCAAGCCCTTTGGATCTCTCATTCCTCTGCACCATAACTAGAATTTGACATGACTGTTCTCTAAATCCCTGGAGTAAAGGCTAGAATTAATATCATCGCTGCTTAGTATAGAGCTGAGTGGTGTGGAAGTGGAGAATTCTGCCAATACATTGACAAACAAAATGAATGCTTGCTTTATTTTTTATTTTCACAACTGTACTTGGTCAATCCATAAAGGTAGAGTAAACTGAAAGTGGCATGTTATAGTTCAGTGCCCCTTTGTAGTAATTTTATTCTTGTTCCCATGTTCAGTGTACTTTAAAAGGAGGAATAAATATAATTGGAAACCAGGGCTATTATACCAGCCTACTTTCTGTTCTCTCTGCTTTTATGGAATATTCCAACATTGTAGTTTCCTTTTTGCCAACTTTTAAAGAATACCAATGTGGCATTGACATCAGCAAACCTGCCTGGAGGAAAGTGGAAGCTGATTGGTCATTCATGTTTCCTATTTTTTTATTTCTATAGAATTTCTCTCCCCCCCCAAGTGTCTTACTCTCCCTAAAATAGAATAACTATTCTGCTGCTGAGTGCAATGAAAGTGACCTGTGTGTTTCTGTGTAGAAGAAATTATTTCCCTCTCTGTGTTTTTTAAGTGCAATGTACCTTAAAGAGAGATTTAACTTATTGCAGGGAAAGAACAGAAGGTTTAGAATAAAGGCTCCGTACCAGAATAAAAATATATATTTAGCTTGTATCTGTAGACAAACTAGACTGCTGCGCTTTCATTGGTGCATTGCCCATATATTTCAGTTTATACAGGAAATTGCCATGCAAATAGAATTTGGCAAGCATCTTGTGCTCTGTGTTTTTAAAATATCTAAAAGTTACTAGTTATTTTATATGTTGTATATAAACTGTTACTTATTTAATGGAATTTTAACTTTGGAGTGTGGCCCCAAACAGATTGCTCATTTAGCCATAGTAAAACATCCTTCATGCCATCCCTTTTTTTTAAAGGGTTAAACAAATGAGAGGAGAGTTAGGCAAGACAGATATAATCAGTTTTTTAAATGTTTCAGGCTGAAGAAGGAAATCTGTATTTTGCTTGTTCTGTGTCACTCCCTTAAACCTTGGGAATTGTCTATTAGAAATTTTTGTCTTGGTAAGTAATTTTTAGGGTGTTTTTAATGCATCTGGATACTTTTTTGCATCTGGATGGTCTTCGTTTTTTTGAACCACTAAGATGGTAGAAGTATCTACTATATTTTACATATCTCTGTAGCCAGGCTACCTAGTGAGCCACTGACCTAGAATATGCATGCAACCTGTGAAGTCCCAAAGTGTTAACGTCTATCACTGTGTAAGTGACTCATTAGGTAGTAAAGCCAGGTGCACCTAGAGCATATACACTTCAAAAGTCACCAATGTCCACTTCCACATATATATCCTGACAGCTTTGCTTAAAGTGATCCTGTTGAGGCTTAAAACATTGTTGAAGTTGCAAAGGAAACTGTTGTGTCTTCAGGTACCTGTAGTATTCTTTATTCTATCTTTGTTCCTGTGGGCCCCTCTCTTTATTTCTGCCCGAAGATGAGATTTAATTCTAGCCAACATCTGTCAAATATCAAAGTGTAGGGAATTTTGAGTTGAATACACCAAAAGGTCCGCCTGTCAGTTTTGTCGGCGGAGCTGAATGGCCACTCCATGCAATCCTATGGAGCGTCGGATGTCAGCGGAGACATGTCCGCTGAAATCCGATCCACCAAAATCAGGCGTCCATATCGGATTGAATGAGATCTGATGAAAACGTCCGTCTTCATCAGATCTCTCCATAGGAGACAGCGGTGTGCTGCACAAGCGCCTCCCCACTCAGTGAGCAGAGAGGGACCTGTCATCCGCCGGCTTAGCAGAGAGATCTCCCGCTGAGCTTTCGGACTTCGTAGCAACGGAGTCCACCTCGTGTGAAAGAGGCCTTAAAGTGGTTGTTACGTTTTTGTTTGTTTTTTTCCTAAAATTATTAAAAAAATATGTATTTACCTGCGCTGTGCAATGGTATTGAACAAAGCAGCCCCCACACCTCTTCTGCGTCTGCTGCTTCCTATGGTGGCATATGCGGTGCTGGCTTTCAAGCCAGACTGTGCCCATTAAAACGCAATACGGCTCAGCCTCTGCTTCCCCCCCCCCCCATTCTCTCCTCACTGGATTTGGCTGAAAGAAGCAGGAGCCAATGGGTGCGTCATTCATTCACAGTGTTTGGTCAATGGGAAAACTACAATTCCTGACAGCCTGATCGGTGGTTATCGGCTTGTAGTTCTCAATGAACTACCAGGGCACTGTTGATCGCTCTAGGTAGTTCATTTATCTTCCTGTCGGAGTGTAAGTGCCTGCCAGACAGTCTGCAGGAACGTGGCTGCAATGCTTTACAGGTCCCTAACAAAGGAAAAATAGATGCATATTTTTTTAACCTGCAAAAAATGTTTTGTTTTTTTTTTGTTTTTTGTAAAAGTGAACTTCACAGAGATTGATTTAAGGACTAACGCAGGTACTTGTGGACACTACAGGGTCCCTACTCTTTAGTACCGTTATCACCCTAGAGATTATTAGACTAGGTCAGGTTTACTTTTAAAGCTGCAATCCATTTGGCATTCAGTAGAACCATGTCTCCTATCTCTGTGCTGCAGTAATTGGATGTTTAATGCTGTGCACGTGTTGTTGGTGAGTTAAGGAATGTTCCTTCTGCCCTTTGTCAAGCCTTGGGACAATAAGCATTTGAAGCTGGCTGTCAAAAGAAACAAACTTCTCATAAAGAATATTTGCTTATGCAATAACAATGTATTCAGGAAAAAACAGGTTTGATTGTGAACATTTACTGTAATGCAGAAAACCTCAAGCACATGCTTAATGTTCAAATTTGGATTTATATGTTTTAGGGGATGTTGTCCCTTTTTAAGGATGTACAGCTAAGCTTGGTATTGGCAATTTAAAACTAGCCGTGTTTGTTTTCAACTAGGTTGCATACTTTAACTTTTTTTGCAAATTTAAATTAACTAAAGTTAATACCGTACTTGCTTGGAAATCAGATTTAGGAGTCGGTTTCATTTTCAGACAATTGTTATCTAGTACTTGGTACATATATGTTCATACTTCTTTGCTCTGCTCTTTTTTTACATTGGCACTCATTTTATCTTTGTGTCTTTGAGGAGAACTGCATGTGTTTGTCGCCATTGGCAAGCAATCAGAATTATTCTCTCATACTGCACTGAGTTCAGAAGAAGAATGTTAAGAAGAATGTAAATGGTTACACTTGCTGCACCTCTACACCTTAATCAGTGAGAACCTTCCTGAAAGGTTGTATTTCCATGCTTTCTTCTTGTATATTTGTGTGAAGTTAGTGATGGACTCTATTCACCCTCAAGTCCACTATTCATCAGTTGTATTTAGTGGCACTGTGAACATCCCCACAACTCGCTTCAAACATCAAGGCATTCTGCAATCAACAAAAAAAAGTACCAATCGTTAATAAGAAAACGGATGACCAACAAAATCTGTAATTTTTTTAAATTTACAATTCAACAGAAAAAATATGCCTGGGAGCAGTCATGCTGAATGATGTGCACCAATTCGGCACAGCATGGCTGAGCATTCCACCCCAGTGTTTCCATTCAGCTTTATACAGGTTTGTAGAAATAGAACTATGTAAATTAATAAACTATGTAAACTAGCACTATGGGCAGACTATGGACATTTTACATATTCCTAACAAGCCCCAAATAAACTTTAACTGATTCCTTCACTGACTTCTGTAGATGTAGCCTCTGTGGATTAATCTCAATTTGCAGCAGAAGGCTTTCAGTTTTATATCACTTTCACTTGTTGGCTTGGCTCCCTTACCAGGCTTAATGTTTCTAATGTGAAAAACAGATCCAGGTGTCTATGAGAAGAGTGTTGATGTGTCACTAGTTCTGTTATATTTTGAGGCTGAATTGCTTCACAGTTCCTGCAACTACAGAGGTCAGTGAGAGCAGGAACTTTAGGTATTCAGCCACTTTGTAAAATCTGCTGGCTCACTATGTGTTAAAGTGAAACTAAACCTAACTCTTAGAAAACGTTATTAAATGTACTCTGAACCGTGCTTGTTCAGCTCACCGTGCATTCTCTGCACACTCCTACTGTGCCAGAATGATTGACTCCAATGCATATGTGGGATAACATCATTCTCCATCAGCCTTTAAAGAGGCTGAAAATCTGGTCCAGGGAGAAGATGACAGCAGCCAGCGAGGGATGTAACCGTTGCGTAGCTGGAAGGCAGAGGTAAGTATTTTCACAAGTTTATTTTCACTTTAATGCTGAGTTCCAGGTTTTCTGGCACTTTAATTAGTTTGGACCAGGCTGGTCCAAACTGACTATTTACTTCACCAAGTGCTGCATTGGCTCCAAGTGCTATATGAACTGTATGCAACTTCAGCTACATAAAGTACAGTGCTGAGTTCTGGCTGTGAGGCAGAGACTTCCGGTCTCTCGCGTTCAGGAAAAAAAGGGCTTGAGCTGTGCTCTGCCAGTTATCGGCAGTTTTGTATTCTGTAAATGAATACAAAACTTCTGCTGAGGCGGCTGATGAAGTTACAATCGCTAAATCATCCAATCAGAAAAACTTTGTATTTTTCTTTACAGACTACAAAGCAGCCTATGGATGGTTGAGCCCTTCTCAGCCTGACTTTTGTTTCCGGGTGTTGGAAGAGTCTGGCTCTCAGACGGGACCCAGCAATGTGTACAAAGCACACTGTAATTGGAGGGAAGGGCGGGCACAGCAGCTGCATGCAACTCTGCAGCTACAGAAGCTGAGACCAGAAGGTCTAGCATAGGAGCGCTGCAAGTATAGTGATCGCTATGCTGGTGCTCAGTGAAAATGTAAAGAGTCAGTTCAGCTTTGATACATTAATTCCTGCTTGTTAAGAATGTATAAATAACCTTTCAACGGTTCTGATTTAAACCAATAATGCTAGTAGAGTAAATGAGCAGTGCTGACTTCTTGGGGATGATGGCATTAATTAAAAAAAAAGTCTTGGTCTGCTCTACAACACTGTGATTATTTTATTATTTTGCCTTTCATTAAATATAGTTGTGTGCCTCAAAGTAAATGCAAGAAATGTAGAGGAGGTGTTGGTCGTAATTTGAAATCTGAAAAACGTAATTTGTTGCTGTGAGCCCCATATCTGACTTTTTAGTATACCCTCTTTTTAGGTGAAGACGGTCATCAAATATGTCTTATTTTTATCCCAAAATCCCACTTGCTACTGCAAATTACATTCTATCATTGATTAAGCCAGGCAGTGTTGCCAGTCAAGCTTTTACTTGTGTATGTACATAGACCCAAATGATTGCAGAATATGAACAGAGGGATGATTTGCTGATGACATAGCAGTTCCCCCGGAAAAGCAGGGTGTTGGCAAGTAGGGCCTCTAGGTATCTAATGTTCTTGTAGTGTTTGTATTGTTTGCTAATCAGCTCAACCAAATTCCCTCAAACAAAAGGACTCCATTTACCATATGTGCTTGGAAATAAATATTATGAATGTGAAATATTTGCACTTTCTGTAGCTTTAACATTTTCTTTTATATTGTTTGCTAACATGATTTTTTATATTTTTTTTTCTTGTTGGAGAGGCCTTTAAGTTAGTGCTATTTTTCCACAGTGAAAAAGTTAAATGAAGTTTAAGTTAACCTTTTTTATAAGGAACATTTAATTTATAAACACATCTAATGCAAAAACTTTTACAGGTATATATGTTTTTGTTCTGTTAGCTTTGAATTTATTATAGTCAAATGTCTGCTTTTTATTTCTTTTTTTTTCTAACAGCGATTGTATAAAGATGGTATATTGTGTACTTGATACTTGTTTTATTTTAAGGTGAAAATCACATACAGAGGCAGCTACACATTGGTGTTTATGTACATTCCGGATTAAAGAAGGTCATTAAAAATTACTAGAATTGTGTGCATGTATGTTTTTTTTTTTTTGTTTTTTTTTTAATGGTTTAACCCTTTCATGACCAGAGATCATTGATACCTTGATGCCCAAGAAAAATCTATCAGCATCTGGTGGCTGTGGTGGCTCAACGTGATTGGCACTGCGCTGACAAGCCATTCACCTCTGCAGCCAAGGGTTCGGATCCCGGTCTCGGCTACATGTGAATTGAGTTTGGTGGTCTCAGCCCGGCTCCCGGTGGGTGTGCTATGCAAGGTACGCCTGTTCTTAGTACGCCCACCCCCCACACCACCACATTTGCACGCACATGAAATTGGTTTAACACGCACGCACTTTGGCCATGCGGTCTCCTAAAAAAAAAAGAGAGGCGAAGGACCTGCGGGGCTGGCTGAGCAGGCTAGACCACCTCACTTCCTCATAGGGGGAGTCCCGCTGCCCCGTTGGGCTCCCAAGCGGAGCAGGTAGGGCGGAGTGAGTGGGAGTCCCTCCCTCACACCCGCCATTGCCACCCGGGGGCATGGAGAAGGATGGCAGATTGCCTCTGGGTGGAGGGTCTGCCTACTCCCAACTCCTGCAGTCCGGCTCTCTCTCTCTCTCTCTCTCTTTCTCTCACAAAATACACTTTAAAAAAAAAAAAATCTATTAGCTAATTTTGTGTGTGTTTCTAAATAGATTTTTATAAAAAAATTTGTGTATCTATGATTTAACATTTATGTTTTTATAATGTAATATTAATATAGAAAACGTCATTATATTTCCAGCAAGTGGTAAAAATGTAATTTTTCAGTGTTCAACGAAATATAAAATTGATTACTTGTTCCTGTTTCCAATTGCCCATTTCACAGTCCCTCATTCACTGACTGCAGCGGTGCATGCGCGCACACAGGGGATTCTCGGCTTAAGGCCCGGCAGATGCCGGACCTTGCCGGAAAGAAGTCTCCCGTGCACATGCGCGGGAGTGACAACATTGCGGCTGCAACCACTCGGCGCTGGATACCCGGAAGACACGCCGAGGCAACATGGTCAGCTACCTCGGCGTGGACCGGGTGGCTACCTTGGCGTGGACCGGGTAAGTTACCGACGCCTCGTTCTAAGGCAAGTATTTCATAATGGGCTAGTATGTGATGCATACTAGCTCATTATGCCTTTTACAAAAAAAAAAATTGTTATAGGATTACACAACCACTTTAAGTATTTTAAGTTTGCTCCGGTCCAGTCACATGATTCCCTGTGTAAGTGAGCAGCAACTGCAAGGGTGAGGAGGGAGCGTTTGAAAACAGCTGGGAATTCTGGGAGCTTTGACATAATACATAGTCAGCGTGCTCTCCTCTCCTGCAGCCGCCACCAGCTAGCAAAGGGGAACCAAAGCCGTGGATCACATTACTGGACTGGAGCAGACTAAAAATGCACGTCCTTTTTCTTTCTTCTTTTTTTTGTACACGGGTTAGGTAGCAGGAGGTCGGAGGAAACAATTTTTAGGACATAGGCTGACATTCTACTTTAAACTGATGGCACCACAGATGTCACTTCATCCTGAAGTTGGCAGTGTTCATATATTACAAAAAAAAAAAATTTAAATATGAAGCCTCTAACAGTGTTAAGCCGACAGTGATTGTATAATCAAAGGCTACACTGGGTGCCCCCACTGACATTCAGGAACCAAACTTTCAGTGGCAGACTAAGATGACAGCCATGTGTGTAGGTTGCTGGCACTCAGAGGGGACATTTATAACCGTTTCCCCAGCAAACTGCATCATGCTGGAAAATGTATATTTACAGACTGTGTGCAGGAAGGGATTAATGAGGGGAACACAAGGCAGAATAGAATTCAGTAATAGAAAAGCTGTTTAACCCCTTCAATACCGGGCTTTTATACCCACCTCTATACCAGGCCTATTCTGGCACTTCTCTCCTACATGTACAAATCATAATTGTTTTGCTAGAAAATTACGCAGTACCCCCAAACATTATATATGTTTTTTTAGCAGACACCCTAGGGCATGGATCTTCAAACTACGGCCCTCCAGCTGTTGCAGAACTACAAGTCCCATGAGGCATTGTAATACACTCACATTCACAGACATGACTAGGCATGATGGTAATTGTAGTTCCTAAACACCTGGAGGGCCGTAGTTTGAAGACCCCTGCCCTAGGGAATAAAACGGCGGTCATTGCAATGTTTTATCTAACACGGTATTTGCGCAATAATTTTTCAAACGCCTTTTTTGGGGAAAAAAATTGTTTCATGAATTAAAAAAATAACAAAACAGTAAAGTTAGCCCAAATTTTTGGTAAAATATTAAAGATTAGGTTACTAAAAGCGTTTACATGTATATATTTTAAAGCGTGACATGTTAGGTATCCATTCACTCAGTGTAAATGGATACCTAACATGTCACGCTTTAAAATTGCGCACACTCATGGAATGGCACCAAACTTCTGTACTTAAAAATCTCCATAGGCAAGGCTTTGGAATTTTTTACAGGTTACCAGTTTAGATTTACAGAGGAGATCTAGTGCTAGAATTGTTGCTGGCACTCTTAACGCACGTGGCGATACCTCACATATGTGGTTTAAACGGCGTTTACATATGTCGGCGTGACTTGCGTGTGCGTTCACTTCTGCGTGCAAGCTACCGGGGGAAAGGGGTGTTTTAATTTTTTTTTATTTTTTTTTTACATATTTATTTTTTTACGCTTTTTTTTTAATTTAATTTTATTTATTTTTTTATCACTTTTATTCCTATTACAAGGAATGTAAACATCCCTTGTAATAGGAATGTGTGCGAAAGGTCCTCTTTATGGAGAGATGCGGGGTCAATAAGGACCCACATCTCTCCTCCAGACTGGAAACCATGAGATCGGTGGAAAAAATTCACCGATCTCATGAATAATGTGGCCCGGGACTCGGGCGTGACAACACCACATTGCGCCTGGGTCCTCTGGTCCATCTGGTCACCAGTCATCACTATTGTTCCTGCTAGCGCCAGACGATTCATTCTCCGGGCCCCCGATGTCACGGGAGAAGCACCGGATGGCGGCGGGAGGGGGGGGGATGTCCCCTCCCGCCGCCTATAAGAACGATCAAGCGCCGCTATGAACATTCTTATGTTGTGCAGAATCGCCGGCAGAAGAAATGGATATCTGAATGATGCCTCTCGCAGGCATCATTCAGATATCCCCCCCCCCCCAAATCCAGGACGTCATACGACGTCCACCCGGGATGGGAGAGCCACTTTGTGGACGTCATATGACAGTGGCCGGTATTGAGGTGGTTAAAGGGAATAGTGACGTGTGTGTGTGTGTCTTCTGTTTTTTGTATATACATTTTCTTGTAGCCCGCCTGCTGTTTTTCTGCATGGTGGCGGCCATCATGGAAAAGCTTTTGGCCTCTAGTGCCTGAAATAATGGCGCCAAAGCCCGCAGATTACTTCCTAAAGGACAGCGCAGCACAGACAGCACTCTCAGCGCTCCAGCAGCACTACAGCCTGGTCGGGTGGTGAGTCCCCTGGGGGTCCCCTGCTCTCTGTTTGCACCTGGGAGGGTGACGTATGGGTCCCTGCCTTGCACTGTTAGGGTGGCATATCGGTGGGTCAGCATGGAGTCTGAACCAGAGGCTTCTACCCCAACCATGCATGAGTTAACCCTTAGTGCCCCTGTTCCTGCGGCCTCCATGAATGCGGTGACGGCAGTCCTTGAGGCGTTTGTTGCCAGGATTGAAGCGCCAAGTGGCCAGAAGGGGGGTAAAAAGCGCCCCCTCCCTGCGTCTGCTTCTGGGGATGTCTCTGACACGGAGCCCTGCTACTGCATCTGGCCCTGGTTCCGTCAAGTCAGATGACGCAGGCTTAGCCCACACGGACAGTGAGGATGACTGCTTCAGGGTCAGCACGTAAGGTGTTTGTTGGAGCTCTTATCCGTGCGGTGCGGGATACTTAGAAACTTGAGGATTTGGCGGAGGCATCGGATACGCCGGTCCCTTTTGCGTTCCGCAAGCCACCCCGCACCGCAAAAGTGTTTCCTTGTGTTCCATATCTGGACAAACTGTTGGAATGGGATCGGCCGCAGAAAGTTTTTGCTGTTCCAAAATACTGTTCGTTACCCCTTTTGAGGAGGACTTTTTAAAAAGTGGATTTCTTTTTTTTTTTTTTTTTTTTTTTTTTTAATTGTTTACTTTGTCTGATTTGAAAATCTATAAACAATCACAAAATCCAGACATTTGAATGAAAAAAATGCGAGGAATATACAATCACGTTTATAACAGGACACAGACAAGTCTGGTTGTATACAAGTTAGTTAAACTATAAAATAAGTGGTGGGTTCAACATGAACAACTTATCATGGCTCTGCTGAGCAGAAGCATATATCATCAATCTCTGACCTATATAGAGAAAGAAGGGGAGAGAAAATAAATAAAAATAAAAAGGGGGACATCATCTTATACAAAACTGTAGGGGATACGGGCAATGGGTATGCAGCTATGGTAGAGTGGAATGAGGCTCCGCGTTAAAATCAGAAGAATCCCATCTCGCCCAGATAGCTTCGAATTTGGTTAAAGAGTCATCTATAACAGCTGTAAGACGTTCCATCCTTCTAATGTCCGCAACTGTCGATAAAAATTGTGCAAAAGTGGGAGGGGAGGTAGCTCTCCAACGTTGAGGTATGACGCGTTTGGCTGCCAGTAAAAGAAACGTCATTAGTTTGCCAAGATATTTAGAAAGTTTCGGGAGTGGTAAGCCCAGTAACATATGTAAAGGCTGAAAGGGCATGTCTATTTCTAGAACCTTCACCAGGAGATTATGGACTTGTGACCAGAAGGGAGTAATTACCGGACAGTCCCAAAAGATGTGGAGGTGTGTACCTACAGAGGAGCCACATCTTCAGCATTGGCCGTGCGGGGACAACTTATGTGCTGCTAAAAATTCAGGGGTTCTGTACCAGAACATAAGTATTTTGTATGTAGTTTCTTTCTGGGCTACACATCTAGAGGCCCTAGAGGAAGCGTCCCAAATTTGTCTCCACTAAAAAGTGGATTTCTCCTCCGTTAGAGGACCCCCCTGTGTCCAGACTGAGCAAAGCCACCATGTTACCTGTGGAAGAGGACCCCGCAGATAGGAGAGCTGAGGTTGTGGCCCGCTCTATGTTCACAGTGGTGGGGTCGGCGGTGAGACCGGTTTTGGCTGGGGCTCTGGTGTCGCAGACACTTACCAAACGGGCAAAGGCCTTGCTGCAGGAGCTGGAGGCGCAGAATGCTTCTGAGACCTGTGTGGACCTGGCTGACCAGTTAGTGCAAGGCCTAAAGTTTGTCTGTGAGTCGGCCCTGGATAAGCTCCCCTTGCTTTTCAGGGCCTCCGCCTACGCGGTGGTACTACACTGCCTTGTGTGGCTGAAGTGTTGGTCTGCGGACCAGTCTTCAAAAAAGGCCTTGGTGGATTTACCCTTTAAGGGTGAACGGCTTTTTGGGGCGTCCCTGGATGATATAAAGAATGCCCCAGGCGGTAAGAGCACGTTGCTCCCACAATCTGGGAAGGGTAAGGAACCTCGCCGTAAGCAAGGGCCCTCCTTTACTACCCCCAAGTGTTTTTGTTTTTTTCACCCCCCAAATGCGGCAGGAAAAAGTTTTCAAGGTACTAAGGCGGTGGGGGGGGGGGGCGGCTTTGCAAATTCGCAGCTCGGTGGAGATCTCTTCTTTCCGACCGTTGGGTTTGCGAAGTAGTTTCCTTGGGGTTCAAGATAGTTTCTCTCTTATCCACCAAACAGATTTTTTTCCTTCCAGCTTCCTCCGGATAGCCGGAAGGATCTGTCAGGGGCTGTCCAGGATCTACTGGTCAGGGGAGTGATTGTGACGTTCCTCAATGGAACGGTTTCAGGGGTTTTACTCCAATCTGTTTGTACTCCCCAAAAAGTAAGGGGTCCACCCAGTCCTGTACCTCAAAGCCCTCAATTGTTTTGTCAAAGTGCAAAAATTCAGAATGGAGTTGATTCCACTCGGTAGTGGCAGCGCTCCATCAGGGGGATTTTATGGTACCGTCTCAGTGGCTGGAATACCTGGGGTTAGTCCTGGATTCCCCAATGGAAAAACTTCAGACACTACAGTCTGCGGTGCAGCGGTTGGCGACTCAGAAGTGGTTGTCGCATCGCTTTTGCATGAGGGTTCTGGGTCTGATGGTGGCCTCTTTCGAGACAGTTTCGTATGCCCAATTCCATACCCGAGTGTTACAGAAGGAGATTCTGTCTCGTTGGGACAAGCTCCCTTCGTCTCTGGATTACCAGATTCGGGTGAGTCGACTGGTCAAGTCCTCCCTAGTGTGGTGGCTGACGTCTCCGGTACTTTCGGACCGGGAAGTCATTTCTGCCGTGCCATTGGACAGTGGTCACGATGGATGCCAGCCTCTACGGCTGGGGGGGTGCCCAGTTAGCCCAGGGGCGCTGGACTCTGGAGGTGTCCCGCCTTCCAATCAATGTACTGGCGCTCCGAGCGAGTTGTGTCTCTCCAAGTGGTCCCTGGGTCTGCTGGTCAGGATCCAGTCCGACAACGCCACGGCCGTGGCGTGCGTCAATCATCAGGGAGGCACACGGAGCTCGACTGCAGCGACGGAGGTCGCGCACATCCTCCGGTGGGCCGAAAGGTACTTTCCGGCTCTGTCGGCCGTGTACATCCCAGGGGGGGTTAACTGGCAAGCCGACTACCTAAGTCGCCCAACACTAGACCAAGGAGAATGGTCACTACACCCGGAGGTGTTTCAGAGTCTGTGCCAAAAATGGGGCACTCCAGACGTGGCCCTACTGGCGTCCCGTCTCAATCGGAAGGTGTCAGGGTTCGTGGCCAGGTCAAAGGACTCGTGGGCGGACGCGTCAGACGCGTCATGGGGTCACTATCGCCTAATCTACGCCTTCCCTTCTCTGAAGCGTCTTCCTCGCCTGCTGTGCAGAGTGGGAGCCGAGGGAATTCCAACAATCCTGATCGCCCCAGATTGGCCACGCCGTCCCTGGTAAGCGGACCTGGTGCCAGGCGTCCATTGGCGTCTACCCCTGAGAGAAGATCTTCTGTCGCAGGGTCCAGTTTTTTCACCCTGATTTATAGTCGCTGACTTTAACGGCGTAGCTGTTGAGAGACAGGTGCTGAAGGACCTTGGCCGGTCGTGCTCGGTGATCTCTACCATGTTACGAAGCACGGAAGTCTACTTCACAAAAGATGTGTAAGGTTTACATCTCTGTGTGAAGAGATGAAATGGCACCCCGTACATACGTGATGTCCCAGATTCTGCTGTTCTTACAGCGTGGAGTGGATCAGGCTCTCGCCTTAAGTACGGTTAAGAGTCAGATTTGGGCTCTAGCTGTTTACTTTCAGCGACCCTTAGCGGCGCATTCCCTGGTGCGTATGTTTGTGCAGGGGGTTTGGCATGTTGCACCTCCTGTGCGTCCTCCACTGCCTCCATGGGACTTGAATTTAGTCCTCTTGGTGCTTCAAGACGCTCCGTTTGAGGACATTCAGAAGATCCCCTTGTTGACTCTGTCCCAGAAGGTGTTTTTTCTGGTGGCAATTACCTCGGTTAGACGGGTATCTGAACTGGCGCCTTATTTTGCAAGGCCCCCTACTTGGTCATCCATAAGGATAAAGTGGTGCTGCGGCCGCAGCCGTCATTTCTTCCAAAGGTTGTTTTGGCTTTTCACATTAATGAGGACATTGTTTTACCATCCTTATGTCCTCGGCCGAAAAACCCGAAGGAGGCCACGTTGCATTCCTTGGAGGTGGTCCGGGCCCTACGGGTGTACTTGTCTGCTATGGCTCAGTTTCGGAAGTCGGATTCGCTGTTCGTGTCGGTGACTGGTCCTAAAAAGGGTCTGGCGGTCTCGTCGGCCACCATTTCTAGGTCGTGCTTCAGGCCTATGCCCTGAAGGGGCGGGCGCCTCCCTTTCAGGTTACGGCGCATTCGACCAGGGCGATTGGTGCCTCTTGGGCTTTCCGCCATCAAGCGTCTGTTTTACAGGTGTGTAAGGCAGCAACCTGTTCATCAATCCACACCTTCTCAAAATTTTACAAGGTGGATGTGAGTGCATCTTTGGATGCCTTCTTTGGCTGCAAAGTTTTATAGGCGGCAGTTTAAGGTTGGAGTTCCTCCGTTGAGAAACTCTGGTTTTGTTTGGGGTGAAGCTTGGTTTGCTGTGTTGTTTTTCCACCCCTCAAAATTTTCTTGACACTGCTTGGGGACGTCCCTAAGGTCAATGCTGCTGTGTCCGTCCATGAACGGAAGAGAAAATAGGATTTTTGTATTCACCGTAAAATCCATTTCTCTGAGTTCATGGAAGGATACAGCACCCACCGCTCCTTTTTGTTTGTACTGCTTGTTACGAACTGGAGCTGCATGAGCCAGAGAGTGGGATATACTTGGGGGACCTGCCCCCTGGAAGGTGCTGCACTGAGGAAAGTGTTTTAACACTTGAAGTGCTGTTTTTTCTGCCTAGTCTCTCTTGAAAGGAAGGATATATATTCTAAGGTCAATGCTGTTGTGTCCGTCCATTAACTCAGAAAAATTGATTTTACAGTGAGTTCAAAAATCCTATTTACTTAGGCATGGAGTTCACCAGAGCTTCACAGCTTGCCACTGGAGTCCACTTTCATGACAACATCACAGAGCTGGTGGATGTTAGAGACCTTGGGGGTTATTTACTAAAGGCAAATCCACTTTGCACTTCAAGTGCAAAGTGCACTTGAAATTGCACTGAAAGTGTACTTGGAAGTGCAGTCGCTATAGATCCGAGGAGGACAATAAAAAAAAAAAACACAGCATTTTAGTTTGCACATGTTTGGATGATAAAATTAGCAGAGCTTCCCCTCATTTCAGCTCTACCCCTCAGATCTACAGCCAGTGCAAGTGCAGTCCACTTTAAAGTATAAGTTGCAGCACAAACACTATAATCAATGTGCTGACCAACAGCATACAAGAAGTAGTGCCCCACACCAAACTCTTTGAAAGAATAAATAAAGTTCATGCAATCAAAATTGGACGTTGTATGGTGCTTCAAGTCCAACCAGATCTTATGTGATGCACATGCAGTCTTTACACTGCCACCGATCTACCACATGAACACCGCTTTGTTAATCTACTCACCAGAGGCAAGTATGTATAGAGCTTGTAAAATCCTTTCTAGATGAAGCAGTGGCCCCACTGGATATACAGCGATCCTTGTTAGCAACGATTCTATGTGGTGATTCAAACAGGTAAACATACAAGGGGATGCTTTCCATAATGTATTTAGAAAAACCAAAACCCCCCCCGCGTACAAGAAATGCTTACAAGATTGTTACTTAATTAGCATGTCTCACAGCTCTGCAACAATGCCTGTAGTTCAAAATGAACCGCCTGCTGCAATGAGTCCCGGGATGCCGCTGGCTATGATTGACAGATTAAGTTGCACGTGTTTCGTCATTACGTCTTAAGAGGCCGCGCAACACGACTCGTTCCTTAACCACTTTCTCGCCCAGCCTATAGAAAAATGACAGCCGGACTGTGGTTGCGTTATCCTGACTGGATGTCATATGACGTCCAGCGTGATAAAAGCCGCCATGCGCCTGTGGGGGCGAACATCGTGGCAAGAGGTGGTGCAGTATATCAGTCTGTCACACCGCTACACCGGTCTTGGTAAAGAGCCGTGTCCAATCACAGCTGATCACGATGTAAACAGGAAAAGATGTTGATCGGCTTTTCCTCACAGACGCAAGTAGATGAGAGTCAATCAGCTGCTCTCCTGATAAGGGGGTCTGTGCTGATTGTTTATCAGTGCAGCCCCCCCTCAGAACCCGCCAGGACCACCATCATGCTGCCCAGGACCACCAGGATGGTCATGGTAGGCCACCTCTAGACCACCAGGGAAATGCAAATCTATGACCATTCAGCTGAAAATCAATGCCTACCAGTGCCACCAGGGATGCCTATCGGTGCCACCCATAAGTACCCATCTTTGCAGACTTCTAGTGCCTACTATCAATGCCCATCAGTGCTGCATATCCGTGAGCATCGTCAGTGAAGGAAAAAATTTACTTGTTTACAACATTTTATAATGGAAACAAAAGCAAAACTTAATTTTTTTAAAAAATTCTTCTGTCTTTTTTTTTATTTGTTTAGCAACAAATAAAAACCGCAGAGGTGATCAAATATGCCAAAAGAAAGCTTTATTTGTGGGAACAAAATGATAAAAATTCTGTTTGGGTAAATCAACATGACTGCGCAATTCAGCGACAGCGCTGAAAGCTGATAATTGGCTTGGGCAGGAAGGGGGTGTAAGTGCATGGTAGTAAAGTGGTTAAGAACCCAAGGTGGGTGGGAAATGTCTTCGTCCCTGTGTGTGCTCATCACCATCAGTGTCGTCGCAGCAGATGACGCCCACCAACGGAGATCGTGTCAGCAGATTTCAGCTGACCCAGCATCCCATCCATCCCTGGTGGCTTTGTCATTACGTTGTTTTTAAGTGATCATTAATGTGTAGTGTGCAATCACATCAATGTTCCCAATACACTATTATTTCAAATGGTACCACAACAATAATTCTTTCTTATATCATTAATAAAATAAATTCCTTTGTTGCGCTAAATCAAAACAAAAAAAGTTCAGCAGCTGACACTATATTGTTGGATGCAATAAATGATAATGAAAAAAGAGGTGTAGCACTAAAATAATAATAAAAAGTTCCAATCGATCACTCCAAAATGTTGCAATTGAAGTATGAATTCAATCCTAAAAGAGATTAAGTGAAAAAGAAATAGGAGACCCGCCACCAGCACCCAAACACACTGACCCTTACCGTCAGTACATGGGTAATGCACATATAGGATATCCCAAAATAAGGAATATAAGAACTCTCAATTCATCAGATCCTTCCTCTTCCAAAGAGATCTTCCACCAAAACTCTCTCCACAGATCCAACAGGTTT
This sequence comes from Rana kukunoris, assembly GCA_029574335.1. Taxonomy (NCBI): domain Eukaryota; kingdom Metazoa; phylum Chordata; class Amphibia; order Anura; family Ranidae; genus Rana; species Rana kukunoris. The sequence continues at coordinate 324,891,353 of CM056050.1, read as the reverse complement.
ACATGTATTTAGATATCAGCAAGGGGTTAACCAGAGCCGCTCCAATTGTGAACCAATGAAAACGTGTAAAAATTTGAAAAAACGAATCATTGCGCAAACATCCCATCAGTATAAAGCATCCGTCAGCCTTACTCCACTCGCCCAACGTTTCTCCACCAACATGTGTCATCGGGGCGTGGCTATGACGCATGGCGTTGATGCTTAAATAGAGGGCAGAAATTAGCTTAAAACCGGAAATGGAGTGCGTTCCAGCGGGCGGAAGTGAGCACATCATCACCTAGGGAACGCCTCTCCCCAACAGGACAGGAATTAGAACAGGGATGCGTTCCAACCAGCGGAAGTAAAACAAACCACCACTGTAAAAACATTAGAAACTGATTTTAAACATGTGCTGCAATAATCAGAGAAAATATAAAAATATATGTATATTCTACCAGAGCTGCCGCAATTAGAAAAATCTGTATAAAATAAATAAAGAATGACAGTGGACTCATTCCTCAAATCATGGCCGAGGAAAAAAAAACTCCACTCAAACGTGAAAAAAGGGCCTAAATTATTACTTAAAATAATAAGAACCACAAAAAAACAGTTCTATTGAAAAAATGAACCAGGAAATCCATCTATTATAATATTAAATGAATATAAAAATAGTGAATGGAAGGAGCAATAGCACTTGAAAATCAAAAGGAGTAGCGCCATCTTGTGGTTACATAACAGAATATCATGCAATCTATTATTACAGAGAAAAAATATAAATCGCGCTACCTCTAAACCATGTGAAACAAATATTTGAATTACAAAACACACAAAACTATGTGATATATATTGATATAAATCATAAACTATGTGGTGTATGATGGTATATATAAATCACTAATATACCAAAAAACAAGAGAGGTTGATAGCCACTAAAGGGCACTATATAGCACTCTCAAGTCCCTCAATAACAGTGAAACAGTAATAAATTAACATCAAAAATGTTTTAGATCATATCATTAGATCAATAAATATTAACCAAAAATAAAAATATATATATATAGAAATATAAATAAAACAAATATTGTAACAATAAAGTCCATACGCCAAACGCCCATGCTCTGTGCCAAATTCCAAAATCAGTTGAAAACGTGTCCAAAGAAAAGTGATGTATCCTCCACCAAACTATAGATTGTCTCCTTACCAAATCGCCATGATTCCTTATGACAGGGGATCATAAACAGTATATAATAGGTAGTCGCTCCCAGTCTTGCAGTTCTGACAGATACGATCCTTAACATTGGGTCTCATCCACAAGTCATTAAACTTCACCAACATCAATGCCCACCATGTAAAGAACAATAACAGCTCCACATAGCGCATTAAATGAGTAAAAAAAGATTTATTAAAAGTTGTGTTGCACTTACAAGCATGCAGTAAAAAAATGCCTCGAATCTGATGTGCCGGCCGGTACACAAATTCCCAGACACCCATCCACTGGGGGAACGTTTGGAGCTCTTGGGTGACGACAGTGCGCCGCTCCGCCCTACGTCCGTTTCGTAAAATATTACTTCTTCCAGGGGCAATCTATTATTACAAACTATAACATAAAAAAAGAATCATTGTTTTTTATATATAAAATTATGAGATCACAATACATTGATATGCAAACTAACTAATAAAAAAAATTATAAAAAATAATGAAGTTAAAATGCAATAATGATATAATCCAAAGAAATAGGAATAGGGATGTTAACCATTATTGATAAATGCGCTAACATCCCATTCTACGTTCATACCACATGGAGTATAAGTCTGGGCCTGATAAATCCACTTAGTTTCGAGGCGTGACACTTCTCTAATCATATTACTGCCTCTCCAATGACCCGTGAATTTATCAATGGCCAAGAAAACAGTTCCCTCTGGGTTACAATCATGCTTGCGAGCGTAATGCTTTAAAAGACTGTGCTTCAGGAAACCCTATCTAAAAAAAATCATTAGTTAGTTTGCATATCAAATTTTTTATTCTTTTTTTATGTTATAGTTTGTGATAATAGATTGCATGATATTCTGTTATGTAACCACAAGATGGCGCTACTCCTTTGCGATTTTCAACCACCATTGCTCCTTCCATTCATTATTTTTATATTCATTTAATATTATAATAGATGGATTTCAATTGGACTGTTTTTTGTGGTTCTTTTTAGTTTAAGTAATAATTTAAGCCCATTTTTCACATTTGAGTGGAGCTTTTTCCTCGTCCATGATTTGAGGAATGAGTCCACTGTCATTCTTTATTTATTTTATACAGATTTTTCTAATTGCGGCAGCTCTGGTAGAATATACATATATTTTTATATTTTCTCTGATTATTGCAGCGCATGTTTAAAATTAGTTTCTAATGTTTCTACAGCCGTGGTTTGTTTTACTTCCACTGGTTGGAACGCATCTCTGTTCTAATTCCTGTCCTGTTGGGAAGAGGCGTTCCCTAGGCGATGATGTGCTCACTTCCGCTCAGCTGCTCTCCTGACAGGGGGGTATGTGCTGATAGTTTATCAGCGCAGCCCCCCCTCGCATCACTGCACAGGACCACCAGGGATGGGCATCCACACTGGACCACCAGGTATGCCAATCTGTGCCAAGGCAGCTGTCAACCAGTGCCCACCCAAAATCCCTGCCAGTGCCAGTGCCACCAGGGATACCCATGTCAGTGCCATGTATCGATGCCCATCAGTGCCCAGCAGTGCTGCGTATCAATGCCAACAATAAGTACCCACTATTGCAGCCTTTCAGTGCCCATCAGTGTCGCCAATCAGTGCCCACCTATCAATGCCCATCAGTGCTGCATATAAGTGCCACCCAACAGTGGCGCCTACCAGTGCCGCATATCAGTGCCCATCATCAGTGCCACCTCATTGGCATCGCCTTATCAGTGCCGCCTTATCAGTGCCCATCAGTGAAGGAGAAAACGTACTTCTTTACAAAATTTTATAACAGAAAAAAAAGAAAAACACCAGAGGCAATCAAACACCACCAAAAGAAAGCTCTATTTGTGGGAACAAAATGATAAAAATTCAGTTTGGGTACTGTGTAGCATGACCACGCAATTTAAACAGCGACAGCACAGAAAGTTGAAAATTGGCTTGGGCAGGAAGGGGCGTAAGTGCCTGGTATTGAAGTGGTTAAGCATCAATGCCATACGTTATAGCCACCCCCCTGATGACACGCGTTAGTGGAGAAACGTCGGGCGAGTGGAGGAAGGCTGACGGATTGCAGTTGAGTGGACGAATGAGCACCATCTGATGGGTAGGAAGCGCTGGTCGCTTTCCTGATTATAAGATTGCTATTTTTATACCACATGTAAGTGCATCCACACTCATCTTATCATTAAATGCTTTATACTAAATTGTTGTTTTTTTTCTCATTTTATACATGTTTTCCATGTTTCACAATTGGAGCGGCTCTGGTTAACCCCTTGCTGATATCTAAATACATGTAAACCTGTTGGATCTGTGGAGAGAGTTTTGGTGGAAGATCTCTTTGGAAGAGGAAGGATCTGATGAATTGAGAGTTGTTATATTCCTTACCAGGAAGTGGGGGGGGGGGGGCGGGTGGGCGCTTGCAAACTGAGAAGCGCGGAGGGGGGCTTTATTTCATTTATTTACAAAAAAAAGAAGAAAAAAAAAAAGTATATATATTTTTTTTTTTCAAAAGGGGGGGTTGCCATCTGGGGCCCTGGGGACCTCTGGGCCCTTTAATAAATGTAAGAAATTACAAAAAAAGGGGGATAGGCATCCGGGACCTCTGGGCCTTTAAATAAAAAAAATATATATATATTTAAAAAAAAGGAGGGTTGCCATCCAGGGCCCTGGGGACCTCTGGGCCCTTTAATAAAAAAAATATATAAACAAAAATAAAAAAATAAACATTTATAAAAAAAAAGGGGGTTTGACACATGGGGCCCTGGGGACCTTTAAGCCCTTTAATATGAAATTATATATATATATATATATATATATATATATATATATATATATATATAAAGAAATAAGTAGTAAAATAATAAAAAAAAAATGGGGATTGCCATCCGGGGCCCTGATGACCTCTGGACCCTTTAATAATAATAATAATGAAATATATATATATATATATATATAATCTAAACCTGGCGCTAAATCAGGTACAAGACTTACCAAAAAAGTAGTAAAAGAAACAAGAGGTATCAAAGAAGACCATATATCAAGTCAGTGGCGTAACAACCAGGGGGGCAGGGGGTGCGTCTGCCCCGGGCGCTGAGCTGAGGGGGCGCCAGCGACCGGCAGCTCTGTGGATAGTATAGTGAGCGGCTCCTCCACTGAGCGCACAGCCCCCCACCGGTACATTCCAGCGGCCGGCACAGGCACGCCTGGAAGGATGCAGGGGATGCCCTGTTTGGCATAACACCGGCACGCGCTGCGGAGGCTCCAAGATGGCGACGCTCTCTGCAGTCCGGCGGCGCCTGCAGGGACTCCCGCTCAGCCAAGCAAGTAAGCGTCGCTGGGATGTGATGCAGGGAGAGAATGGTTTAGCAGAGGCAGGGTGTGTGCTGGGGAAGACCTGGGACAGGCTGCCTGTCCCATGTCTTCCCCAGCGCACACCCTGCCTCTGCCACAGGCTGAGGCTGGGACTCCGCTGGAGTAGAGTGTTGGCCTGGCCCGGTCCATAGCTTAATAGGGAGCTCCACACTGCAGCCCTGATATCATGTTTATATAAGAGGGGGGGGCGGAAAAAAAATCTGCCCCGGGCGCCCATGACTCTTGTTACGCCACTGTATCAAGTACCAGCATGTATTGACAACCATGGCCCGCAGGCGATCACAACCTCAATCCCGGACCACGTGCATTACAGCAAGATCACAGCTGAAAGTAAATCACCTATTGGGAACATATAGAAAGGAAATGTATATATACATATATGCATAAAAAGCATACATGACTAACTATATACAGTGTGGAAAATAAGTATTTGAACACCCTGCTATTTTGCAAGTTCTCCCACTTGGAAATCATGGAGGGGTCTGAAATTGTCATCGTAGGTGCACGTCCACTGTGAGAGACATAATCAAAAAAAAAAATTCCAGAAATCACAATGTATGATTTTTTTTACTATTTATTTGTATGATACAGCTGCAAATAAGTATTTGAACACCTGAGAAAATCAATGTTAATATTTGGTACAGTAGCCTTTGTTTGCAATTACAGAGGTCAATCGTTTCTTGTAGTTTTTCACCAGGTTTGCACACACTGGAGGAGGGATTTTGGCCCACTCCTCCACACAGATCTTCTCTAGATCAGTCAGGTTTCTGGGCTGTCGCTGAGAAACACGGAGTTTGAGCTCCCTCCAAAGATTCTCTATTGGGTTTAGGTCTGGAGACTGGCTAGGCCACGCCAGAACCTTGATATGCTTCTTACAGAGCCACTCCTTGGTTATCCTGGCTGTGTGCTTCGGGTCATTGTCATGTTGGAAGACCCAGCCTCGACCCATCTTCAAAGCTCTAACTGAGGGAAGGAGGTTGTTGCCCAAAATCTCGCAATACATGGCCCCGGTCATCCTCTCCTTAATACAGTGCAGTCGCCCTGTCCCATGTGCAGAAAAACACCCCCAAAGCATGATGCTACCACCCCCATGCTTCACAGTAGGGATGGTGTTCTTGGGATGGTACTCATCATTCTTCTTCCTCCAAACACGGTTAGTGGAATTATGACCAAAAAGTTCTATTTTGGTCTCATCTGACCACATGACTTTCTCCCATGACTCCTCTGGATCATCCAAATGGTCATTGGCAAACTTAAGATGGGCTTTGACATGTGCTGGTTTAAGCAGGGGAACCTTCTGTGCCATGCATGATTTCAAACCATGACGACTTAGTGTATTACCAACAGTAATCTTGGAAACGGTGGTCCCAGCTCTTTTCAGGTCATTGACCAGCTCCTCCCGTGTAGTCCTGGGCTGATTTCTCACCTTTCTTAGGATCATTGAGACCCCACGAGGTGAGATTTTGCATGGAGCCCCAGTCTGAGAGAGATTGACAGTCATGTTTAGCTTCTTCCATTTTCTAATGATTGCTCCAACAGTGGACCTTTTTTCACCAAGCTGCTTGGCAATTTCCCCGTAGCCCTTTCCAGCCTTGTGGAGGTGTACAATTTTGGACAGCTCTTTGGTCTTGGCCATGTTAGTAGTTGGATTCTTACTGATTGTATGGGATGGACAGGTGTCTTTATGCAGCTAATGACCTCAAACAGGTGCATCTAATTTAGGATAATAAATGGAGTGGAGGTGGACATTTTAAAGGCAGACTAACAGGTCTTTGAGGGTCAGAATTCTAGCTGATAGACAGGTGTTCAAATACTTCTTTGCAGCTGTATCATACAAATAAATAGTTAAAAAATCATACATTGTGATTTCTGGAATTTTTTTTTTGATTATGTCTCTCACAGTGGGCACCTACGATAACAATTTCAGACCCCTCCATGATTTCCAAGTGGGAGAACTTGCAAAATAGCAGGGTGTTCAAATACTTATTTTTCTCACTGTATATATATATATATATATATATATATATATATATATATATATATATATATATATATATAAATAAGATAAACATTTATAAAAAATAAAAAAAAGGAGGGTTGCCATTCAGGGCCCTGGGGACATCTGGGCCCTTTAATGAAAAAAATATATATATAAACACAAATAAAAAAATAAACATTTATAAAAAAAAGGGGGGGGGGGTTTGCCACATGGGGCCCTGGGACCTCTTAGCCCTTTAAAAAAAATATATATATATATATATATATATATATATATATATATATATATATATATAACCCTCCAGGGGGCCTCCGGGCCCCTTACAGGTGTACTGCTTGTACCCCCCTGATGGCGGCTCTGATTCTATATATGCATTACCCATGTACTGACGGTAAGGGTCAATGTATTTGGGTGCTGGTGGCGGTTCTCCTATGACCTGGGTGCCCTGTGTTGCCCAGGGCATGATGGGACTGTGACATAATTTAGGGGGCGGGGTCACCGGGTGGCATCACTTCCCGAAGTCAGAAGAGACCCCCAGAGCTCCCTAATAAATTACTTTAAAAACCTGTCTAGTGTGTTTTTAACTGACACTTTTTCCCCCAGGTGAGTGGGTAGGGGTACAATGTACCCCATACTCATTCACATAGGGTGGGGGGCCGCAGACCCTGACAACCAACGGCCAGAGTTGTCAGAAAGAGGCCCTTGACCTCATCAACATAGGGAAAGGGTGCTTTGGGTTGGGGGTTCACAGGGCGCCCCCCTGGCCCAAAGCACCCACCTCCCTATGGTGAGGGCCTGGTACGGTTCAGGAGGGGGTTGCTCACTCGCTCGTCCCCACCCCCTTTCCTGACCGGCCAGCCTGCGTGTTCAGATAAGGGTCTGGTATAGATTTTGGGGGGACCCCCTCACCGTTTTTGGGTGTAGGGGTTTCCCCTTAACCACTTGCCGTCTGCCAATGACATATTGACGTCGGCAAAGTAGTTTCAATATCCTGAGTGGACGTGGATCCTCTTCCTCCTCCTCTCCTCCTGACGGCAGTATCTGGGATTCATCATTCCTCGTTGGTTATGGCAGACAGCCAGTATGTGTGGCAGACAAGAAATCAGAACAAAAAAAAAGCAGCCATTGATGTTTTTTTGCATGGTGGGCTTTCAAATTGCTGCAACACTTTGGGCTACGAGATTCACTAGGATTGCAGACCTGAAACCACGAGATTGGGATCCGGTATATGCTGTTTCTGATCCCCTATCATAAGGGATTGTGGGTTTCCGGTAAGAGACCAATCCACAAGTTTGATGGAGGACACACTTTTTTTGCCTTTGGTCACGTTCATCAAATCGTCATGATCCAGAAGCACGGGTGTTTGTTCATTTCCATTCACGGACTCTTTTCTGTTAACACTCTGGACTTTATATTAATTTAGAGCTAAAGGTTACACCTAGTTGATGGTTATATATTTGTATATCATCATATGTTTTTTGTGTTTTGTTTTTGTTTTTGGTTCATCACCATCACCAATATCAGAACAAATTTGAGGTTAACTGCATACTGTTCAGTGGCCATCACAGGTCACTCCTTGATCTAGCAGCCAGCCTTTACACTTATTATCTGTGATTTTTTATTTGCATTTATTTGTGTTTGTTAATGTATTTAAGGGTAGCGCAATATATATTTTTTCCTATTGTTTGGCACTGATTGGCATCCATTAGTACAACACATGTTAGTGCCACCTATCAGTGCCCATCTATGCCCATCTGTGCTACCTATCAGTGCCCATCCATGCTGCCTATCCGTACTACCTATCAGTGCCCATCCGTGCTGCCTATCTGTGCCCATCCGTGCCGCCTTTCCATGCCCATCCGTGCCGCCCATCAGTGCCGCATATTAGTGCCCATCATCAGTGCCCATCAATGCCACCACATCAGTGCCACCTCATCGGTGCCCATCAGTGCTGCCTTATCAGTGCCCGTCAGTGCCATACCATCAGTGCCCATCAGTGAAGGAGAAAATGTACTTATTTACAATGTTTTATAACGGAAACGAAAAAGAAAAAAAAAGTTTTTTTTTTTCAAAATTTTCGGTCATTTTTTAATTTTATTTTCAGAAAATAAAAATCGCAGAGGTGATCATATACCACCAAAAGAAAGCTCTATTTGTGGGTACAAAATTATACAAATTTGGTTTGGGTACAGTGTAGCATTATCGCGCAATTGTCATTCAAAGTTCAACAGATCTGAAAGCTAAAAATTTGTCTGGGCGGGAAGGTGTATATGTGCCCTGTATGGAAGTGGTTAAAATTCATACCAGACCAAAGGGCCTGGTATGCCCTTAGAGGGGGACCCATGCCGGTTTTTTATTTAAAATTTGGCGCAGAGTTCTCCCTCAAGATCGTCAGAGTACGTCACATGCCAAAGTCGGAGCATGCAAAATGGCGTTCCGACTTTGGTCCGACTTCAGTGATATTCAATGGACTGAAGTAGCATCAAAGTCGGACCAAAGTAGTACAGGGAGCTTTTTCAAAGTCGGACCGACTTGTGTCCGACCAGGTAAACATTGTCGGAGCATTTGTCGCACCAGTGTGAACCCAGCCTTATACACACACACTCACACACACAAATAATTACAAGCAAACGGATCACTTGTCAGGATGGTTACCTTTAATAGCCATTCAAACCCCTTTGTGTGCATGTTATTAGGCCAAAATCACAAGGGTATGTAAACTTTTTATCAGGGTCATTTGGGTAGCTTCTGTTGTGATTATAATTTAAAAAAAGTAAACACAGTTGATTGATAATTAATGGCTTCAGCCAAACACCAACCATGAGTGAAAGAAAAATGTTTGTGTTATCATTTCTATTCTCTGAAAAATGGGCAAGAAATCATAAATTCTGCCAGGGTATAAACTTATAAGCACAGCTGTATATTTTTTATTTGTCTGGCATTGGACTTCAAGTCCTTTAGCTTTATTCTGACTGAATGAGTTGGTGGATAGAATGTCAAATAGTCAAAGCACCTCACCCCGATACATTAGTAAAAGATACAAGGGGGGAAGGGGGTACCAAAAGAACCCTGGGGCTTTTTAATGGTGCAAATAGAGATAATAAAATCAAATGAGAATGATATATAGAAAAATAGAAAAAAACATTTTATTAAAGACAATTATATGATATTGATTGAAAACAGGAAATCCGCGCTTAGGACTTGTGGTCTAGCTGCTGCCTCCCTGAGGATCTCCAAGGAGACCAGAGAAATTATAAATATTGGTAGGGGTAATGGCGCTGCTAAGTGGGTCACTAGTACGTGACTGGTGGGTAATTGTTGTGATGACATTTTTGTAGATAAATAAACAAGTGTTGGGTAACTTATAAACAGGGGTTAATCCATGTATGAGGATTCCCTGGGCCCACGTGATGTGAGAGCATGTATGGTTACCACAATAATGATAAAGAATATATTGCTGTTGACCATATATGTGAAAGCTTAGTGGACCTCCACCATCAGATGGTGTCCGCTAGGTGTGAGTGATAATAACCAAAAATCAAAGCTAAGTGTTAGTGCTGTATTCAAATTGGGTCAGGACCCTGTGCAATCAAGTGAGCCCAGGCTATCGGAGCGATTCCACTCCTTGATTAGCTCCAGGTGTGAAAGCGGTGAATGCTGTTTGTGACCCTTATCAATCAAAAAGGACCAGCCTGCCTGGTTTCCTATGGCATCAATCCAAATGTGTGACCAAAGCAAACACAAAGGTATATAAACACAAGAAAAAAACAAAATACAAATCTTAGTGTCAATGTGAACTAACAGTAATGTGAACTGTAATTGGCAAAAATGATCCAATTGGCCAAGCTGGGAAGTATCGTCAGGATACTGTGCAGGCCAAAAGTGAAAAGTACAGTCTCTAGACTGTGTGTAAATAAATGGGTGTTGTGTGTGTCCCCACACCACTCAGAAAGCAAAAAAGTATATGTATTTGAACACTGGGTTCAGTGGGGTATCACCCCAAGTGGGTTAACACCCTACTGTGAAGGCTGGGTTACTGTAAAATACAATACAAATAAAATAAAAAACAAACAGTTCTGATATGCGATAAATATGTTGCGTTTCAAATGATTAATGGCTGGTGCTGCAAAAACGTCTATTAGTGACTTTGGTGCTGTTTCCTCTTATAGGATGCCGCTCCGTGACTTCTGTGCTCCCCCTCTTAGGACCCCACTCACCAGATGTTGTCACCCTCCAGGGGCAATAGGCGGGAGGTGGTGGTACCTTTGATACTCCTGTTGCGCTGCTGTCTGTATCGTCCCAGCAGCTTCTCCCAGTTGTACGGATGGGTCTGGAGGAATTCCAATGCGGTGCTCGCGGTGTCACTCAAGAAAAAAACGGAGTATCCACATAGCGTGATATGTATAAAACTCGCAGAGCTTTTATTATAAAAAGAGAAATGTGGACATCTCCACTATAAGAGCCCAGAAACACCTGGGCTGGTGTATAAAATAAGTAAAATTAAAAAATTAAATAAAGTTCAAACAAGTAGTGTGCGCTGTCCACCTGTCCCTGTATGGAAGCGAGACTGCCAGCTCCGTCTGTGTGATGATCCAGGAGCGTCCGTCTCCGTGCTGAGCAGCTCGCAGTCACATACGGCGGTGTTTGGATCAGCTGTTGGACTGAACGTGCGTACGAGCTTGCGTGGTGGTCACATTACTTATTTTATACACCAGCCCAGGTGTTTCTGGGCTCTTATAGTGGAGATGTCCACATTTCTCTTTTTATAATAAAAGCTCTGCGAGTTTTATACATATCACGCTATGTGGATACTCCGTTTTTTTCTTGAGTGACACCGCGAGCACCGCATTGGAATTCCTCCAGACCCATCCGTACAACTGGGAGCAGCTGCTGGGACGATACAGACAGCAGCGCAACAGGAGTATCAAAGGTACCACCACCTCCCGCCTATTGCCCCTGGAGGGTGACAACATCTGGTGAGTGGGGTCCTAAGAGGGGGAGCACAGAAGTCACGGAGCGGCATCCTATAAGAGGAAACAGCACCAAAGTCACTAATAGACGTTTTTGCAGCACCAGCCATTAATCATTTGAAACGCAACATATTTATCGCATATCAGAACTGTTTGTTTTTTATTTTATTTTTATTGTATTTTACAGTAACCCAGCCTTCACAGTAGGGTGTTAACCCACTTGGGGTGATACCCCACTGAACCCAGTGTTCAAATACATATACTTTTTTGCTTTCTGAGTGGTGTGGGGACACACATAACACCCATTTATTTACACACAGTCTAGAGACTGTACTTTTCACTTTTGGCCTGCACAGTATCCTGACGATACTTCCCAGCTTGGCCAATTGGATCATTTTTGCCAATTACAGTTCACATTACTGTTAGTTCACATTGACACTAAGATTTGTATTTTGTTTTTTTCTTGTGTTTATATACCTTTGTGTTTGCTTTTGGTCACACATTTGGATTGGTGCCATAGGAAACCAGGCAGGCTGGTCTTTTTTGATTGATAAGGGTCACAAACAGCATTCACCGCTTTCACACCTGGAGCTAATCAAAGAGTGGAATCGCTCCGATAGCCTGGGCTCACTTGATTGCACAGGGTCCTGACCCAATTTGAATACAGCACTAACACTTAGCTTTGATTTTTGGTTATTATCACTCACACCTAGCGGACACCATCTGATGGTGGAGGTCCACTAAGCTTTCACATATATGGTCAACAGCAATATATTCTTTATCATTATTGTGGTAACCATACATGCTCTCACATCACGTGGGCCCAGGGAATCCTCATACATGGATTAACCCCCGTTTATAAGTTACCCAACACTTGTTTATTTATCTACAACAATTTCATCACAATAATTACCCACCAGTCACGTACTAGTGACCCACTTAGCAGCGCCATTACAAATACCAATATTTATCAATTATATTATATTAACCACTTGCTTACTGGGCACATATACCCCCTTCCTGCCCAGGCGAAATTTCAGCTTTCAGCACTGCGTCGCTTTAAATTAAAATTGCGCGGTCTTGCGACGTGCCTTACAAACAAAATTGACGTCCTTTTTTCCCCCACAAATAGAGCTTTTTTTTGGTGGTATTTGATAGCCTATAAACAAAAAAGCGCAACAATTTTGAAAAAAAAACAGAATATTTTTTACTTTTTGCTATAATAAAAATCCAATTTTTTTAAAAATATATATTTTTTTTCTCAGTTTAGGCCGATATGTATTCTACATATTTTTGGTAAAAAAAACAATCGCAATAAGCGTATAGTAATTGGTTTGCGCAAAGATTATAGTGGCTAGGAAATAAGGGATAGAATTCTGACAATTTTTTTTTTTTTTTTTTTGTACTAGTAATACGGCGATCTGCGAATTTTGTCAGGACTGCGATATTGCGGCGGACACATCGGACACTTTTGACACATTTTTGGGACCATTCACATTTGTACAGCGATCAGTGCTATAAAAACGCACTAATTACTGTATAAATGTGACTGGCAGTGAAGGGGTTAACACTAGGGGGTGAGGAAGGGGTTAAATGTGAGTCCTGGGTGTGTTCTAACTGTGTGGGGGGAGGGGGGTGACTGGGGGAGGTGACCGATGCTGTCTCCCTATGTACAAGAGAAACAGCATCTGTCACCTATCCCTGACAGGACGTGGAGCTCTGTGTTTACACACAGAGCTTCACGTCCCTGCTCTAAAACTGGCGATCAGCGGGTACCTGGCGGACATCGTGACCGCCAGGCACGCGCATCGGCATCTCGGGGACGCGCCGGGTGCGTGCGCGCGCCCCCATCGGCGCGCTCCCCAGTGGTCGGAAAAAACTATGCCGTCAATTGACGGCAGCTTGGAAATTCAGATCCCCAAAGCTGCCTTCAATTGAGCATATGCGGGGCCTCAAGTGGTTAATAACATTAAATCTCTTTGATCTCCATTGGTAAAATTATGGAGAATCAAGATGAAGCATTAAATGGTCCATTCGCTCTACATGTTTCGCTCATTCGGAGCTTCCTCAGGAGCATTTATAGACAATGCTGAATATTAAAGAAGAAAGAAAACATATAATTAATTAAATATAAATAGATTACATATGGGTAAGTAGTTACAAACAAATAAATAACTGCTTGCATTTTTCAATATAAATATGTATACATAGGGAAAAATAGGTACATTTGTTAAAGCAGAAGATGCACATTTATTTAAATAGCCATAATCTAAACCTGGCGCTAAATCAGGTACAAGACTTACCAAAAAAGTAGTAAAAGAAACAAGAGGTATCAAAGAAGACCATATATCAAATACCAGCATGTATTGACAACCATGGCCCGCAGGCGATCACAACCTCAATCCCGGACCACGTGCATAACAGCAAGATCACAGCTGAAAGTAAATCACCTATTGGGAACATATAGAAAGGAAAGGTATATATACATATATGCATAAAAAGCATACATGACTAACTATATAGCTCTCTCCCAGTATTCATAAATAGTATCTAAAGAAGATTAGGTGAAAAATTACCTGTCTGCTATAGGCTCACAAAAAGTCCATTTGGGTAGAACCAATTTGTTTTGACCCTTACTGGGATTCAAATAAATAGTAATCCGTTAGAATGCCTGTGGGTAGAGTTGGCAACAAAGTTGCAATCTGTATCAAAGAGGAATAGAAATAAATATAAAAATAGTAAGGTTGGGGTTTGCGGGTAAAAAATCTAAGGAGACAACCAGATCCCTAGAGCCCAATCCGCTGGCAAAGCGTTGTTACCTGATTGAGGTCAGCTGGTGACATACAGTCCAAGCCAGAGTGCAGGGAGAGAGGACCAAGTCCCTGGCCACGGTGTGTCAGGTATTGCAGGTTTGACGCTGAGGAGCACCCGGATTTATATCAGCCATTGCGGTGGCGTCTGATGCGGACATGTGACAGTGGTGTCAGTGCACACACCCACATGGTAAATCAGCTGACCAAGAATGGCCAATCACAACCGCGCTCATCATTCGGCCAATGGAGCGGGCCTAAAAACGGAGGCGCTGAGTAGATTTCCGCCATCTTGGAAGCTGGATACCAACCAGAACTACTTTGCTAAATAGCTGTCTAGATGGTTGGCGCTTTTTAGATGGACTAGAGCGCTGACAGATGAGGCTAAAATAGTGGAGGGGGGAAGGAAAAAGACTGACATATTAGGTCAATAATAAACGGACCAGTAGGGAAAAGAAATAGGGATTGGTTAACCCAATTAACCCTAAAGGTCCCTACATGTCCGTGCGATCCAGCTGAATGTGCCCGGGGGCCCGGTGTAGAGGCAAAGCAACCACCAGGGGTCAGTGCCTTCTGGATGAAAACACCATGCTGGTACATACAGTGATATATGTCGCATTAGATTACTTATCTGTAAATGCTGTATAAAGATTAATTGAATGTATAATTAAGTAAAGGGCCAGGCTATAATGACAATTCATGAATTGCAAATTCTGTTACATATGTTGAATAGAGAGAAGAGACATCAAACTAAAAGCACATGGTACTTTCAACCGAAATGTTGTATAATATACAACATTTTGGTTGAAAGTACCATGTGCTTTTATTATCCCTACGCGTCTCGTCACGTCACATGACTTCCTTCGTGACGTGACGAGACGCATAGGGATTGAGGAGCATCAGAGTCCACACGCCTGATGCAGTTAGACCCACCTGTCGTCCGTCTGGTATTTTATGTCCAGTTTCATTGTTTAATGTGAGTGCATCCATGTTTTTTCAATAATTGTGTTCAATTTTTGCGGGGCTGTGCTATGGTCTTTCTCTCTCCTGACATACACGCTGTGTGAGGGTCCCTCCTATCCGCTCCGAGTGTCAACTCAGTCCAGATATAGAAGAGGAGTAGCCAGGTGTACATCCAGGACTCAGGACGAACTCGCAGTTCGTGGGAGATAGGCCCACCATCCATCACCTCCATGTGAGTGGATATATGCCTCGTATCTCTTCCATGCCTTACTGCTGAGGAGTGCTGCTGTCGTTTCGGTCCATTGAAGTGTATCCCCCCCCCCCCGGAGGTGGTTTATTTTGGCTATCCGTGCTATAGCCGTGAGGTGGGGAGCTAGGGACCACCAGAGGTGTTCACTGCGAAACGTCCTTCCCGGCACCATTCCTCCATTTCTGGATCCTTTTTGGGACATTTGGGAAGCACTCTGAGAGACTTGTTTTATTTTATATTTTATATTTATAGTTTATATTTGATATATTTTGCATTATACCCAGAGGCGTCCCTTGTGGGAAGTCTTCTCTGGCCTAACACATCATATCTGCCAACACCAGCACATTGTGTATATATATATAATATATTTTGTTTCTTGGGTTTCATCGTTATATGACCCTCTTTTTTTTGTCACTTGTCAACTTTTGGTATTCATAATTTTTTTTTGTCACATTGTAACATAGACGGTATATGTATTGACACATTACCCATGTTTGTTATCATTTTGCTCTGATTCTGCCCCCACCCCCTTTTCACCCACGTTTTCTGGCCCAGGTATCCTTTCCCGTGTTACTTTTGTATTTCACCCTACACTTTCCACAGCACAGACACCACCCCCTCTTGTTTTTCTATTTACCATGTGCTTTTAGTTTGATGTCTCTCTTCCATTCAACATATGTAACAGAATTTGCAATTCATGAATTGTCATTATAGCCTGGCCCTTTACTTAATTATACATTCAATTAATCTTTATACAGCATTTACAGATAAGTAATCTAATGCGACATATATCACTGTATGTACCAGCATGGTGTTTTCATCCAGAAGGCACTGACCCCTGGTGGTTGCTTTGCCTCTACACCTGGCCCGGGCACATTCAGCTGGATCGCACGGACATGTAGGGGCCTTTAGGCTTCCAAGATGGCAGTAATCTACTCAGCGCCTCCGTTTTTAGGCCAGCTCCATTGGCCGAATGATGAGCGCGGTTGTGATTGGCCATTCTTGGTCAGCTGATTTACCATGTGGGTGTGTGCACTGACACCGCGGTCACATGTCCGCATCGTGGCGACGTGATTCGTCAGACGCCGCCGCGATGGCTGATATAAATCCGGTTGCTTCTCAGCGTCAAATCTGCAATACCTGACACACCGTGGCCAGGGACTTGGTCCTCTCTCCCTGCACTCTGGCTTGGACTGTATGTCACCAGCTGACCTCAATCAGGTAACACCGCTTTGCCAGCGGATTGGGCTCTAGGGATCTGGTTGTCTCCTTAGATTTTTTACCCGCAAACCCCAACCTTACTATTTTTATATTTTTTATATTTATTTCTATTCCTCTTTGATACAGATTGCAACTTGGTTGCCAACTCTACCCACAGGCATTCAAACAGATTACTATTTATTTGAATCCCAGTAAGGGTCAAAACAAATTGGTTCTACCCAAATGGACTTTTTGTGAGCCTATAGCAGACAGGTAATTTTTCACCTAATCTTCTTTAGATACTATTTATGAATACTGGGAGAGAGCTATATAGTTAGTCATGTATGCTTTTTATGCATATATGTATATATACCTTTCCTTTCTATATGTTCCCAATAGGTGATTTACTTTCAGCTGTGATCTTGCTGTAATGCACGTGGTCCGGGATTGAGGTTGTGATCGCCTGCGGGCCATGGTTGTCAATACATGCTGGTACTTGATATATGGTCTTCTTTGATACCTCTTGTTTCTTTTACTACTTTTTTGGTAAGTCTTGTACCCGATTTAGCGCCAGGTTTAGATTATGGCTATTTAAATGAATGTGCATCTTCTGCTTTAACAAATGTACCTATTTTTCCCTATGTATACATATTTATGTCGAAAAATGCAAGCAGTTATTTGTTTGTATCTACTTACCCTTATGTAATCTATTTATATTTATTTAATTATATGTTTTCTTTCTTTAATATTTAGCATTGTCTATAAACGCTCCTGAGGAAGCTCCGAATGAGCGAAACATGTAGAGCGAATGGACCATTTAATGCTTCATCTTGATTCTCCATAATTTTACCAATGGAGATCAAAGAGATTTAATGTTATTAATATCATATAATTGTCTTTAATAAAATGTTTTTTTCTATTTTTCTATATATCATTCTCATTTGATTTTATTATCTCAATTTGCACCATTAAAAAGCCCCAGGGTTCTTTTGGTACCCCCTTCCCCCCTTGTACCTTTATTCTGACTGAGATAATGTCCACAGTCTGCTGCAGGCAGGGTTTACATGGTTTACAATTCTAACATAATTCCACAGAATCGCATTAACTGTAGTGTAATAGGTTTTTATAAACCCACTTTTGACATGCTGTGGATAAAATACAGATTTAGGTCAATAGGGAGTATATGTAAATGTGATAGGTAGGGAAATGCATAAAGTGACATTTTCCTCACAACAGGCACAGGGGTGCGCTATCTTGCCTGGACTGACAGCTGCTGCGAGCTGGATAAGATGGACGGTATGTGCTTCACCACTGGCCCCGGGTGACAGCATTTGCTTCTCTCCCCCCTCTTTTTCCATCCATTGTGGACCCATACAACATGCAGTTATCCTACACAAAATGTGAGTGCAACATTTTATTTGTATTTGTTTTAAACTAATAAAGTAATTTTTTTTGTGCTTGGTGTATGTGCTTCCCTTCTCTTTTTGTTTTGCAAGTTCTGACACTATCTTATGTTGATGTGAAAGTTTCAGTCATTATGGCAGATCTGTACTACATACAAGGAAAGTATGTTTCAAATTATATGAGATCATGATACTATTGGACCTTTTTCAGAATGGACGCCCAAGCATTTTTGTTCTTTATGTGATTATTGGGTTTTGTTTTTTCTTAAATGTAAGAACTGCAAACTGTGCAAAGTAGGAAAAAGTCAGATAGAAAATATTGCACTCTGCAACTATTTCATTTATACTCTTTTGCAGCAGTAGAGATTGTGCTCTCCGGATTTTCAATCTAATGAAAGCCGGTGTTTTGCCGATGAGTGTCCCCCCGGCGGATTATGCCCCTCCTGAACATGCGGCACCTGCGCGGACCTCGTTGTAAGTGGCCAGTTGGCCTCACGTCCTTGCTTCGCTCGCTCGGCCTCCTGGCTCTTTTTTAACATCCTCCATGTCCAAGGGGATGGTAAGGAATGAGCCTGGATGTCAGAAGTGTGCGCAGGCGCCATCTAGAGCTACTTGTTTGGCAATTTTCTGAGACAAGCACCGCACCTGCACAGTACAGGGGGGCATAATCCGTCGGGGGACCTTTTTCGGCAAGACACCGGCACTAATTGCAGAGCTAGTTCATTTAAACTTCTAAAATTTTAACCACTACAGATCCGCGCTATCGTCAAAAGACGTCTTCAGCGCGGACCTGAAGTGCCGAGTGGAAGTCTTTGGACGTGCTATTGTTTACATTACCTGTGCGCGCCGCTGGGGGGCTCGCAGTGGGTAAACACCGTGCTGTCGCATTGCTGGGAAGCCGATCCGTGTGCCTGGCGGCCACGATGTCCGCCGGGTACACGCGATCGGCGGTGACAGCAGGGACGTGGAGCTCTGTGTGTAAACACAGAGCTCCACGTGCTGTCAGGGAAAGAGGAGACCGATCTGTGTCCCTTGTACATAGGGACACAGCATCGGTTACCTCCCCCAGTCACCCCCCTCCCCCCACACAGTTAGAACACACCCAGGGAATACATTTAACCCCTTCTCACCCCCTAGTGTTAACCCCTTCCCTGCCAGTCACATTTATACAGTAATTAGTGCATTTTTATAGCACTGATCGCTGTATAAATGTGAATGGTCCCAAAATTGTATCAACAGTGTCTGATATGTCCGCCGCAATATCGCAGGCCTGACAAAAAAAATCGCAGATCGCCGCGATTACTAGTAAAAAATAAATCATAAATCTATCCCCTATTTTGTAGGCGCTATAACTTTTGCGCAAACCAATCAATAAATGCTTATAGCAATTTTTTTAAATAAAAATATGTAGAAGAATACGTATCAGCCTAAACTGAGGGAATTTTTTTTATTTTTTAAACGGGTTATTATTATAACAAAAGTAAAAAATATTGTGTTTTTTTTCAAAATTGTCTGTCTTTTTCTGTTTATAGCGCAAAAAATAAAAATCGCAGAGATGATCAAATACCACCAAAAGAAAGCTCTATTTGTGGGGAAAAACAATTAAAATATAATTTGGGTACAGTGTTGTATGACCATGCAATTGTCATTCAAAATGCGTCAGCGCTGAAAGCTGAAAATTGGTCTGGGTACTTCCTTACTGGGCACTTATAGCCCTTCCTGACCAGGTGAAATTTCAGCTTCTGGCACTGCGTCGCTTTAACTGACAATTGCGCGGTCGTGCGACGTGGCTCCCAAACAAAATTGGCATCCTTTTTTCCCCACAAATAGAGCTTTCTTTTGGTGATATTTGATCACCTCTGCGGTTTTTATTTTTTGCTCTATAAACAAAAAAAGAGCGACATTTTGAAAAAAAGTCAATATTTTTTTCTTGTTACTATAATAAATAGCCAATTTTTTTTTTTTTTTTAAAACATTTTTTTCTCAGTTTAGGTCGATACGTATTATTCTACGTATTTTTGGTAAAAAAAAAAAAAAAATCCCAAAGGGGACTGGTTTGCGCAAAAGTTATAGCGCTTACAAAATAGGGGACAGAATTATTATAATTTTTTTTTTTTTTTTTTTACTAGTAATGGCGGCGATCTGCGATTTTTATTGGGACTGCGACGTTATGGCGGACACATCGGACACTTTTGACAAATTTTTGGCGCCATTCACATTTATACTGCGATCAGTGCTATAAAAATGCACCGATTAGTGTATAAATGTGACTGACAGTGAAGGGGTTAACACTAGGGGGGCATGGAAGGGGTTAAATGTGTATCCTGGGTGTGTTCTAACTGTGTGGGGGGAGGGGGTGACTGGGGGAGGTGACCGATGCTGTGTCCCTATGTAATAGGGACACAGATCGCTCTCCTCTCTCCCTGACAGGACGTGGAGCTCTGTGTTTTCACACAGAGCTCCACGTCTTGTCCCTGTAGCCGCCGATTGCGAGTGCCTGGCGGACATTGCGTCCGCTAGGCACGGCATCGGTATCTCAGGGATGCAGCGGGCACGCGCGCGCCGCCGGCGGCCGTGCGCCCTCTAGTGGCCAGGAATAGCACAGGGCGCATATATGCGCCCTGTCAGAGATTCAGAACCACCCGACGGCCGCATATATTCGTACGGCCGTCGGGAAGTGGTTAAGTGCCCTGTTAATGAAGTGGTTAAATAAAGTTGACCACAGACTTTAGAGAAAAGTGTAAGAAGGAGCGCTGGAGAGGTGACCATCAATGAGTTGGGGATGGCTTGCACAGATACTGTCACTTTAATGGACAAAATGAAAAGTGTATTTTTCAGCCATAATAAAGAAGCAGAAGATGCAATGAATTTTTCTGCAAAATAAATTTGCTGTTTGCTCAAAACCTTTGTTCTACTTTCCGATCGGACTAGGCATAAATAACTGCTGGCAGGCCTTCAGTTAATCCTGCACAGTTTCCACAGCCAGCAGCAAGTCTGTTGAATGCCAGCTTTGAAGTCGCCAGCTGTTGCTGACAGTTGGGGTCCAGTGCTAAATCTAGGAGCTTATCAATTTTGCTCCTTGCTTTTAGATCCTGGTAAACAGCACACACTGGATCAGAACTCTTTAGAAATAGTATCTCTGCATGTGGTTACTATGAAAATGTTAAAGTCTCTGTGCCATCGTCATCATTTTCTGCAATGGTCTGACTATTTGTCTATTTGTTGCATACCTCCAAACTTTTGAACTTTAGAATGAGGGACACTTTAAGTAGTGAGCTGTGGTGCTAAGCGCGCCATGCAAAATGTGGGTGTGGCCAAACTCCTATCAGAGGGAGGAGCTTAAGGGTGAGGGGCATGTTGTGTACAAACTGCAGGGTGGAAGAGTGTGCTGTGTACAGAGTGCAGTGTTGAGGAGTGCACTGTGTACCAAGTGTAGGGTTGATGGGTGTGCTACGTACTGAGTGCAGGGTTAAGAGGTGCACTGCGTACTTGGTGCAGGGTTAAAGGATATGCTGTGTACAGAGTATAGGGTTGAGGCGTGTGCCTGTGGCACTGTGAAGACTACAGGGAGAAGGCTGAAATTATAATTGTTAGAGGGACACAGGCTTTGTACTGTACAGTAACAATAAATCCCAGAGCCAGATGTAACCTACCAACCTGTGTGATCATTTACTAAATATCCTCAGTCTGGTCAATTTGTGCTGTGCCAGGAAAAAACTGCCCCATATATGGGTGCTCCCTGTCACCATCTGTTGCCACCCCCATGCTCAGAGCAGTCAATGCCCCCCCCCATGCCCCCAGGTGAGTGGTGTCCTCCCCAGTCATGTTTGCCCACCTGTCAGCCCCTTTACCCCAGTGATCAGCAGGGACATAATTACATACCTGTAACCGGTAGTAGGGGAGCAGCCCATTACTCAGCATGAACCATCTCCAGACTGGCAGTGGTGTGGTAGCTCTTCAGGTAGTTGGTATATTTGAAGAGCCAGCCTTTGTAGGTGTCAAGGTCGGGGGTTTAAAAATGTAAGGCAAATGGAGAGAAGAATGCCTAAAGGACCATAACATCAAGCCACTGAGCAACAGTGATCGATCTGAATAAGAAAAATAACATATACACAAATGAATGATTCAATAGTTTAGTGGATAAAGAAAACCTCAAAATACAGCACCTCATCCCGTATAAGTATAAACATAAAAGAAAAGGGGGTGGGTACCTATGGACCCTGCGATTATAAGTCGGTGCAGATAGAATGTACTAAGACAAAAAATTTAAATGGTAGAAAAGTTTTTATTCATACAAAAAAGATATACATATAAATAGAGAGACCATCTGAAGTTTTTGGAATAAATCGAACTTCAACAATGTGAGGAAAGTTCCATGTAGTTATATCTTGCTCGACATGTTTCGCTCAGGGAGGAGCTTTTTCAAGAGCTTTTATGAACAACTACACAGTCTCTAAAAAGACAAACATACACACAGATGGTCAGTGGAATCAGGAATGATTGTAAATACTAAATGTGTTCTCATGGAAACATAATAGATATGCAACATTGCATATATAAACAATGATTAATATATTAAGGAAAATTTACAATAAGGGAATTTTTAAACAATAACAAATGTTAAAGTACAACCCAAATGGAACAGCAGAACAGGCGCAAGGGACTTACCTCCTCTGGTTTAAAAAAGTTAAGCTTGGAGAACCCTCAGTTAATGGGGGCGGAGCCACACAGATTGTATCCCCAGGAATGCCTAGTACTGGCCACGAACCATATACTAAGAAAAGGCCAATAATAATTAATTGGATAGTGTAGCGAAACTACATTAGAAAAATGATGAATAATAGTAATAACTAAGGATATACACAAATGAACTACAAAAAATATATAAAATAAAGTGCAAAAAAAAAACCACAGAAACCACCTTCTGTCACCTGTAAAAAACAACATTGTCTATGAAAACCAAAAACTGCATCCTGGCACCACGCTCACATACATACAGTCCACACATACATTAAATCGCACAGCCATAGGATGGAATATTGCACAGGGGATTGTGTATGAGGGCCACCTGAACAATGTCCTCAGGGTGATGCTGCAGATAAATGTGTGACGATGGCACAGCAAACCAGCCCAATGGCTCAGACCTGGAACAGCCAATGAAGGCTTAAATTATACATTTTCTGCTGCAGCACCCCTACACAGAGACATATCGGGTACAGAGGGAGGGTCACATAAATCAAAGAAAAGCATCCAGAGCACCAGCTGCATGAAGAGAAATTAATAATGGCACACCTACGTATACTTCACTAGATAGTGACTGTACCTACCTAAATGAATTGTTCAAAAAGCACATGTGACCATTGTTGAATGAGCTGGTAATATAAAAAAAACTGATGCTCAAAAATTGTTTAGATACAGTCACTCCTCACTATGCTTAGGTATGAGCAGGCTAGGAATTGAACAGAAGGTAGTGGCCGCAGAGCAGTTAGGTGGCAGCAAGTGAAGAGTTAACATAACTTTACCGCAGAGCACAGTATATGCAGCCTAGGAATGCAAACATACATTAGACTTATGGCAGAAGTAGGAAGTAAATCAACAGGCTTCATTGTGGGACACAGCACATCATAAACACACTCATATACACACACTCGTTTACACTCATACACACACATTCACACACAAACACACATACACTCACACACACACATACTGTGGTGGAAATTTGAAGATGTATTTATTATGTATTGTTATAATTGGCACCCAGTCTTGACACTTCCCCAACCAGCTCTAAATAGAGCTGACTGTGGCAGTCCTGAGGCTGGTTGACTCTCGTCTTGAGGTTGGAGTGTGATGGTTGCGGCATTTGCATATGCCCACCAGCGAGGGGCCCCTCTGTGCATTTAGCACAGATGATCGTTGAGGGGGATGCGTTCATTTCGCAAGCACACTAGTGGCTATGGACAGATGTACGCTCTTATCTGGGTCATGTCTGATCAGCAGGATTTGGGATTCATAGGGTACATCTGTAAATAGCCTCAATAAGGATATAATCTTTATATGCATTATTCTATGGAATGGCGCAGATTAAAGGTTCTATCAGCGTATATTTTGAGGGCTTGTGAGCGTTTCTGGGGTCAGGGGGGGGCACATGCACACCCTGACCGGACACACCCATAAGACATTGTTTGTATTTCTATTCATTCTATTCATTGTATTCATTGTATTATATTCTATTCATCTATTCAATTTGATTTCCTGTCAGAAGGAATGTTTTGTTCTGTGTGTAGGAGACATCTGGTAATGTCGCCTCCCATGGGGGGAGGCGACTTACTGGTGATGACTTCCTGTTTTGTGTAAATAAAACAGCCATGCTCAGCCCTGTGAGGGGAGATGATTGCAAGGATGATAACATGAGAGCAAGCGGTTGTAATGTCTCTTGATTGGTATGGATGGGCATGGAATATATGGTGAGTAAATCTGTTAGATTAAACATGGCATCATTTCATTTAAGATGGCGAATGTGCTTTACAGCACATGGCAAGATGGGGGTGTGCCTTGCAAACCCCCAGATTGCCATTACAGATGGCGACCACGAAGGGACTATTCATGTTTTTTCCTATGGCATCAGATGGGGGAGATGGGATACATTCTGATGCATCGGGAAAAACATGCTTTAAAAGAAAAAATTTGACATCTTTTTGAAATAATGCTTGAGTTTGATTGTGTGTGTGTGTGCACATGTGGAATCCTGATTGTATGTCTGCTGTGTGATAGATGTATGATTGTGTGTGTGTGTGTGTGTGTGTGTGCACATGTGAAATCCTGATTGTATGTCTGAATTTGATAGATGTATGATTGTGTGTGTGTGTGATCCTGATTGTATGACTGTTGTGTGATAGAGTTGTGTATGACTGTGTGTGTGTGTGTGATTGCGTGCATTTGTGAAAAGCGATTGGATGCATGTGTGTGATTGCGTGAGTTTGTGAAATCGAGTGGATTTTGATCGTGTGTATGACTGAAACTGCTGGAGTAGACATTTTTCTTTTGTGTAACATAGCTCCTCTAGCCATGCGGCTTGGGGGGGAAGGGCGAACAGTGTTTTGATTTCTGTGTCAACTGACTTTGCAACTTTCAGAACATAGTTAGATATAACATTTTTATGATGTATATGGAAACTGTATATTGTAGATGATTCCTCAGTATAGAGGTGAGCTTATTCAGCCTGCGAGGTGTATGGCTGAGTCTTTTTGTATTTTCTGAATGTCTTGTTCCTGTGAGGCTGCGTGCAGTAACAGTAAGAAACTGAATGTGAAATGGAGACTGTGTATTTAGATCATTTTGTGTTGGAAGGGTTGCCTGTGTGTAGTTTAGACAGGGAAGGCATGTTTAATTGTATAAGATGGCCTTCTTGCCATGAGGCTCGGGGGATGGGCAACCAGCATTGGCTGTCCCATCACTGAGTCAGGGATGGTAACCCTCTGTAAACAATGGCATACATGCTTTTTATATTGGAAGGTTTTAAAATGTGACCTGATGTGTGTATTTTTTTAAATGGTTTGTTACATGGGCTTTGAGAAAAGTGTTTTTGTTTTATGTTGCTTCATATAACCAACATTGTTTGAATGTGCTGTTTTAGTTGGCAAAAGGTCCGATTTGAAGGAACCTAAAGTGTGTGCCTTTTAGGTTGGTTGTTTTTAGAAAATGTTTTTTGTTTGTTTTTGATGATCAATGTTTTGTCTTTGTGGAAGAAAGGTTCTAGGCAAGTTTAAAAAAAAAAAAAAAAACTGCATATGGCGGCCATTTTGGTCATCAGTGGCCATTTTGGGGGCGTAGTCTGTTTGCACTGTGGGTCACCCCAGGGGGAGGTGCAGCCACCTTCCATTTCGGTGTGGTATTTCTCTGGCTATTTTGCTGGTGGATTTTAGCAGCCTTTGGGGCAGATTTCGATGTTTAGTGCGAATTGATTAGCGCACTCTTTTCTGTGTTGGGATCGGGTGGAGAACATTTTTGTTTTCCTTTATGTGTGTGTAGTATGGTATGTCCTGTGGTAAACAGGTGATTTGGAAGCGCAGTTAAATTGTTTTACTACAAGCGTAAATGGCGCCATTGTTGCTTGGTTTGTTGTCGGCCATTTTGTGACTCAGTGTAAAGCGCTATCTTTTGAGTAGCGTTTGCGGACGCTAGGGCCAATATATACAGGATCTGACTAACCTGTTGGCTGACTTTGCAGTGTAAAAGTGGAGACTTTTTGTGTAACATTTCATTTTTGAATGTTACTGGCGGTGACTGCATTTTTGTGCATAGCGATGTGCGTTTGTTTGTTTAAATGTTTGGGAGTTGTTCATTGTTTTTGAATAATGGTTGGGTCAGGGGGGATCAACTCCCATTCTGCAGATGGGAGGAGATGGTTTTATTTTCCCTGAACCAAAGGTGTTTTGTTTTTAAGAGGAAAAAACGCAGGAGATTCGAATTTTGGCTTTGTTTACTACTTTATAATACTTCCAGGGGATATATGTGGTCCATGGAGTTTTTTGATGTGTTGAGACGAGGCAGTGAAGACAGACTTCCCTCTCTCTCTCCATCTTTCTGTCATTATGTAAATAAATCAGATTTGGGTTTTAAGAGCTGAGCATACAACAGGAAGTCCTTTCTCAGCATTTATATATAAGCAGGAAGTCAGTGGGAGGAGTTTTGAAGTCTTCTGAAAGATGAGCAATGAGATTTGTGTCCTGAAGGGACAACAGAAATATTTTGGCATTTGAAAGAGTATTTTTAAAGTTCAATTTCAGTTTTTGTGAAGTTTTATACCGTAAATACAGTTTTGGGTATGTGAGAGGAAACAGAGGGGCGTCACCATTATTGTTGTATCATGTAGACGCAGGTAGAAAGAAGCCATAATATTGTTTTGAAAAGTGGAGGATTTCATGGTGCTTTGAAGGTTGTCTGACGAACACATTTTAGGAGGCTTTATATCGTGATACAGATTTGGCCGTGTATAATAGCCGGAGATCTTATTAGCGATTATATTAGCATAAATGTGTAGGAGTAGTACGCTAGTGTCCTGCTCAGGCCGTGTAGAATAGTCGGAATGCAGGCATCGGTTTTGATGATAAAGGCGCAAGTCAGAACCGCTCCGAAAACAAAGCGCAGTGTGTTCTGGACGCAGAGCTCACTAAAAAAAAGCGATTTGAATCGTCATGGGATGTGCCGCCCATGCAGTGCACCAGTCAGACAGCTGCACCGCACATGAGGTCCGGATTAGGGGCTCCGGACATGAGACCCCTAAAGAATGTCATAGGTGGTCAGAGGGTACACTAAGGTGTACTCCTTTGGAAGGTACTGTGGATGGAGGTATGAGACCTCAGAATAAAAGATACCTTGGATGTAGATATGATGTGGTTTCAGAAATCTGTAATGATGTGTGGATGGAGGTGTGGTACGCGCCTCAGGAGAACTTTGTATAGCTGGTCTATGCAAGTTTCTCGCGCTGTTCTCGTATTTTTCCATTGTATTTTCTTGTATTGCGGAAAGAGTGAAGGCAGATTTCCGGCTGGTTTTTGTTTTTCATTTTTGTTTTGAAAGCTATGAATATCTCCCCACATTTGTATTTGAATGTTTGTATGTAGTAACGTGAATGTTTTTTTTATTCAAACTTACCGCGGCGATCTTCTGACGCGTCGCGGCTTTTGTATTTTTGTAGGAACGGGAAAAGTAAGGGTTACAAAGGGTTTTTGTTTGAATCGGTTTTGTGAAGAATGTCATTGACAATGTACAGGAATGTCATTTTTGTTTGCCATTCTCTGCAGGATAAATATGAAGGATGGAGTAATGACTTCTGCTTATAAGTATTTTTCAGGTCCAAAGAGTTTCTGGAAGTGTTTGTACATAGAGAGCAGGTGTATGTAGACAGCTGTACACATGGATAATTATGGGTCCAAGGAGGTGAAAGTATCATAGGCTATTTCATTGTTTCTTTTTATCATTTCTTCCTCCAGTCTGTAATGAGGAAAAAAAAGGGGGGGATGGTAGATAAAATGTAAAGGTGACAGTTCTCCGAACTAATAACACTAATCTTTCTAATTTTAATCAAGTTTTGTGCCAAGATTGTCTTTCTTTGATAGAATTTGAATCGGCAAGCAGCAGTCTGGTGAAGTAGGTTCCCATTTTAGTTGCTAAGAAACTGTCAATGGTTCCGGGTATTACAGGCGCTGGTAAGCGATTACAGGCGACGGTGAGCCACGCACAGGTTAAGCAGCGACCACAGTTACGAGGTCTGGGTTGTTGTCATTGAAGGCCAACCAAAACCAGGGTCGTACTCCCTCAACTGTCACTCTCATTCTTGGGTGATGGGGTGGGTACGATCCCTGTAACATGAACTTCACAGGGTTCAGGAGTCTCTCCTGGACCCCGACACGGTAATTGGTTTTCATTTTTCCCCAACCAGGTGACTGGTTCGTTTGTAAAGAAGCTTGATGGACGAGACCACGCCAGCCACTGCAAGAAGCGGCTCAAGCACATCACAGAAATGAGGAGTATCTTTGTTTATTTTGTATTTGTTTGTTTAGTAAATTTTAGCAAGAGTAACGATGGAAAGCATCCCAAGTTATTATTTAAAGTGTATTCCATGACTAATTAAGAAGACGAACGGGACCGATTGCTGGGTCTGTTCTGAGTCTCCGTTGAGCTTTAGTCCCCAGCGATGACAGTGGTACATGCTAATTATGAGGATTATTGACAAACGAGTGAAGACTCCAAACAGACACTTGTCAATGGAATTTATTAATATGTTTTTAGAGGGTAAAATTGATTATTGTTTTTATGGCTCCGCCTCTTGTCGGTTATCAGGACTGGGTAGTCCACAAGTGTGTAACTTTAGTTTGGTGTTTATGCAGATCTACAGCTTATAAGGTAATTCCCCCAATGCAAGAGGTTCATGTGTGGTAGTGAAACTGTCCCTGTCCTATGTCGCGGCCAATTGCGAGGATCTGATGGCGCGAGAGAAATTGGGAATGGCGGGGACAGCTAGAAGGGAATTGTTCACCAACCTGGACTAGGTCTGGGCACGGTCTCCTGCATGAACAAGGTGGGGGGGCTTGAGCTTATGATACGTTTGAACAATTCACACCTATTGAGGATGGAATGTTTCATGTAACTGTTGAAGCTACAAGGAAGTTCTGACAGTCCGAGGGGGGGTTTCTGGGAATTTACAAGTAAATATTGTTATATCTGGTTCAGGGGATACTGGGAATAGGAGTTCAGGCCCATATGGATAAAGTTTGGGTCCCTACAAGGCAAAGCCAGAGCTGTAACTGAGTGAAGGTTGGGAGTCCTTTGAAGGGTCTGGGAATCTGAGGGGATTTAATTCTTATTTTTCAGCGGATCGTGGTTGATTGAAATGGGAATATATATACTCATGTCGTTTTTATTTCTATTCTTTCTATGTCGTGATGAGCGCTCCTGTTGCCTGATTGGACGCATGACCAGAGCCGAAGCAGATGACTACGTTCCAGATGAGACGTCCCGAAGCCCAACCCTCGTACCAGATGAGACGCCCCGGAGCAGATGACCACGTACCAGATGAGACGCCCCGGAGCAGATGACTACGTACCAGATGAGACGCCCCGGAGCAGATGACCACGTACCAGATGAGACGCCCGGAGCAGATGACCACGTACCAGATGAGACGCCCCGGAGCAGATGACCCTCGTACCAGATGAGACGCCCCCGGAGCCGGACCCACGGACAAGACACAGAGGATCACTACCCAATCTGCGATTACTACAGCTCACCAAGTTGTGTCCTCCTTATGTCATGTCTCCTGAAGAACAGAGTCTACATGTCAAGCCGTGTTTTCCTTTTTATGGACTGTAAGGACTGATTAGTTTCTAGGTGTAAGAAGACTATCAAGATTTGAAGGACAAGTGGGAGCAATATGACAAAAAGGGAGGACTGTGGTGGAAATTTGAAGATGTATTTATTATGTATTGTCATAATTGGCACCCAGTCTTGACACTTCCCCAACCAGCTCTAAATAGAGCTGACTGTGGCAGTCCTGAGGCTGGTTGACTCTCGTCTTGAGGTTGGAGTGTGATGGTTGCGGCATGGGCATATGCCCACCAGCGAGGGGCCCCTCTGTGCATTTAGCACAGATGATCGTTGAGGGGGATGCGTTCATTTCGCAAGCACACTAGTGGCTATGGACAGATGTACGCTCTTATCTGGGTCATGTCTGATCAGCAGGATTTGGGATTCATAGGGTACATCTGTAAATAGCCTCAATAAGGATATAATCTTTATATGCATTATTCTATGGAATGGCGCAGATTAAAGGTTCTATCAGCGTATATTTTGAGGGCTTGTGAGCGTTTCTGGGGTCAGGGGGGGGCACATGCACACCCTGACCGGACACACCCATAAGACATTGTTTGTATTTCTATTCATTCTATTCATTCTATTCATTGTATTATATTCTATTCATCTATTCAATTTGATTTCCTGTCAGAAGGAATGTTTTGTTCTGTGTGTAGGAGACATCTGGTAATGTCGCCTCCCATGGGGGGAGGCGACTTACTGGTGATGACTTCCTGTTTTGTGTAAATAAAACAGCCATGCTTAGCCCTGTGAGGGGAGATGATTGCAAGGATGATAACATGAGAGCAAGCGGTTGTAATGTCTCTTGATTGGTATGGATGGGCATGGAATATATGGTGAGTAAATCTGTTAGATTAAACATGGCATCATTTCATTTAAGATGGCGAATGTGCTTTACAGCACATGGCAAGATGGGGGTGTGCCTTGCAAACCCCCAGATTGCCATTACATACACACACACTCACACACACTTATACACACACACACACACACAGCACAGTAAACTGACCTGCTGAACTTCTGTGCAGACCCCTGGAATTCTCTGCTACACACAGGGAGGGGACGTGGCTGAGCTGAGACTGAGGGGGCGGATTTCTTTCTGTAGTGAATGCAGCCAGCAGGAGCCAGGAGAAGAGCTTAGTGAGTGAAAGCATACTAGCAGAGGACAGCTCTAAATGGCTCTGCAATCACTTGGGCTGCCAAAGGGACTGGGGGTGTTATAGGAAGCACAGCCCAATGCGCTCTAGACTGGCTACCATGTGAC
Organism: Rana kukunoris; assembly: GCA_029574335.1. Taxonomy (NCBI): domain Eukaryota; kingdom Metazoa; phylum Chordata; class Amphibia; order Anura; family Ranidae; genus Rana; species Rana kukunoris. The sequence goes on along the minus strand of CM056050.1, from coordinate 324,860,073 downwards.
CTCCCCTTTTCCTCCTTCTCACATGTAAACACTACCTCCGCAGAACCTTTCTAGCCTTTGTCCCAGCCCCGCTCTTACCTTACATTTGCAGGTCAGAGCCAGGAGTCAGGGCGGAGCTAGGAGAGAAAGCCGCTCTGATCAGAGGTAGCTTCCTCCACAGTGTGCACCCGCAAATCGAGTCATCAGTTGCCAGGATGCCGGCGGTCCTGGCAACCAGTGTCTGTATGGAAGTTTGAGGGGAAGGAGAAGCTGACATATGCTGCTGGCAGAAATCCTTACTGCCTGCAGTGAGGATACTCCCACTGAGTGGAGCCCAGTGTCAGAACTTATTTGTTCTGGCACTGGGCTGCGGGAATTTAGCCCTGATTGTGGGACCGCGGGACTTACTTCAAATCGTGGGAAATTCCCGCGGAATCCGGGACAGTTAGGAGGTATGTTGTTGGTAGAATTGAGTAGTAGAGTCACTATTATAAGTGATCAGTGATGATCTTATCCAGCACTGCATAAATAAAAGTGACAATGTTTCATGAAAACAAGAATACCTCACAAGCCAGTGTACTAAACAATCCTAAAGGAGATGCCATACAAGAGAAGAGTTATTATGCTCACCTCTACATGTCTCTTACCTCACCTGCAGGGCTGTATCCTGGCCTAGGCCAACAAGGCCCAGGCCTAGGGCAGCACTTTGCAGGGGGGCAGCACGAAAAGAGTCCCCGCCGACTTGCGCTACACTGTTAGGAATATTAGTCTAGCGCCCCCATAAAGTGCCCGCGCTGCTTCTAGTATGTGGACGGCCGACATTCCGCAACTGTGGCGGGTCTTAAACAACACAGGGTGTGGCTGTGACAGGAAGGGGTGGGTCATATTTAAATTAGGGGGTGCACAAGTTTAGTCAGGCCTAGGGCAGCACAAAACCGAAATACACCTCTGCTCCCCTGTATAATAGTAATGCAACTTCTATTAGACTCTTTAACACTTTTGGAAGGGTTGGATGCTGTGGTTCCATCCCCTAACTCCCTATATCACCACTGTGTCCTGTAGCAATATCGTGTTTAGAGAATGGGAGCACAGCAGGGGACAAAGGCAGCTGACACTTCCAGACGTGTCAAATATTAAGGAGGCTAAATGAGGTTACATTGCTGCAACTGAAGGGTTGTAGATGACACAAAGAGGTTGCCTCCCCTGTTTTAGGGCACTTCTCTTTTCTGTTTTATCATGACAGCGTTGCTTTAAACAAAACCTGTTAATAAAAAAATAAAAACATAGGGCCAGATTCATCTTGAGTTGCGCTGGAGTATTTCGATATGCGCCGCGTAACTGTGAAGATGCGCCGTCGTTTCTATGTGGCCGTACCCACCAACCTAGATGCGACAGAAAACGGGCCATTTCCGACCGGCTTAACGTTCCGACGCCAGAGTATCGTCAGCGCATAGTTTCGCTTGGTGCATCAGTCGCGCCTATTGATTTCCCCTGCAAATATGCAAATGAGGGAGATTTCCCAATTCTCGCACGGATTAGCACCATACGCCGGCTACATGCGCCGCGCATATGTCGTCCGTCCGTCGCAAAGTTATTCCTACAAATGGCTGCTTTATCTTTACTCCAGACGGCCTCAGGTCAGCAGGAGAGCAGCTCCAGCAGCAGCGCTACCGACGAAACTAGCAAGCTGAACAACCACACGTGCAAGGACAACACCTCTGTGTGCCAACATGCCAGGGGCAATCGTGGTCCTAGAACTACTGATGGGTCCCCCGGAACGAAGGAGGCGGGCACGTGAGAGGATATACCGCACGCGCATGAGCCTCTTTGGCATGGGGGATGAGGAGGTGTATCGCCTCTTCAGATTCAGCTCTGATGCAATACTTGAACTAACCACAACCCTGCAGGGTGACATCACCAGCAAGACACACCGCTCACAAGCAGTGCAGCCACTGGTGAAGGTACTGGCAACACTTCATTTCCTTGCAAGTGGATCATTCCAGCGTACAAGTGGAGTGGTGGCTGGGATGTCACAGTCCTCCATGAGCAGATGTGTGCACCAGGTTGTCCCTGCAATCCTCAGACGCATGTCCCACCAGGCAATGACAGATTTCTACAGCATTGCCAGATTCCCACGCACTGTGGGGGCCATTGATTGCACACATGTGGCCCTACAGCCCCCCAGTGCCACAGAGCACATATACCGCAATCGGAAGCATTGGCATAGCCAATGCCCAACGCCTCATATGGCACGTCCGTGCCAAACACCCCGGGTCCAGCCATGACAGCTTCATATACCGTCAGAGTCCCATCCCAGCAGAATTCAAGCAGAACATGTATGGGGACAGCTGGCTGGTTGGTGAGTGACATGGGTGGCAGGCATGACTATCCCCTCCCGTGATGCACATCAGAAGTGGCACATGCATGACTAACATCCTCCTGTCTTTTCCCTTACAGGTGACTCTGCATATGCACTGGGACCCCATCTCATGACTCCTTTCCGGAACCCCCAAACCAGAGGGGAGAGAAAATACAATGAAGCACACATCAAAACCCGTGCAGTGGTGGAGCAAACATTCGGGCTCCTGAAGTCCCGTTTCCGCTGCCTGGATAAGTCTGGGGGGGCCCTTTGTGTGTCAGATCATCGGTGCATGTTGCATTCTGCACAACTTTGCTATGAGAAAAGGCCTGCAGATTGACATACGTGATGACCTGACCCCCGACCCACACAGTCCCCACCTGCCAGAGGAGACCCAGTCTGCTGATGGAAGAGCAGTCAGGAGGGTCCTCGCCGTAGGCATCTTTGGACATTAAACCAAAACATTTATCACACAGAGAATGCACGCGTGTACACCACTGATGTCCCTAGATCACACACACCACATGCACATCGCATTGGATTAGCCCAAGTCCAGCATGTAGGACTTGGGAGCAGCAACGCCAGCGTCAAGGCCCCAATGATGTCACTGTCCATTCATACACCTTTCACACGTCATTCATACAGCCGTGGGGTTAACTTCACCACCACGGCCGAGGGTGACACCCCTTACTGGCAGGAGTGCCACCCCCTCACATTCACACACCATTCACACTGCAACGTGTGCAGTATCAAAAAATAAAAAACTCATAACCTGAGTATAAATCCAAATAAAATAAAAAACTCATAACCTGAGTATAAATCCAAATAAAATAAAAAACTCATAACCTGAGTATAAATCCAAATAAAATAAAAAACTCATAACCTGAGTATAAATCCAAATAAAATAAAAAACTCATAACCTGAGTATAAATCCAAATAAAATAAAAAACTCATAACCTGAGTATAAATCCAAATAAAATAAAAAACAAATCATCGGGGATGCCGGGGGCTCCTTCTTGCCGAACCTCTCTGGCTCCTCAGATGCCTGGATGGAGTGGGTGGGGGTGGGGGGGCATCTGGAGGTGGCTGATCCCCGGGTGGGACACTCCTGGCAGGTGTGGCCTGCATGCCCTCCAAGGCCCTGTCTATCCGGCCAAGGTATGTGTTGGTATGGGCCTGCATCCTGAGCTGACGGGTGACCTGATAATGCTGGGCCCGCCGACTCAGCCTCCCCTGGTCCCGGATGGCAGCACTGTTTCCCTGGATGGCAGCAGTGTTTGCCTGTACGGCTGCAGTGAGGTGCCTAATATCCCCCTGCACCTCCCCCAAACTGGTCACCACTGCAGCGCAGTTGCAACTCACATCCTGCACTGCGTTGCTTATCTGGGCAACGGAGCACAGGCTGTCAGCCACTCTGTCCAAGTGCCCAACTATGTCCCCCATTTGTTGGGTCTGTCTGGCGTGATCCCTCGCCAACTGGCCCTGGACAAGATCCGACACCCCCCTGGTCTTCTGGGTCGCCTTCCTGGGGCCAGAAGATGGTTGTCCCCGGGGGGATGGAGTCGCCCTTGAGGGGCTTCCAAGGATGGGGGAGGGGATGACAGACGGCCCTGAAGAAGGGGAGGAGTCCTCCAACAATAAGGAAAAGTCCTGCTCTGCCACAGCAGGATCCTCCACAACCACCTCGGCAGGTGTGGTGTGGGCACTCTCCTCCTCCACCTCGGTGTCTTCACCACCCAGGGGCTCGGGCACACGATGGCATTGGGGGGATGGGGTAGACTGGCCGCCGACAGATGATGGCCCAGCTCCGTCATCTGTGGATGACACTAAGCAGACACATGTTGGTGGTCCCACACACTTGGCACATGTACCCCCCCCCCCACATGCAACACATCAAATAGGGGATAAAAAACACTTACATGTCCTGGAGCCTTCCTCCACGGAGTCATATCCAGGGACCCCCTCCACCTGCTCCCTGTCCAGGCAGCGAGCGACCACCTCCTCCTCCATGGTCAGGCTGACCGGACATGGGGGACCACCACCTGTGCCACTCTCATGCCTCCTGATGGTGGCCACCTTGCCACGGACCTTGCGCCGCAGGTCGTTTACCTTTTTTTGGATGTCACCAGCAGTCCGGGTGGAGTACCCTAGCACATTCACCCTGCTGGCAATGGTGTCCAGGATGGCCGGCTTCCTCTCCCGGCTGGTCTTCCGACTTTTTTTGCCATGGAGGAAATGATTAAATGTCTCCATAGCGGAATGATCACAGAGACCTCCTGGGCATTAAAGTTGAGGTTCCTCCTCTCTCTGGGGGTAGCGGGAGCAGCCATCACAGCACAAAAGTATCTTCCCTGGGGTGGGGGGAAACGGAAATACTTTTGCGCCGGAATGGCGTTTCCGCTAGCGCTTTTAAACGCACAACGGAACACATTGCGCTGACGTTTGCCGTGAAGTGGTGCCGACGGAAGTTGTGAGCATGTGCACAAGGGGGCGAGTGGAGCCTCACTCACTGCGCATGCTCCATGGATGATGCGCTGAACGTAAGCCTCTGCGCTGGGCTCCGCCCATCATTTACATATGATCACACCCACTTCCACTTGTGTCGGGTTACGCCAGCGCATTATCATTACTCTGGCGCAAGTTTACGCGCAACTGCTATGTGAATAACAGTACTTGCGCCGAAAGTGTCGGCAGAGTAACGTAAATGAGAAGCGTTACTCCAGAGCAAAGATGCTCTCATCTACCTGAATCTGGCCCATAGATGCTACCATTGCTTATGCATTCTACAAATATCACTGATCCACTTGATTAAACATTTAGCACCAATGACCTGAATTATGTGTGCAAAAAAATACTTTTTACTGTTTTTTTTTTGCTTCATCTTCATACTTGTTTCAGGTCAGTGATTTGGAGTATCAAAGTAAGCATTTTAAGGAGATCACCAATGGATCCACACATTTTCCAAGTCAGTATTGCAAAAGAAAGCCCTTTTTTTTTTTACATATCTATATATAAAATATATATATATTTACAGTATCTCACAAAAGTGAGTACACCCCTCACATTTTTGTAAATATTTTATTATATATTTTCATGTGGCACTTTGCTACAATGTAAAGTAGTGAGTGTACAGCTTGTATAACAGTGTAAATTTTCTGTTCCCTTAAAATACTTCAACACACAGCCAATAATGTCTAAACCACTGGCAACAGAATTGAGTACACCCCAAATTTGGCCCAATTAGCACTCCAAGGGCAATGGTATACATAGATGACCTCCTGAAAGAACAATTTGCACAGACAATGTTAAACAGACTGGTGGCTCAGGTGTTAAGCTCTGGAGTCTTCTTTTCATTGTTCTTGAAGATTCTCATGACAGAAGTGTCATGAGACACCTTGCCCAGAAGAATATCAACTTCCTATTAACATTCCACAGCTCCATGCAATTTGGTTGTTCTATCTTTCAACTACAGGGCCCATATGATCAGAATCCAATTGGAAATCACTACAATGGTGGTGTAATCAACCATCAGCGAAGAGTCTTGCTGTAGACACTCTGTGGGCGCTTCCAGATCATCCTGGTTTCCTCTCTTAGATCACATGAAGTTTTGCATAGTATGTATAGTAGAATAGCTGTTGAAGCCTATGTCATAAGTTATAGGAGAATTTCTGATTTAGTGATTCCTACCCTTTAAAAGCTAGGAAGTCCATGTCACCCAAGATCTACTATTGCACAAAGAAAGCAAACTTTGACTGATTCAAGGCAAGAAAATTTCATCCCAGGCAATACTCCTGTGGGAAGGATCCTGAGCTTTTTGGAATCTTTTAATCTTATTCTAAAGAGCACTTGCCTTTCATTCCTTGGGCAAGGTCTTTGTACAATGTGTTGCCCATATAGTCCTACTTGTACAACCTGCAGTGATCTAAACCTGGTTCTTTCAGCTCTTTAAAGACTGCCTTTTGAACCTTTAACCACTTAAGGACCAAGCCTCTTTCTTCAAACAGCCAACGTATATATCAGCGTGCGGCATTCCGGAAGTGGTTAAGGAGTATTTCCCTGCTGACTTTAACAAGGTTGCTGTTTATCCATCCCTTTGTCTGACCCCCAGTACATCCCAAGGAGTTTTCTTTTTATTGTTTGGATATGGTTAGAACTGTTTGTGTTTACCTTACAACTACGCCTCCCTGAGACAGACTGACTCTCTCTTTTTGTCATTCCTGAAGGTCTCCATTTAAGATGACCTCCTTCTCATTTTACCATATTTCAAAGATCACCATACAAGTTTAGCGATAAGAGTACACACTTTTCAGAGTAGACTCTACTAGATCAGTAACTGCCTGTTGGGCCTTTCAACATCAGATATCTGTTTCTGAGCCCTTTGAACTGAGCCTGCTAACAGTTTTTATACTGTTATGTATGCTTGTTATTTTTATTTGCAGTGTTGCCCACCCATTAGTTGAAGTGCTTTTGGATGTGCTAATTATCTCTGAATTACTTCTGGTCCTGTGTCCTTTAATGAATAATAAAGAAAACAGAATTTTTGTACTTGTCATAAATACATTACTTGGAGTTCATTAAGGGACACAAGTCCTACCTCCCTGTCTTTGTGATCTACTCCGAATGCTGATTTTCTACAAACGTAATCACCATGGGAGTGGAAGGGGTTATACCTGGCCATCCAATGTCTTTTTTGTTTGCAAGTGTCTAATTCCTCCTGAAGGCAGCAGCATAATACATAATACTGTAATGTATGGTAGCTGCGCTGTGGGGGAGGGAATGGGAAGGGAACTGAAAGGGAATGGGAAGTAAAGGGATTGTGGGTGAACTAAACAGTGAAAAAAAAAAGGGTATCTGATGATACTCTGATGCAACGGGGGTTTCCGGGGGTTTCCCCGTGGTGTCACGGGTGACCCCGTCCCTCTGATGCATCACAGGAAAAACCCTGTTGCGTCAGAGGGGACTGGGTCACCCATCCACGTCATGGACAAAGCAGGCTATTCGATTTGTTTACCTACTGTAAAATCTGCTGTCTTGGAATTTATTAAGAGACATATGATCAAAAGTAATTCAGAGATAATTGTATTATGTATTATATAAAAACAGAGAACTCCAGCGCTGTCTGATGGACTAGGGGGGAGAGAACTGCAGAAGCACCTGTGGATCTGATCCTAACAGAAAAAGTGATAATAATGTAAAGTATGGTAGCTGCGCTGTGGGGGAGGGAATGGGAAGGGGAAGTGAAAGGGAATGGGAAGTAAAGGGATCGTGGGTGAACTAAACAGTGAAAGAAAAAGGGTATCTGATGATACTAAAATGACAATAGAGATGAAAGTGAACAAACACCTATAATCCTGTAAAGGTTTAACAGTGTAAATACATAGTAAAATTGCTACTACATATACAAACACCGAAACTAGTATAAAATAAGTGGAAAAAGTGCAAAACTGTCAAAAATCATGTGAGAAAGTCCTGTCCATAAATAAAGGTCAGATCTAGAAATCCAGTATTTCCTCCACGGAACAGTGTCTAGATGAAACACCTCAATCCAAGATGCGACGTGCAAAAATGAAATCTTCAGTGATGACACCTCTGAGTGTGCTAGCAGCTCACCTCACGGCTGTTTGTCCAAACAGCTAACAGAGATACTGATCGCAGCTGGATGAATAGGCTGGTGAACACCTCCTCCTGACTCCTAAGACAGCTCTCAGTGGCCAATGTGTGCATTGGAAAAGAGAAGATATATGCAATGCATATAACGTGACATTGTGAGGGTACCTCAAACAGGTAGAGATATGAGAAAATGCACTCACATGAATGAAAGGACAGCGGGCATAAATCCACGAGTGCTGGACTCGTATCCCCCTCAGAGTGTCATCTATACAGGTGAGAGTGTAATCTGATCATCATACGTACAGACACAGACTGAAGTTTTAATACAAGTTTGTCGCTCATGGATGTTTTACTCTACTTCACTACCTAAATGTGAGTTTTTTATTTGTTTTATTTTAAATTTATCTATTATATGAAGTCACGCTATGGTCTCTCTTTCGCTCTTCTTAATGCTCCCATGATACATTGAGCCTTGCCATTTGGATGTATGAGGATCAGATTACACTCTCACCTGTATAGCTGACACTCTGAGGAGGAGGTGTTCACCAGCCTATTCATCCAGCTGCCATCAGTATCTCTGTTAGCTGTTTGGACAAACAGCCGTCAGATGAGCTGCTAGAGGTGTCATCACTGTAGATTTCATTTTTGCACGTTGCATCTTGGGTGGAGGTGTTTCATCTAGACACTGTTCCGTGGAGGAAATACTGGATTTCTAGATCTGACCTTCATTTATGGACAGGACTTTATCACTTATTTTATACTAGTTTCGGTGTTTGTATATGTAGTAGCAATTTTACTATGTATTTTTACTGTTAAACCTTTACAGGATTATAGGTGTTTGTTCACTTTCATCTGTATTGTCATTTTAGTAAATTCCAAGAAAGCAGATTTTACAGTAGGTATAAAAATCGAACAGCCTGCTACGTGTCAGAGGGGCGAGGTCATCCGTTGCGATACCACCCCGGAAACCTATGGGGGCGGTATCGTTCATAGACTAATGTATATGATGATGCAAATTTACTGTCCAATTTGCAAACTTTAAAAATTTAAACTTGAGAGGCGGCAGATTTTACAGTAGGTATAAAAATCTAGTTTTACTCTGACAAATAATTTACTTTGGCCTGCAGATCTTCTGATACACATACCTCTGCTAGTCAGTAACATTTCTTCATCACTTACTGTTTTACCATTCTTTTTTCTCAGTGGACAGAGGCAATGATGCAGGTTTTTACAAATTCTTTGAAATATTTTACTTATGTAATTGTTTTTAATCTGTTTATTTAATGAAGATAAAACAAAGCCTGCCATGTTCTTTTTGCTCATTTATTGAGGAGATGTGTATAGGATCTGAGTTCTGGACACATAACTGAAAGTTTTGTGCACTACGTGACACCATATTGGAAGGCAGATCAAAGGCTATGTAAAACCTCCTTTGATGCACAAAGAGCGGCTGATTCACAGAAATATGTTGGTGATATAAGGAATGATAAAGAATACATTTTGTTTTCTATTTTTTTGAGCTGGACACCTATGGACTATAATTTTGTTGGATTATACATAAACATATTATTTCACTTTGTGAATTATGCTGTGATGTGTTACACTATGAGCACATTCTGAATTATTTACTATATGTCATTTTTTTTACTGGTACACAAAGCGCTGTAGAAATTAGGTTTTTATATTTAAAGTTCTGTTTATGTGATTCACATTAGTTTAAGCAGCTTAGAAGCAGGTGAGAGAGTTAAACAAATATCTGCATGGGAACACTATAATGTATATGATGATGACAATTAACTGTCCAATTTGCAAAAGATTACCAAATTTTAAAATGTAATCTAGAGATGCCATACTGACCATGACCCCATTTGTAGCCAAGTCCACCACAACCATGACCGCTTCTATCCGCCCCCCCCTCTTTGTAGACACACCAAAAAGTTAACCACATGCACAAAATCAAACCCCATTTTTATTGATTGTACCCCGAAAGAATCAGTCACAGATTTTTGGAATAGGAGGGAAACATTGAAAATATAAAGACAGAGGGGTTGATTTACTAAAGGCAAATAGACTGTGTACTTTGCAATATGCAGTTGCTCCAGAGCTTAGTTAGGCCCCTTTCCTTCGGGCTTTCAGGGGGACCTGATCAGACGCTCCATTCATCTCTATGGTGCGGCGGATGTCAGTGATGACATATCCGTGACATCTGCCTATATCTGATCCTGTCCGTGAAATCCAGATGGATGGAAACCCCATTTTTCCATCCGTCTGGCAGATTGGATTGGATTGGATCGGATGACAACAGACAGGGTGACAGTTTTCATCTGATTTTCCCATAGAGGAGAGCAGGGCTTTGACAGGTCCGTCTCTGCTCATTGAGCGGATACATACCTTTCATCCACCTGCTCAGCCAGAATCACTGAGCAAAACGGAGTCCGCCAGGCGGAAAGCCTGTGTGAAAGGACCCTAAATGAGCAGAAACTCTGCTGACTTCTATCATCCAATCATGTGCAAGCAAACATGCTGTTTGTTTTAATTTTCTTTTAATGTGATTGGGTGTTTTTTGCAAATTGAATCTTTACCTTTTTTTACTAATCTCTGGAGTGTCACGAATGTCATGTCTACGGTCTACCCCAACGCAAGTGGTCAGACACTATAGCTGGCTACTGTGCACTTCACCTATAGCAGCCTCCATTCCCTTAAGACAAGCAGGCCTACCTGTACTTGGTTGCCCCAGGACTTAAATAATGCTATAGTGTCTGGCCAGCCCAGCCGGGCAGACATGAATAGAGCAAACAACAGATTATTGCAGTTTAACAGATAGCGTGGTTCAAAGACACTTCAGGTAGAGGAAGGCTGACTTCAGGGGATAATCCAGTATTCATTCCAGGTAAAAGGGCAGGCTGAGTTCAGGTCATAATCCAGTCCAATCCGGATCAAACACAGGGGATCCAACAACAAACAAGGCAGACTAATAGGGGACTTTGTCTAGAACAATAGGTACATCTGTCTCTATCACAAGCGAAGGATAGAGTGTTCGGTTTTCTTATATCGGGTGACTCACCAGAATAATCAGCCTCCCTGTCTAAACACAAACAGGGAGGAAAAGCAACAGCCAACACCCAGGTGCTGGAATGAGGAACAGGGGCACTAAGGGATCGTGACATGGAGCAACTGCACTTGCAGAGCTCGCAGTCTATTTGGCTTTAGTAAATCAACCCCTACGTTGGCTTTTTTTGTATTTTAAACATGTGTACTGCACTGACCAATCCATCAACCACCTGAGTTGATTGTGATGATTAGAGTCCTAGAGGATACAACAGGAGTATTTTTTTCAGATGACCAAATTGAATGGATTTGATCATACAGGAGTGTGTTTTGACCTTGCTGCAAGGGTCAATATACTAAGGTATGAGTGTATCCCAAGGGGTACGGCTGGCCATGCATTATGCAATTTTCTTGTACAATTTTCCTTTGGATCTACCAAAACCATATAATATGAGGTCAAACCTAAACACTTTCAATTTGTAATGCAATCAGGAAGGCCCTTGCACTCCATAGTTGAAAATAAATCTAAAGGAAATTGAATAAGAAAATTGTATAACGTGTGGCTAGTTTTAGTTATGGAGACGGCTTCCAACTTTCATGTACCTTCTGCACTTGCTTGGAGTCATTTCTCATAGACTGTTTCAATGGATGTGTTAACACAAATTTGTGCATACATATACAGGACCAGATTCAGATACACTTAATATTGCGCTGCGTAATCGAAATACTCTACACTGCCGTATTTCACCAGGCTCTTCACCCAATCCTGGTAGATTTTTGCCCGTACGCTACGGCGGCGTAGTCAAATTCTCGCCGCGTAATCGAAATACGTGATTGGGGGGCGTGAAGCATTTAAATAAGCGCGTCCCCGCAGCGATCGAACTGCGCATGCTCCGTTCAGAAATTTCCCACCGTGCATTGCGCGAAATCACGTCGTTACGTCATTCGTTGTTTGAGTAGCGTCGTTTACGAACATTCCTATTCCCGGACGACTTACGTTAAAAATAATAAAAGACATCGGAAAACGTAGAAATTCGACACGGGAACGACGGCCATACTTAACATGGGCTGTCTAATATTAGACCAGCAAAAAGCTGGTATAGTTTTAGGCAGCGAAAAGATGACTAAAGGTGCCGTAAGAGATTGCGAATGAAGATCGTAATTTCTGGGATCGCCGGCAAAAGCTCATTAGCATACACCGATGCGGACCCAGTGGCCGCAATTTTATTGCAGCGTAGATCCGAAGGCGTACGAACACGTAATCCAGTCGAATTGAAGCCCGCAGCCGTCTATTCATGGTTTGAGGTTTTCGACTAGCTAGAAAACGTGCGTAATTTGAAATTACTCCAGTCTAACACCAGTTAGACAGGCGTAATGGCTCTGTGAATCTGGCCCACAGACTTTATTGGATTCACATAATAAGGATTGTTGATAGATTCTGATGTTATTGAGCATGATTGAATCATTTTGTTTAGAATTTTTGTGTCTACAGCACATATTGAGGTTTGACATCACTGTATTAGGAGAGCAGCATTTTTTTTTTTTTATCCCATAATTGAGTGATATTTCACTTTGTTGCCTGCAGCTTTTCTTTTTTTGTGATATTTGTTAATACATTATTAGACATGCATATACATACACACAAATAAAGTCTGACAGGAGGCGCTACATTTATTTTAATTAGGTTTAATAATCTCTGGTTGCCAGAATACATGCGTTACAAGCTCACAATTTAAATGTGCTCCTTTCAAAAATTGCCAAGAATATTTTACAAAAAGAAAAATCGTGCATTTTTTTTTTTTTTTATTTCTCATTGTCATCAGTCCTGCTGCATGAAAACCACAAAAATACAAGGATTTGACAGGAAAGACCACGTCTATAAAACATTACAGGGCACAGGTAAAAAATGCAGGTTTCCCTTTTTTTTATTTATCATAAACATCTTCTTTATCTTTTGCTGTAATACAAACATAATCTGTCACATACTTGGCCTTTATTTTTTTAATATATCTTTATATATATATATATATTTATATATATTTTTTTCCATACACAAAGCTTTACAAGTAGAAGCAGGTATCAAACCTTGTGACACCACATTCATAGCATTAAAGCATTACAAACATTCAACAATGAGCCAGAAAGTAGGGCACTTCTGTAAGTACAAGTTGACAGAGCTATTGGAACAATACCCTCTGCTGTCATCTTCTGGGATTGTCTGTGTGTGGCCTAATTGACTCTGCCTGGCAGACTGATGCTAATTCATTTCTGTTTTTAAGGCGCTGGACCAATTTAGGCCTGCGGGGCAGCCAGAACTGCTTGTGCTGTGTGTAAGTCGATTTCCTGTTCAGCTTGCTCTGAACACAGTTTTCGTCAAACTGCTGGTGCTTTTTATGAAGAAAGGAAGCAGTGTGTGTGTTTGCAAATGCAATTGTGTGTTTGCTCCTTGCGAATATCCTATCAAGATAAAGGCATAAGAATGTATTTTTAACAGTTTTAGGGCTTGTTTTTAACTTCTCTTCTGTATGAAATAAATGTCAGCTAAAATATGAATGCTATGGGTCACACCACCTTGTTTTATGAGTTTTAGAACTTGCTTAAAGGGTCTGTTTACTCTTAAAGGGCTTTTCCATGCTGTCCCCCTCTGGTAATGTTAACAGTAAATGGTATTTTACGGCACGTCAAAGCAAAACAATATTCAAAGATTGCCTAAAACCATGATGACAGTCTTGCTGAGGCAGACAAATAAACAGTAACAAAATGACTGAAATGCTTATCTTTCCTGGAGAAATGCTAATATAGGCTCCTTTAGTGCTCATCTTAAGTATGAACACCTAAATGCTTGGTCACATCTCTGCTAAAGAGAGGATCAGCCAATCTAAAGCCTGGTACACACTAATATTAGTTTTTAGTTCAACCCAGCAGGTCAAACAAAAAAATACCTGACCACTCTGTTTGGAGCCGCTGTACTAATGACCCGACGTTAGTGCAGCAATCTCCCCCTGCTGAGCTGTTGTGTTTTGACAGGGACAGGCAGGCTGTACCCAAGTTGATCGATTATCTTGGGTACATTCAGCCTGCCTATACATGGTTCAAATCTTGGCCGATTCCTGCTGAACCAGCCGAGATAGAACCATCTATGGCCGGCTTTAGGCAACTAGCTTTTTTAATAGAGGTTATCAAAAGCAGCCTATATATTCTTTGCTTTTAAGGTTCATCCCTAACTGGCCACAGCACACACTTATGTCTGAACGGAAAAAAATTAAGTGATTAATTTACTCCATACAGCGCTGATGGACAAATCCTCTGCTGAGGCCACAGTAGTTTGACAGCTGACCCTGCCTGGATCTGATTGGATACATCAGCTGTTCATTCAAAAAATCTCTGCCTGACTCTTTTGATTTTTCAAACATGTGTGTCAGGTGGAAGGCAACTGACAGAGCCACCCACTAAACAAATTTTATCTGGTTCATAAGAAACCAGCCAAAACTCAAACCATGTATATCCAGGTTTAGATCATGCAGCTCATGAGGTACTGCATGATGGGGGCACACTATGAGTAAATCAGAAGAAAAAAATTCCATACGAGGCACGATTGTTTGTTTGATTTTCGTATAGTGTGTACACCACTTTTGGCATTCGAAAATTTTCAAAGGGACAAATTAAATTAAAAAAAAATCGTACGTGAACAGAACAAATGTGAACTGTTTCCGTATGAGAAAAATCATATACGAAAGACTGTACATGATCAGACACAATAAACAACAACAAAAAGCCTTTGCAGTACGATAATTTTCATACATTATTTCCTTTCTTAGTTGCGACTTGCTCTGAAACATCAAAAAAAATCGTTGACCTGATTTTCTTATAGTGTATACACACCTTTAGGCTGGGTTCACATTATTGCGAATTGGATGAGGGTTTTCCCCATCCAATTTGCATGTCAGGAGATTGTGACGGACTCTCAATGGAGCCGATTCACACATCTCCGGAGCGGCCACGGTGCGAACTGCACATGAGTTCTGTGCGTCTTCTGGCCTGTTTGGTCGCATACACATGATCAAATTTATCTGCTGAAACCCGTCCGACGGACCGTTTCAGCACACAAATTTGATCGTGTGTACGGGTGAACAGACAGATTTTTTCAGCAGACAAATTTAAAAGCATGCTTTGAAATCTGTGTGCTGAAACCCGTCCGTCCAACATGTACGCTGGTTAGTACGCCTAACCAGCGGATAAAAATCTCCCGCATGCGCCGAATGGATTCGACACATGCGTGAAAGTATTTTACTTCCTGGAGTGGTGACGTGGCGGCATCAACGTCACCGCCACGTCACCGCGCTGTCTGCCGGCGGGGATTTTAGTTTGATCGTGTGTACACGATCAAACCAACATATCCCAGGAGACAAATCCGATCAAAACGGTCTGTCAGACCGATTTGATTGGATTTGTTTAGTCGTGTGTACGCGGCCTTTCAGATCCGAGTTCAGCCAAAAATTTGGGCTGAAATCGGAACTGTATTAGTGAATGTGGATGCACCGGACTCCTGGTGTGAGCCGATCTGTGCTGTGAACTCAGCCTTAGGCTCCTTACACACGGAGCGGTCCGTTTTTCGGTCCGCTCCGTGTGTCCGTCAGCTCAGCGGGGGGGGTCTCCGCTCAGCTGTCGGCGGACAGGGCGGTCCCCGCACACTGTCTCTCCTCCGCTCTCCCCTATGGGGAGTCAGATGGAAACGGACCGTCTGTCCGTTTGCATCCGATCCGTTTGGCCGGAAGGAAGAAAAATAGGACATTCTTCCGTCCGCAAAAACGGATGCGGATCTGGCGGACGTTAGCAGGTGCATCATCCGCTAACGGATCCGCTCCCATAGGGGCCCATTACAAGTCCATAAACAGACTTGTAATGAGCGGACGAACGGTCCGCTAGTGTGAAAGGACCCTTAGACTAAAAAATCCCTTTAACAATAAAAAGACCAAGTTATTAAGCAGTGAACTTACTACCAAGTACAAAAAAAATGTAGCCTCCTTATAGTAAGAGACTTCTAGCCATTGGAAGAAGCAGCAACAGTACAATTAAACTTCCTCTATTATTATACAGGATTTATATAGCACAACAGTTTGCACAGCACTTAACAATATAAAGGCAGACAGTACAGTTGAAATACAATCCAAGACAAGAGGGTTGTGAGAGCTTAACAACTCAACTCTCTTAGTCCAGTCACATATTTCACTCGTATCTACCCCCTCCTTTTTCCTTCTCTTTTATAACTTTTGCTGACAATGTAAACTGCAAACTGCATAACTTCCATTTTTTGCTGAATATTAGAAACGTTCCCAGGCACCTTCGAAAAGGGATGGGCATTGTTACTTTCTGTTCCCTGGATGCAGTTTAATTGCACAGCATTCGTTATCGAGCCTGTGTGGAGGCCTTAATGAGAGTTCGAAACAATATGTGCTTGTAACCTCAGCTGAGCTCCTGCGGTGAGAGAGACTGACCTTCATGTGTGCACCTGCACTGCTTTCATCTTTAAAGTGGTCTTGACAAAACAGAATGCAAATGACACTAACAGCAGGGTTTAGATCAGGATGGAAAAGGTCATATAAGGCATCTCTTTTAACATCAATCCAACCTAAGTACTTAGGGCTTTGTTTGCTAAAGGTGTTAAATGTTCCCACAGCTTTGCGGGTTGCTGCATTATGTAAATAACCTGTCAATGTTGTAAGATTATGTATTTTTATAAAAATAATATTCCTGTTAGACTGTGCTATAAAGCAAATGCCTAAAGTAGAATTACACATTTTCTGAAATCTCTGTCTACCCTAGTCTAAACTAGAACCCTCCATTCAGATACTTCCTTAAAGTGGTTTTAAAACCTTACATATACCCAGTGAAGTGACTGGCATCAGGTGATACACAGAGATGAAACAAATCCTCCTACATTAGCTGTACCTCTTTATCTGCCAACTTCTGTTCTCTACATATGTTCAAAGTCCTGAATTTCTAAAGCTTGCCTAAGCTGCCAGAAAAAGGGGGTGGAGATCTGAAGTTACACTCTGCAGGGCTCAGTGAGGAGAGCTCTGACAGCTGATTGGAGGGAAGGGACACACCTTCCTTCACACAGTACAGAAAAACAAAGCTAAGGCTGTCAGTCATTTGAAGGTCCCTCCCCTGTCACAATTTGTTTCTTGATGTCAGGAAAACTTGTCAGAAGTTATTAATGCTGATAGCAGAGGAATGAGGCATCAGACAGACATGCCACTCAGTGCTCTGGATTGAGACAAGTACACACTATAGAGGGATATGCTCTGTTCGTATTTCATGTCTGAGGTTTTCAACCACTTTAATTTTTTCTCTTCCATATGAAGTCTTCCCATGCGCTAGCCATGCTGTGTAGTAGGACTACTTATAGAATGGAATGGGATCGTGCTAAGGCTGTAAACGCCTAATGAGGCCACACAGTTTAGGGACTGGAAATAGGCATCTGGGTGGGAGGGGGTTTTCTATATTAGATTAGTCGGCTAGGGAGGGTCGGCTGTGTTTTTTGTTTAGTAAAAAAGTAGGTGTACTTTAAAAACCAGGAGAAAAATATTTGAGCTGCCATTGCTGATGTGAACCTGCAAAATAAGATCAGCAATTCCCCACTGCATGGATGTAATGATTTGAAACAACTGAATGTATTTAATAATGTGAAGAGCAATGTGCAAAATTGCTGACTATACTGATCATAATATAGCATACAAGTACATAATATAGCATACAAGTACTTCAGCTCATATTCCCGCCCATTGGTCACCCCTGACATGTTTCACCCACATTGGGCTTAATCCATTAATTAAATAATTAATTTTGTAAAGTAAGTGAATATAGGAAACACCAACACAACACCTCAAACCTGGGCAATTTAAACTGTAATAAAAATGAATGGAAGATGGTCAGAGGATACCTTACGTTGTTGTACAAAGCAATCAGAACTTTTTGTGTGAAAGTCAGCCTGACATAGCCCCCAACTGTCCCTGATTTCAAGGGAATGTCCCCGATTTGGAAAAAAGTCCCTCTGTTCTTCTTTCCTCATTTGTCTCTCATTTTGGTCTGATCTATATAGTTGTATATAAAATGCACTGTTTATCTTTCAAAAAGTGTTTCACGGTGCTAAACCTATCATCCAATTTTTAAATTGCTACCTTTGTAAATTTCAAAAGCCAGTATAAAGGAATAGTAGTGGTAACAAAAAGCACTTGTGAGCTTTTTTTTTAAATGTAATTCTCTTTTATGGCTGTGGCAGGTGGCGTGTCCTATGCCCACATACTTTTGCTAATAGGTGTTCCTCGTTCACATCTCAAAGTTGGGAGGAATGCTGACACCTCCCTACTGATCAGAAAAGTCATTCACATTAAAGGAACAAAGCAAGTCTAGGCCACTCTTTACTTCTCTTGAGCCTCCTTTTTTTCGTTTTTAATGTGTTCACTAGCCTTGCTGACCCAAAAGGGAAGCAAAGGAAACCCAAAGTATGGTCAGATTTTCTGATTGTTTTGACATGCAGCTTTTTACTAAATGTGACCTCTGATTATGCATTTATTTTCATACAATGTTCAAATTGTCCATATTTGTGATGCATTTACTTTATGAAAGTGTTTGAACCCAAAATGTATATATGTGCATATATGTGCACCCAGGGCTTTTTTATATGTAAAAGTTAGAGTGTGCAAAAAACTTCATAACAACCTACCAGTTTCTAGTGGTCTAACTACACTCTAAAGTGCTCCAAAGTATACACTGCTCTTAAACATACTAAATAAACCCATACCATGAAAGTAGTTTTCTAAAATAGTACTGAATAACTGCAGATATGTATGAATTCTTACAAAGGTGTGACAAGAGATTGATCTAGGCATGAAACTGGAATAAGAAATGCCCTGGCTTACACGTTATTGTTGTAAGTGTAACAGAACAAACATAGTCATGGCACACATGGAGACACAAAAGAAATTCAACAGTATAGTGCGCAACCAATCAGCATTTGGATCTGATTAGTCTAGTGCAAGTTTCACAATAGAATCAATTGCCTCATGGGTTAATACATTGCTGAACATTTGCATTTTTATACTAGGTATTGCTCACAGACAAAATAAACTAGACACAAACAATTGCTGCTCAAAGCATAAAAACAGGTCTTCTTCATAAGGTCATTTTTCATGCAAGTAATTAAGTTACACCAAAGAGTGACAGACTACACAAAAGGACTAAACCATAGTCTTTGGCAGTTGAATAGTGAGCTTTTACACAAACCTGCTTAAAGGGCGTTTGCCCTTTATTTCCTCAAGTTGTCATGACATTTTCCCCAAGGTTTATTTTGAGGCAGTTACAAGTACGTAGCTGACAATGCTCCCCCAACTTGACTCAGAAGTCAAGCAACTTAGATACTCAGTCAGTTAGGAAGAGGAGCTCTGTCAAGTATACTATTGAATATCCTATCAAGGGATTGGTTGTACCTAGTTTATCAGACTACTTAACTGAACCATGAGATACCTGGATCTGAGTGGAAGAAAAAACACTGAGATGTGCATTTCTTTCAAAATCGTATGGTATGTTTTCTGTCCTATGATCAACAAAGTTCTTAAATAAATATATTTTTTACAATAGATTTTTTTTGGCTTCAATGGACCAGTATATCAATCTTTTTTGAGGGTTTCTCTGCAGTCTGAATTCTTTGGCACCAGCTGCTACTTGTGGCTGATATGTTGATCCACACATAACATTAAAAAATATCATGTGGAAATAATCATATACCTTTTTGCAGAGTCCTTTAGGTAATTGTGCATTATGGACAGTACAAAATATTCACCTTGACACCCATTGGTGTCTACTGGCAAAATAGAATAAAACTAAATTTGCTTATATTACAGTCCATTGTCGGCCTATACTCTTATAGTGCGATGGTGTCCATTCTGAAACCCCTCTCTGAAGCCTTTTATCGTAAGCAATGATTTATATTCCATTTGATTCCTCTTATTTTATTTCCATTTCATTTTTTTTTTAAGGAATACATAAATGTTTTGTTAATGTGAGGATCATTCTCTGCAGGCATTGTATTGGGTTTGTTAGAAAGTGATGAAGACTAGCACAAAAAGTATACTTTGCTACCAACGCTAGAGAAGATCTTAGTCTTCTCTCATGTTTTATGTCCACTACAGTTTGCAGCCCTGAGTTGTTATTGTAGACATCCTTAGAGAAATAGGATTGGTTGCTACATCAGGTCACATGCTACATGTGTGCTCCTGGAGTTTTAGCTCCAACCTGTATCCTGACTAGGCTAGGCATTTCTTTTTTTTTATTACCAGGCATTGTCCATGGTCAAAGGTAGAACTTTGTATCTGAGTTGTAGGAAATGCTTTAGCTGTGTACTAGAAGGATACACACAAACAATTGTCATGCCATTTGCAAAATAAAACCATAGGCCTGCTGTATCTTTCCCTGAGCAAACAGTTTTTGCTAGCCATGGGCCACCCAGCTCTGTGGTACTTTAAACTTGGTTTGCCAGGAACATTATCTTTGTGCAAAAGAAGCATGTAGCAGGCCTTCTAGACATGAAATAGTGTAAAATGTTTGGAGCAGTGCAAATTCTTTAATACACTAAAAAAAAAAAAACTAGTGTGAGTTTAAAGCTTGACTACACAAAAAGTGACATGCAGTTATATGTATATATCTATACAAGATTGCTTATCTGGTGCCACAAAAAGAAAGTGTAGAAGAGAAGCATCAAATGTCTTGTCTGCAATTCTTTTTGTTCAAAATAAATCTGCACGTTGAAATGTTACATTCCGTTTTAAATAAAGCAAAAAATGTAAAAAAAAATATTCTGATACCTGAAAAAATATCATTCTGCTATATAGATATATGTAAATGCATTCATATTTGTGATTGTATGCAGTTGTCTAAGAAATATACATGATATCACAGTCGCCATCTTAGTAAAATGCAGCTCGTGTCTTGCCTGAGGAGGGTAGATAGTAGGAAAGGGAGAGAAATTTGATTTAGATGAAAAAAAAAAGTGACAAGGAAAGGGTGAGAAGCCAGTGAAATATCCGCAGTGAAAGTGATTGATCTAATTCCAGATACTGTAATTTGGCATCTATGTGCCGTTTAGTGTGCTTCTTTTGTGTTTGTTCTCTTTTAACAGAATGATACATAGCATTTTCAAGTGGCGGAAAATTGCATTAGCTATACACTTACTCAAGGAGAGTAAAGGTTGCCAAGGCAGCTGATTCTTTGACTTTACAGCTCTCTCTGTGTTACCTAGATAATATGGACTGCTTTGTTGAGCATATTTTGATTGGAGTATCCTTGTTTGGATTATCTGGATTTTGTTCTGTATTAAATATTATAACAGTCTCAAAAGTATATATATATTTTTTTTGCAGTATCATTTAATTGGCAGCTTTGGACTTTGTGTTGCACAGAGGCCTTAGCTGCAGCTAACTCCCTCCTTTTCTAGTGCCCTGAATTTACCTGCTGAATTTGTAATGCAGTCTGTGATGTGTATCTGGTGGTAAAAAAAGAGGAAGTTTACTGGTTAGGCTGCAAAAAAGGAGGGAATGATTGAACAAAAGATGTGTTCCTCCTAGGTTAGGTGCAGGATGGACTGGTGGAGCTTTCCAGTGAAGACTGGGACAGTCGGCGCGTCAGGGGAGCAATGCTGGAGTCTGCTAGTGAAGAAGTAGGAAAGAGTTTGTACCACCCAGTGACACAGGAACTTAAATCAAGCTCTTCAAGTAGGATCTGTGCCATCCCCATGAAGCATTTGTGGTCCATTCTTCCATAGTCTCCCCAAACAATGACCTGTGGAAGGCATACAGATGGTACTTTTTGATACATCAATGTGTGAAAGATTTTCATTAATGGATTATATACTAGTTGCATGTTTCTCATACTTTAATGTGTCAGATCATCAAACAAATGTTATTACACAAAGATAACATGAGTAAATCCAAGATGCATTTTTTTTATTATTTCATTTATTCAGGGAAAAAAGCTGTCCAAACCTGCCTGGCCCTATGTGAAAAAGTAATTGCCCCCTCCCATGTTGAATCTTAAATTTCACTTGCCACACTCAGGCCTGATTACTGCCAGACCTCTTGAATCAAAAAATCAAATAAATAGAAGCTGTCTGACAAAGTTAAGCACGCAAAGTGAATAGATCACAAAAAGCCACACATCATGCCACAATCTAAAAAAAATCAACAGATATGATTCAAAGTAATGTACATGTATCGGTCTAGGAAGGGTTTCAAAGCCATTATTAAGGCTTTGGAACTCCAATAACCAATGGGGAGAGCCGTTATCCACAAATAGCGATAACGTGGAACAGTGGTTAACCTTCCCAGGAGTGGCTGGACTTAGAAAATTACTCCAAGAGCATGGCGACGACTCATCCAGGGGGTCATAAAAGAACCCAGAACAACATCTAAAGAACTGCAGGCCTCACTTGCCTCAGGTAAGATAAGTGTTCATGATTCAACAATAAGAAAGAGACTGGGCAAATATGGCATCCATGGGAGAGTTCCCAAGGCCAAAGCCACTGCTGGCCAAAAAGAACACAAAAGGCTCATCTCACATTTACCAAAAAAATCTTGATTATCCCCAAGACTTTTAGTCAAATATTCTGTAGACTGATGAGACAAAATGTAGACTTTTTGGAAGGTGTGTGTCCTGTTACATCTGGCATAAAACTAATACAGCATTTCATAACAAGAACATCATACCAACAGTCAGACATGTTGGTGTAGTGTGATGGTCTGGGGCTGCTTTGCAGCTTCAGTACCTGTTTGACTTACCAATTCTGAGCTCTACCAGAAAATCCTAAAGGAGAATATCCGGCCATCAGTTTGTGAGCTCAAGCTCAAGTGCACTTGGGTTATGCAGCAGGACAATGATCCGAAACACAACAGCAAGTCCACCTCCAAATGGTTCAAACAAAGCAACATTTAGGTTTTGGAGTTGCCTGAAGTTAAAGCCCGGACTTAAATCCAATTACATAGGCCATTCATGCTAATGTGTAATTGTCCAATGTGGCTGAATTAAAACAATTCTGCAAAGAAGAGTGGGCCAAATTGCTCCACAGCAATGTGAAAGGCTCATTGCCAGTTATCGCAAATGCTTGATTGCAGGGTGGCACAACCAGTAATTCGATTTAGGGGCAATTACTTTTTCACACAACTGCATAGTGTATATCACTGATAAAATTTCCTCCACCTTATAGGGCATACAGACTTATCTATGCAAGACCCACTCTAATTTTTTACTGGGCTTAAAAAATACAATGGTCAATTTATAAAAATTAATATATAGTTAGTGTCTCTGCAGCTCTTCTCTACTCTATGGTTTAAGGTTCATAAAGCTGGCTATGGAGCCCATACATTTGTGTATACCTAACATATTCTAAATACATTTTGAATAGTAATAGCTTTAAATGTATTTTACTTAAATAAAGAAATTATTTTGTAGTTTGGTACGCTGATTTTCTAAAGCTCACCTGTAATACCTTCCCCTGGGGTCCTTCATCAAATGGAAGAACCTGTTGATAAACTGGATCCCAAGTTTTCTTTGCTGTCCTTGTCTTCTTCTTTGACAGGCAAGCTCCATTCTCTATCAGGTAGACCTTAATATATGAGGCTGTATCAAAAATAAAACAATTTTAAGTTATAAAAAGAAAGAGTAGGAATGTCATTATCAATATCTGGGTCTTATCCAGCTTTTAGCTGAGCAATAGCTTCAGATATTTTAATATCCCCCTTTCTATTGGCAGGATCTGGCATTTAAACGTGGAGTAATGCAAGGCTGGTAGGAGGGGCTCCTGATTGTGCAGCACTGTGATTGACTTTACCATGTTGATATCATCAGAAGGCCTTCATACCAGCTCCAGATTGTTGGTACTTGGCCGTGAGCAGTCTGTGACAGTTCAATTACAGTTCAGGAGGTGTAAATTAAGTGTGCCCCAGAACAATACGCAACACATATATGCAACCTCCCACCACATATATATGTGCATAGCTGTCGTAAAGGGGTTAAAACATCCACCACTTGAAAAGAACACTTTTTCCTCATTCTGTGGAATTTGCTGATAACTTTTAATTGAAAGTAATTGTGTTATGTATTTAAAGTGGTTGTAAACCCCATTCGTGAAATTTTACCTAGGCACATCTATCTGTAGTGTTTACTTATCTCTCCAAAGTGTTGTTTCTCTCTAGCGCTCCATTTCTTATGTACTGTTATGAGCAGGGTAACTTCTGACAAGTTTTCAGACACATGAGATAACAGTAGCTGAAAATTTGTGTTGGAGAGGGAGCTTAAAGAGAGATGCACAGGGACCAGGATAAAAGAGAGAAGGGTGAAAACAGAAAACAGGAGAGATGGCTGCGTTGGAGTGTACCAGCATAAGATGCTGGGCTCGTAGATGACATCGCCAGGAGTGCGCCTGAAGCCAGCATGAACCGCATGGGCCGGAAGTGATGTCTATTAGGCGGGATGCTTTTCAGAGCATCCAATGGGCTCCTTCTTCATGCTGATAAAGATGAGTCTCTGCTGGAATGCAGATATAGGGAAATGGGGGTGACAAGGGTCAGATTACTGGACAGAACACCAGTGCAGTAGAACTTTTTGTTTTTAAACATTAGGTTAATACCAAGAACTGGCTATGGAGACTAAAGAGCATTTAAAAAAAGCATATGCAAGTTCCTTTGTTCCTCTCCCTTTGTGGAGGGGTGGGGAGGTGTCCCTTTCCTCCAATCAGCTTTCACGCAGTGTAAGTCCAGACTCCCCTCCCACTGCTGAAAGAGGTAGAAAGATTTCTAACACAATCTGCGCATTTCAAAGAGTATAGAATGAGGAAGACAGCAGATATACAAGTAAAACCTATGTAGGGAGATTTGTTTTATCTCTGTGTATCACATGAGGCTATTCACTTCATTAGGTATATGTGAGGGTTAACAACCACTTTAAGAGAATATTGTATTCCTACACAGTGTTTTAAAGTAAAGAAATTACTATAAGTCTCTTGATAGGAAAGTGCAGTATGCCATTTCTAGTAATTACATTAAAGTGGACCTGTACTTATAATGTCAAATGTTGTTGTACAACAGAGATTTGTTACTTTTTTTTTTAAAGTGGCAAAGCAAATAGTAAATAATCCTTTAACATGTAATTCCTAATTAGAAGCTGCAGAATACTTCTACACAAGTGACAGTACCTAGAGACCCTCTTGTGCGGGGTTGGGTTTGGGGGTGAGGGTGACACTGTTCAATGGAAAAATTGGGCCTGTCACATTTTTGAAGTATGTTGTTTTCCTAAGTCTAGGTCTACTTTAAGTATGCTACATTAAAAGTTGTGCTCTATGCACATGTTCCATTGCATATATATATAACAACCCTTATACCAACTGATCACACATACTCCAAGCTACACCTGATTTCAAATGAAAGCCCAATCTACTCCATCAACACAGGTTACTTCACTCCTAAGATATACAAAAAATTGGCAAATATATTTACATTCTCTTACATTAAGGTGACCAGATTTTTAAAATGAAATCCATTTACTAGTAATGATGACAATCAGTGACTCTCTGCCTGTCGTCGCCACCGCCGCGGCCCGCCTCACAGCCTGTCAAGTCTTACTTTCCGGGCAACAGCTACTACTATGTGGGGAGCGGGGGAATATCACTCAACAGGGAAGCCAAGCAGATAGGCAGGGGGCTGGCCCGGACTTGAGCCAAGACAGGAGAAAATGCGAGCAGAGCTGAATGCACCCGAAACATATTCCCTCCGCTCCGACCAGCACATGATCATCAGAAGGGGGCACAGATAATGGAAAAAACACACCTCCCTAAAGCTAGTAGGAGCGGCAGAGGGGGGTGTGTAATTCAGATTTATTTTTATTTTTATTTTGCACTGACTGTCTTTAACATTGCCCCAGCCCCTGTTCAAATCCGAACCGGGCACAAAACTGGGGCCAGACTTGGTCCAGAGACAGTGTCCTCAATCCGGGGACTGGCCCCGGAAACTGGGGATGTCTGGTCACCCTATCTTACATGTCATTTTTACTTTTGTATTCCATATCTATGCAGTGGGGGAGGCATATGAAATACCTGTAAAAAATCCTAGCTGTAGATTTATTTAGAAAAAAAAAAGCATGGTATTTGAAAAAAAAAACTGGTATCCTGCAATGAGAGCTCTTTACAACGGAAGTCTCAGTTACCACAATTCCTACCTGCATACTGTCATTTACCTGGAATTGATTTGGAGCCAGGTTTTGGAGTAAGGCCTCTGGCCTGGATCACTTCCACTTCAAGCTGACCATTCCTGTCCATCATACCAATGTTTACATCTCCTAGAACACAAACAGGCCTGTGTTACTTAACATGAAATTTGCTATGGAAATATAAAATGCATAAAATCCCTTCAGGATCTATGAAAAGAACAAGAAAAAAATATAGCAAGTTGTACGATCTTTTTTCTACTTTGACTCCCTGTCCCTTACCAGAGCATCTCACAATTCTTGATAGTCTGGGGCTTCTGTAAAAAAAACTGTTTGTGTTGGTTTCTTTAATAATAATTTAGTAATTATGTCTCATTTTTTTTATCTAGAATATCTGACTTCATAAACTGGAATAATTTATTGTTTTTGTTACCTAGATAATAGGGTGCGATGATATGCTAAGAAGGCGTGGACACATTCTTTCTGCTTGGAAACACTGCTTCACAATTTATTCTTCCCACTGTTTAGGACTGTCAGAACTTACCTCATCCTTCAATTTTTCTTTTAAATGACCTTATTTCTTCTGAGAAATCCTCACTTCCTGTTCTTCTGTCTGTAACTACACACTGTAATGCGAGGCTTTATCCCTGGTGTGGAGAAAGCCTCTTGAGGGAGGAGGGGCAAGCAGGTGGGTCAGGACACTCTCTACTTTGCAGATAGAGAAAG
Source organism: Rana kukunoris (assembly GCA_029574335.1). NCBI lineage: Eukaryota > Metazoa > Chordata > Amphibia > Anura > Ranidae > Rana > Rana kukunoris. The sequence continues at coordinate 324,833,102 of CM056050.1, read as the reverse complement.
GCGCTGTGTGTTAGTGGGCATCCTGACATCCTGGTGTGTAGTTACAGACAGAAGAACAGGAAGTGAGCATTTCTCAGAAGAAATAAGGGCATTTAAAAGCAAAATTGAAGGATGAGATAAGTGAAGGAAGACTACACTAAGGTAAAGTAAGCTATTTAGGGGGAAAAAAAATTCCTTTACAACCCCTTTAATGTGTATTGTTTTCGTACGATTTTTCATACAGAAATAAAAGACTACGCATGATCAGAAACCATAAACAAAGAAAAAAAATTCTGTCATCGGTTCCGATTTGCTGTGAAACGAGGAAAATTGGACCATTGTTCGCCCGATTTTTTATAGTGTGTACCACACTTAATTCTGGAGATGCACACATTGACCACCATTTAGTCAAATCATTTAATTGACCAGGTATCAGAAATGACCACTCCATACATCACCAATGGCAAACTTGCCAGATTCCACCAGAACACTTTAAATATCCAAAGTCAAGTACTGTAGAAGCCGTTGACTTTTGCTGTGAAAAAAGGATTGTTTTGTGCCACAGGAAACGGTTTGTTTTATTTTAACCTGTAAAGACAAAAACAACACTTCCTCTGACTTAGGATAAATTATAAGGACAATATCTTGAACAGTTGCTTGCGCAAAATATCAGATTGTGCCAACTTATTAAATCATTTTCATATTTTATTTTGTTCTGTGAAATCAGTCAAAATATCACGAAAAAATGACAATAGATTTATTGAAACTGTTGAAATTCTTTGTTCAACAATCAGATTGAGGTGCCAAATATTACACTCACACCTAGCCATGAGGGAATTATGACCTTACCAGTAAACTAATGACATTTTTAGGCATTTTCTTTTTTCCCCACCTAGTGATCTGGCCAGTAACACACTTCCGGTCTTAGGGTGCCTTCACTGGAAGCAGGTGCAATGGAGACACCCTTGGAGAGCAGCATTGTCAATCAGTGGAGAGGGTAGCGTTAGATGTAATAGCAGATTTATAAAACAATTACAAATTAAAGCCATACATCAGCTAACACATTTTGGGCAGTTTACAGCTACAGTTTTTTTTTTTCTTTTAGGATAAAGGTTTTGCATATGCTTTGCATAAAGATGACCACTGTAAACACCACTGTCAGTGTTAAGTGGTTTGTCTCAACCCTCTAACTGTCAGTTTTGCTCGACAGCTTTGGTCTGTTAAGTTGAAAATCAACAGATATACTAGCTGAATGAAAAAAGCCTAAAAAATGTAGCCACCTTATTTAAGACTTGTTAAGCTGCACTCTATTAAATATTTGCTTTGGGTTTTGATAGGCTGCAACTGCAATGCAGAATAATGAGGTCAACGACTTAGATATGCAGTATAGCAAAGTTGTGTAAATAACAGGACTGGACAGACAGAATTACAAAAACGTTTGTATTAGCTTGTTGCGCTTTAAAATATAATCAGAAATTAGCGTCTTTTGTGCAACACTTTGTTCAACAGGTTAACTTTAGGCTCCGTTCACACATATAAGTTTTTGGGCGTTTTTCTGCTCTAATGCCGTTTTTCATGTCATGGAAAAAATCAAAGTTTTTCTCGACATGATTCCTCTCAAACCTGCCTTGGATACACACGATCGTGATAAAAAATGCTGAAGCAAAGCGCAGTGAAGTACAACACGTATAACGGCACTATAAAGGGGTTCCATTAGACTGGCGCCACCCTTTAGGCTGATTATGCAAATTTCCCTTCTCATAACTTGCTTCTGAGCATGCTAATTTTTTCCCTGTCGTTAAAGCCTACACACAACCTTTTTTCACGACGAGAAAAACGACGCTGAGAAGAAATAGAGCAGGTTCTAAATTTTTAATGCCCATTATCAGGGGTGGACTGACAACTCATGGGGCCCCCGGGCAATAGAAGATTATGGGGCCCCCGGGCTTACAGATGACCACCACGCTAGAAGGCATTGCATAGGCAGGGCAGCTAAAATCTCAGGATTTTAACATCAAAAGCATGTCGGTTTTGGACATATCAGGGACAGATGTAAAAAAAACACAGATTTTTCTCGTCATGAAAAACGGTCATGTGTACGCGGCCTAAGCCTCAGCTCTAAAAACTCCCAACAAGACAAATCCCATTCATTTCAATTGCCCCCTGTTCACATCTGAGCATTCTGTCCCCTAAAGCAAAACGCCCGTCGCTCAAAAAAGTACATGAGATTATTTTTTGGCAGATTATAAGCATTGTGATTCTTTTCCATTGGTGACCTTTTGAACTTCAAAACGCCTGTACAAAAACGCTGCAAAAACTTCAGAAAAACCCCCTGAAAAACGCTTGTAAAATAGCAACGCCTATATGTGAACGGAGCCTTACAGGTACGTTTTTACAACCTAGGGCACCACCTACTATTTTTTCTAGTGCAGAGGAAAAATTGTAGTATTGGATCCAGCACATATACAGTATGACAACAAGATCTGCACATAATATAGTATGGTATGCCTATGTATGCGACCACTGGGAAAATGATACCTCCCAATGACAGGTCTGGGTTAAATAATGGGACAGACAACTGTCCTAGCCTATGTAGAAAATCATATTGTGAATGAAAGAGCAATGGACTTGGCCTTGAAAATGCTAATATTCTCATTGCATTCATGAAACGACCACTAGGGAGTACAAACTATATAAAATATATATATATATATATATATATATATATATATATATATATATATATATATATATATATATATATATATATATATATATATATATATATATATATATATATATATATATATATATGATGGTAATTGTCATTGTAATGCATATCATTAGATATTCAGTGGATTGAAAATAGAAGTCTCTTTTTGCTCAGCAAAAATTTAGACAATTTAAATATCACAGATTTTAGTCAGCATTTGTTAAACTCCACTTACTGCTGAGTTTGTAGTTTATCTTTCTGCAAATGTGAAAGCATCTACTGGGTGGATATTATTATAATTTATAATACCATGAACATAAGCAACAAAATTGGTGCATTTTTGTGAGCTAGTGTTTGACTGAAACTGCAACAATTTGCTTAATGTACCTGTTATATTGCTTTTGGCACAGCCAAAGGAGAGGTGAAAGCATATCCCTGTGTCCCAGAGCATAGTGGTGCAGGCTTATCCGGATTCTAATCCAGACGGCTAGTAAATGTAAAGAGGAAAAGGATTGCCGCTACTCCTGACCAGCTTGGGGCTTAGTCTATGACTAAGCCCAGTGGGTGGGGTGAAATGCATCAGGGCACGTGGTTTGGTGGAGACATGTAGGCTAAGGCAGCTCCATATTGTTTATTCACCTGGGCCGGTCAGGAGTAGTGGCGATCCTATTCACTATAAATCTGCTTAATGTAAATATGTCCGACTTTTTGTTACTTTTCAAATTTGCACCATTTTGCTTCTTTCACACGGTTGGACTGTTCAGGTCCGCCTGTCAGTTTTGTCGGCAGACCTGAATGGCCTCTCCATGCAAGCCTATGGAGTGTCAGATGTCAGCGGTGACATGTTCGCTGACATCTGACACGATCCGCTAAAATCAGACGTATGGCAATACGTCGCCATCCGTCCATGGCGGATCGGATCAGGAGAGATCTGATGAAAATGGACATGCTGTCTTTTCATCAGATCTCTCCATAGGGGACAGCGGTGCTCGACAAGACTCTCCCCGCTCAGTGAGCAGAGAGCGACCTGTCTACTGCCAGCTCAGCGGAGAGATCTCCTGCTGAGCTGGCGGACTCCTTAGTGGCGGAGTCCGCCTCGTCTGAATGAAGCCTTTGTCTTCTGACCTTTTTAAAGGGTTGTAAACCTTTGAGTTTTTTCACCTTAATGCATTTTATCCATTAAAGTGAAAAACCTTCTGTAGAGCAGCAGCCCCCCAGACAAACCCGTTTTACTTACCTGAAACCCGATTGTTCCATTGGGGATGAGCACAGCAGCTCCAGCCACTGTCTCGGGTCCTCATTGGATAGATTGGTAGCTGCTGTCAATCAAATCTAGTTAAACGGGAGCCAGGGGTGGGGCCAAGACCTGCTGTCTGTGTCAATGTCAATGTCGCATGAGTGTCCCCATGTGGGTCTCAGAGGGTGCACTCTGTATGGGGAGGAGCCAGGAGCGCTGCTGGGGGACCCCCAGAGGAGAAGGATCAGGGCCACTATGTGCAAAACCCTTGCACAGAGAAAATATGTATAACATGTTTGTTATTTTTTTTTAATAAACTGAACCTTTACAACCCCTTTAGGATCCTTGTTTGTATAGCCTCTCATCCTCTCCTGTACAAGCTAACCGAGCCAGAAGGATATAGGTCAGTGATGGCAAACCTTAGCCCTCCCCGGATGTTTTGTAACTACACTTCCCATAATGCACTTCCTCTGCACCGAGAACCGAGCTATAGAACATTGCTGATTGCTTGTTTTTCTTTGATTCCTTCCATGTTGTTTAGGTAGATCTCCAATTTCTATGGTTGCCTACCCCTGACCTCAAGTATGCTTGCAGTTAAAACAGCATTGCTATCCTGAGGTTATGATTCATGCCTGGAATTTCACTTTAAGAACTAAATTCAACATGGTTTCAAAATGTTCAGTATTACTGTAGGTGTCTCTTGCAATGTTTTGCCAGAAACCATGCTATTATAACTCCTGGGACCACAGCTTAAAGTTCCTAGCTATGCCTTTGCTGGAATATAATGCCAGGGAGAATGAAATAATACTTAGCGAGAACAGGAACAGTAGAGAACTTTCTGGACAGGAATGATCTCATTCCTCCGGGCTAGAGTTTTGACTGCAAAACACTAACAAGGTAATTAGAGATGGCAATAAATCCCAAAGGAGAGGGGCAATTTGCTGCAGGAAGATTGTCTTACCAGAAATGACTCCCTAGAGATACAGCATCTAGGCTTGGGGAAATATCAAAGATGAAATGTTTCGAATGGATCAGACACATTTAGTACTAGTTTAATAATGAAAGTGAGCAGTCTAACTCCCATACTAAAGGAATGTTTTAATCTCTGTTTTATGACCCCGTATTGTTTCTCACAAAAATTTTACTTTATTTGGAATTTGTAGGATCCACATGACTATAATGTGCCTTGTGCAGTAATATTTGCTTAATGAGAGACATATTGGAAAGATAAATGCATGCGACTTCTATGCTTCTTCTTCTACTTTTAACAGGGCAATCACACGTATGAGACTCAGTGACACAATTTGTTCTATTATTATAGTCTTTGTAGCAGTTGCCTTGTCACTGTGTAGGCTTTTAGTGAGCAGTGAGTCAGCGTATAGCAAACCTGTACTTAGAAACAACTGGGGCAAACTGAGTGCTTATACGTAGTATAGGTGCAGAAGTATGCTTTCTTTGTTACTGCAAATCTTTTCTGAGCAGAGCACCACTGCTATGTCTGTGTGTTTGCTGTGAATGAGTGCAGTTCCTAAGTTAAAGAGGAGTTCCACCCTAAAAATGTACTTTTGTTTAATCCCCTCCCCTCCCCCTTACATGCCACATTTGGCATGTAATTTTTTTTGGGGGGGAGTGGGGGCTTCAGTAGGAGTGGGACTTCCTGTCCCACTTCCTGCTTCCACCGAGGGGCTGGTTAGGCGATTAAGCCTTAATCGCCTACACCAGCCCCTCCCTGTAGGCGATCACATGGGACACATGACAGGTCCCATGCGATGGCCTCTCCAATCAGCGGCGAGCCGCGCCGCGCGAATGCGCAGTGTGGCTCGCGCATGCGCAGTGGGTGCCCGGCCGTGAAGCCGAAGGCTGTCACGGCTGGGTGCCCACAGTCGGGATGGAGACGCCGGCTGGGAAGGGGGGGAGAGGAGCGGAGCCCCGGTCGGCGCGTCGCTGGAACGCAGGAGCAGGTAAGTGAGTGTTTATTAAAAGCCAGCAGCTACACTTTTTGTAGCTGCTGACTTTTAATAAACACAATTTTTGGCTGGAACACCCCTTTAAGTATTGGCCCCATTTGGTAAGTAACAGTTTGATAGTCCAGGTACTTATTTATTAAAAGGTACTTATATAGCGTGTGAGGGGCTAGCTCGGCAGCGGGTCTGTGCGATTCCCTGGAAGGGTTCAGCACACAGAAAAGAACTAGGCACAGCAGACCGTGGTAGGAGAAAACAAAAATGTGCGGTTTTATTTTAAATACACCACAAAAAATTATGACAGAAAACAAAAGAAATAACAAAATAAATCCTGGTCAACTTGACCTGCTTGCTACACACGCTGGTGTCCCTAACTACCAACTAGGTACAGCCTTGTGCTGCCCCAGTCCCTGACTCCCTGGAGTTTAAATGTTTTAGGAATAGTCACACAGGCTTTAGCTCACCGCACACAGCACAAAGCACTGACAGTCCACACAGGTCTGCCTCCAGCTTGGAGTGACACTCTATTCATGCTGGGAGCTTTTACAAGAGGCCCTAACGAGCCCACCTGAAACAGCTGGGGTAATCAAGTCCTCCTAGCAGGACTCCCAGCACTCCCCCTAGAGATACAAAGTGGCATAAAGCCTGAATCTAGGAGAGATATACCTGTCCTCTTGGACGCAACCAGGGGATTTAACCTGCCTACTGTCACAAGCGCAAACAACTTTGTGCAGCACTTTACACATACTGTGCATTCACATAAGTCCCTGCTCTCAAGGAGCTTACAATCTAAGGTCCCTAACTCACATTCATACACACACACATACTAGGGCCAGTTTAGACAGGAGCCAATTAACCTACCAGCATGTCCCAGGAGTGTGGGAGGAAACCCACGCAGAGGGAGAACATGAAAACGGCAGGCAGGTAGTGCCATGGTTGGGATTTGAACCAACATCCCTAGTGCTGACAGGCAGAAGTGCTAACCACTTAGACACTGTGCATGTCCAGTGCATGCTGGGCCGATGTCACTGTGACCACACCCCTTAGTATATTTAGCGGCGGGTGGGAAATGGAGCTGTAAGTTGGTGGGAGCCGAGCGGGGTGCAGACCCCATACTCATTCAAATTGGGGGGGGGGCAGGATCTGAAGTCCACTTTGTTCGAAGGGGGCTTTCAGATTCCGATAAGTCACCCCCTGCACCCCCAAAAGCACTGGGCCAAGTGTTATGGGGAAGAGGCCCTTGTCCTCATCAACTCAGGGACAAGGTGCTTTGGGGGAAGGCGGAGGGGAGCCCCCAAAGTACCCCTCCCATATTGAAGGCATGTGACCTGGTATGGTTTGGGGGGGCACTCGCACTCCATTCCCTTTCCTGGCGTGTCGGTCTGTATACTCGGATAAGGACCAGGAATGAATTTTGGGGGGGGACCTCTTGCCGATCTTCTGTTTGGCAATTTTTGACATGATTTCCCCCCAAAAATTCTTACCAGGCCCACACTTTTAAATATTTAAAAAACATTTTAAATGACAGATTTTCTTTTGTTTACATTCTGCTGTCAGAAGGGAATCCTGCTGACAGCAGATGAGTTATGGTTGTTAAGGACACCACGCCGTCTCCTTAACAACCAGCTATTCACTGATCAATAAGGATGCCAGCGGGATCCCACATTAAAATACCACAAGTTTTCGCCTCTCCTGCCGGGATTGATTGAGAAGGACCAGGCAGGGTTCATACCGGGAAGAGAAACTAGGGAGAATGTTTTAAGAGCCCTGTTTTTGATACAAAAGGCTAAAAAGAGCGAAGAGCCAGTACTGTTCCTGTCACTAGATGCCGAGAAGGCCTTTGACAGGCTGGACTGGGAATTTATGTTAGCAACTCTAACACATGCTGGATTCGGTCCAAATATGCTCAGGTGGATAGGCGCCTTGTACTCTAAGCCTTCGGCCCAGTTGAGGGTGAATGGCACCCTGTCAGATAGATTCCCACTGTACAATGGGACTCGCCAAGGGTGCCCACTCTCCCCTATTCTGTTTGTTTTGACTTTAGAGCCTCCTGGAGACAATTAGGAGGACCCAGGGAATAGAAGGAATAAAAGTGGGAGGGAGGGTTCACAAGATCTCTGCGTTCGCAGACGACATGATGTTGTACGTGTCTAACCCGAGACAAACTCTGCCGAGAATAATAGTGGAATACGAGAAATACGGCGAGATATCAAATTTAAAAATTAATCAAGAGAAAACGGAGATTCTAAGTATCTCGGTAAGCCGAAGGGAACGCAGGGATCTTGAGGCCCTATATCCATTTAAGTGGAAACAGAGGGGAATGAGATATTTGGGGGTCTTTCTGTCCACAACAGAAAGATACCTTTATGAAGATAATTATATACTTTTATTAAACAAATTAAAAGCAGATTTAAAGGGATATAATGTGAATAGAGTATCCTGGCTAGGAAGGATAAACATCATAAAGATGATGATATTACCTAAAGTTTTATATATTTTCCAAACACTCCCGATCAAAATTCCAGAAGCTTTCTTCATAGTACTAGGTAAGATAACCAGAGGTTTTATATGGAAGGAGCGAAAATCCCGAATTGCGGTAGAAACCCTGACTAGACCAAAATATGAAGGAGGATTACAACTACCTGACTTTAAAAGGTATTTTGAGGCAGCAGTACTGAGGAGAATACTAGACTGGTTCCAGATGGAGGGAGGGGGGGTAAGAAAAAGGTGGGTAGAAGTAGAAGAGAGCTTAAGTGTTCAAGAGTTGGGAAACAGAATATGGATTCCGATGCAATATAGAGGACTCCCTCAGGACACCCCCATAATGACTAAAGAAACGTATAAAGTATGGGATAGATTATGTAAAAAGAAAGAATGGCCTTATAATAGTCCATTAATGCCTCTAACGGGTACAGACTATTTTCCACCGGGGAAAGAGGGTGGCATATTTAGAAGATGGTCAACATCAGAAACATTACCATTGAGGGACTTAATGAAGGGAGATGCTCTGTGCTCCATTCAGGAGCTACAAGAGAGATACGGAGTGTTTCCAGGAGATACATGGGGCTATAGACAGGTCCAACATTTTATAAATACCCTACCGAAGCCGTTGCGGGCCCCTAATGATCTTAATCAATGGGAAAAAGGTGTAGTACGAGCGGGAGCAGGACGGCAGGGGCTCTCCAACATATATAAGATACTGACACCCAGTGGGGAAGTAGAGGCAGGTAAAATGCTGGGAAGCTGGGAATTAGAACTGAATCAAACCATAAGTATAGGACAAAAAAGGAAAATATTAGAATATGTACATGCTACCTCAATGGATGCAAAGGTTAAAGAGATGAACTATAAGCTTCTTAGTAAATGGTACTATGTCCCAATGAAAATGCATAAAATAGATAGAGAGGCGTCGCCCTTATGTTGGAGAGAATGCGGGATGGAGGGAACCCACGCCCACATATGGTGGCAATGTCCCCGGATACAGGTATTTTGGAAAGAAATAATAACCCAGATAGAGAGGATAAGTGGGCATGAGGTGAAACAGGACCCCTGGGAATGTTTATTTCATAACACGGGGATGTCTAGAAAGAAATATAGGGGCTCACTGGTTCCACACTTATTAAATGGAGCTAAGGCGCTTATCCCGAGGAATTGGAAAAACAAGGAAGTACCCTCAGTAGAGCAATGGATAAGAGAAATAGATAGAATCAAAATGATGGAGGAACTATGGTCTTTCCATGACAACACTAGGATGAGATACACGGAGATTTGGGGGAGATGGGGGAGGTTTAGGGGGGGGGAGGAGAGGGGGAGGATCGGGGAGATGGGGAGGCGGCAGGCCCCCCATCCTAGTCTCCAGACCTCCTTTTCCTCCCCTTTCCTATTTTTCTGTTTTTTTTTTTTTTCTTTTAGGCAGTCCCCTTAAACTCACAAGGTTCTTAAACCTTCACTAATAAATAGATTTCGCACTATCAGAATTCCCCCCCCCCCCCTTTCATAAGAGATAGTTAATAAATTGGGAATACATCAGGGTGTCCCCACTAGGGCTTTGTTTTCCCCTTTCTTGAATTTCTTCTTTTTTTTTTTTTTACATATATATTTTATATCTTCTAAGGCAGTCGCCCTCAATTCACAAGGCCTCTAAACCCTCACTTTTTAAATAGATTTTGCACTCAGAATCTTCCCCCCCCTTTATATAAGTAAAATCACTTAATAAATTGGGAATACATAAGGGTGTCCCCACTAGGGTTTGTTTTTCCCCCAATTTAAATTAAAAAATTATTTATTTCTTTTTGAGAAGACGGAAGGGACAATGCAGTCTCTTTAAATCCACTAGGTTTCTAAACCCCCACTCAAAAGATAAGGTATGAATAACACTTAAATAGACTATGCATCACTGTTTTTTTTTTTTTTTCCTTAGGAGATAGTAAATCACATAATAAACTGGGAAGACATAGGTAGTCCCCCTAAATTCACTAGGTACCCAAATCTTCACTTAATGGGTAAGGGATGGATAATATTTAAATAAATTTGGCATCACTGCAATTTTTCCTTCTTGGTTTTTTTTTTTTTTTTTTTCACATAAATTAGGAATACACAAGGGTGTCCCCGCAGGGGTTTTTTTTTTTTTTTTTTTTCTTTTCCTCTCTTTCTCTCTCTCTCCCTATGTGCTCTCTCGGATTGTTGCCTCCCCTCCCCCTGTTTATCCCATACTCCCCGGACAGAGAGCTTGTATTAGGACTAAACGAGGTCAATCAATGGGAAGGCCCTAGGTTTGAATAGGAGAACACCGGGAGCCACTATAGGATAGATGCATGGGATTTTTTTGGAGACCACTAAAGTGTAAGTGTATATGTAGGTTTGTCAGTGTAATTTTGTTAAGTTTGATCTGTCCTGTTGATATATGTAAATGTATGTTATTGAAAAATGTTTAATAAAAAAAGAGTTAAAAAAAAAAAAATACCACAAGTTTTTACTACTAAAATACTACATCACTTCAAGAAATAGCACATGCACTATTTTATTAGCATTTTTTAGTAAATTGCAAAAAATTTATTTGAAAGGCCTTATGAGCTAAAATAGTGGTAAATTAGCACTGATTTGAACAAATCTGTCTGCTGGGATGTATTGGTTTGATCGTGTACACACGATCAAACCAAAATCCCCGCCGGCAGACAGCGCAGTGACGTGTCGGTGACGTGACGGTGACGTTGACGCCGCCACGTCAACCCACCAGGAAGTAAATTCCGCGCATGCGTACTAACCAGCAGATATATCTGTCGGACGGGTTCCCAGCCGACAGATTTTATAGCATGCTTTAAAATCTGTCGACTGGCCAAATCCGTCGGCTCGTCAGACCGTTTCCAGCAGATAGATTTGATCGTGTGTACGCGGCCTTAGTGGTCAGAGGCAGTGCTTTCTATAGCATTGATGGTAACTTTCCTTTGTATTATAAGTGGGCAGTGCCCTCTGCTGCATTAGTGGTCAGTAGTGCCTGCAGTATTGGTGGTCATTGGCCCCTTCAACAACTATCAGTGTTCTATGCAGCTTTGGTATCTGCACCTGCCCCATAGGTGGTCAGTGTTTACCCCTTCAGCACTGGTGCTCAATGCCTCCTGTAATGCTCTTGGTGAGTTCCACCCTGTAGCATAGGTGGTCAGCACTCACTGATTTTTCCACCGGAGCCCCTTTCATAGGTGGTTAGTAGGAGATTAGAAAAACAAATCATTGGTGCTCAGTGGTTACACATTATACAATTTATTTTTATTTTTTCCCATTTCCTTTAGATTTACCTTCAACTATGTAGTGTAAGGGTCGACCTGATTGCATACAAATGAAAGTGTTTAGGTTTGACCTCATATTTTATGGTTTTGGTAAATCTAATGGAAAATTGTGCAAGAAAACTGTGTAATGTGTAGCCAGCTTAGGCTTCCTTCTCCTAGGACATCCCTGAATGCCAGAACTATGTAGATGGATTCCGGGGGAATAGCTCTCCACCCCACGTGCCTGCACCCAGGGCTGGTGCAAGGAGTTTTGACACCCTAGGCGATACCTAATTTTGCGCCCCCCCACGCACGCTCTGCCCCTCACTAAAAAGCCTTTCACACCTCAAATTGCCCCAATTCCTGTATTATCAGGTCTCAGATCATCACCCCCTCTGTACCCCCCTGCACACACAAATATCTGTTCCCCCTCTGTACCCCCTGCACATCCGCCCCCCACACATATCTGTTCCCCCTCTGTACCCTCCTGCACACCTCTTCATCCGTCACCCACACACACATATCAGTAACCCCCTGCACATCTGTCCCCCCCACACACATATTACCCCCCTGCACGTCTTCCCCCCCCACACACATATCGGTACCCCCCTGCACGTCTGTCTCCCCCCCCCCACACACATCAGTACCCCCCTGCACGCCTGCCCCCCACACACATATCTGTCCCCCCCACACACATATCAGTACACCCTGCGCGTTTGTCCCCCCACCCACACACATATCTGTCCCCCCCTGCACGTCTGTGTCCCCCTCTGTACACAGTGCAATGCACTATTAACTTAAAAGCAGAGTCAATGTTTTATTACTTTACTCCAGGAGAGTTTCGCTGGAGAGATGGATGGACAAAGAATGAGGGAGGGATGGAGATGGAGGGAGGGATGGAGATGGAGGGAGGGATGGAGATGTAAGGAGGGAGGGATGGAGATGTAAGGAGGGAGGGATGGAGATGTAAGGAGTGAGGGATGGAGATGGAGGGAGGGATGGAGATGTAAGGAGGGAGGGATGGAGATGTAAGGAGGGAGAAATGGAGATGTAAGGAGGGAGGATGGAGATGGAAGGAGGGAGGGAGGGAGGATGGAGATGGAGGGAGGGAGGATGGAGATGGAAGGAGGGATGGAGATGGAAGGAGGGATGGAGGTGGAAGGAGAGATGGAGATGGAAGGAGGGATGGAGATGGAGGGAGGGATGGAGATGGAAGGAGGGAGGGAGGATGGAGATGGAAGGAGGGATGGAGATGGAAGGAGGGAGGGAGGATGGAGATGAAGGCAGTGGAAAGGAGGCAGGGAGGCTGAGAAATGGTAGAAGTCCGGGGGATGCAGCGAGAGGAGCAGGCAGAGCCGTGTTGTCTTTGGTCGGGGAAGCTTCCTTCCTGTGTAGCCCGGCATCTCTCTCCTCAAGCTCGGCTTCTGTCTCCTCCTCCCGCTGGCTCTCCGCGCTGAAATCTGGGCCGTTCCCCGGGTGTGACACCAGATCCCGGGCGCCCAGGAGGAGGGGGAGCGGATATCGCGGCAAGCCCGCCATGGTACTTACAGTGCATGCAGGTCCAGGGCTTCCATCTTATCCGCTCCACCGATCATGCGGCACCTCCGGCTGGCTGCTCCTCGTCCCGGCTCAGTCTCTCCCCTCATCTGCTCACTGCCGCCGCTACTAGGGCGGCACTGCAGGCTGGGGATAGAGCAGTCCATCCGGCATGTAGTCACAGGTGCAACCGACCCCTAGCCTGGCGGCTGGCGCCAATTCACCATAGAGCATGTATTTAAAAAAAAAATGCCGGTATTTTAAGCCCAGCAAGTGGCTGGGGATCTGGATTTTGCCGCCTCCCCTACCCTGGCGCTCTAGGCAGCCGCCTGATCCGCCTATTGCTAGCGCCGGCCCTGCCTGCACCCACCCCATGTTCCTGCACTTTTTGACTGCCTTGTAGTCATGGCATTTGGTTACTATCCTACAATTTATTTATTTTACAGATTTTATAAAATGTTTGGTAAAAAAAATGTATAGTAGTAGAAAGAGACAGAGCACGGTTAGTGCCGTGAACAAAGGGCAGTAAGAATGATTCTGTTCAGACAGAGCCTTCCCTAGACCTGAGGCACTGGGCAGGAAGGGTTCCCACAAGATTTTAGAGTGTATTTGTGGGAAATTATGCCGATTCAGCCTAATGAGCAATTAGAAAGTAAGGACAGAAAGACCCGACTTGCAAGCAGCATTCCAGTTTATCCCAAAAGAGTTTAGTATGGCTTAGTATGGTTTAGATCAGGGTTTGGGGCAGGCTACTACAATTACTCCACATACAGCTCATCAAACTATGCCTTTATGAACCTGGCATTGTGCACAGGAGCACAGTCAAGCTGGAACATAAAACAACATTCCCCAAACTACAAAGTTGGAAATCTCATGCCGCGTACACACGATTGGATTGTCTAATGAAAATGGACCGTTTTCATTAGACAAACTGATCGTTTGTGGGCCCCATCATTTTTTTCCCATCGGTGAAAAAACGTAGAACCTGTTTTAAAATGATCTGATGGTTAAAAAAAAACTATAAAAAAACGATCGTTTGTGGGTAAATCCATCGGTTAAAAATCAACGCATGCTCAGAATCAAGTCGACGCATGCTCGGAAGCATTGAACTTCATTTTTCTCAGCACGTCGTTGTGTTTTACGTCACCGCGTTCTGACACGATTGTTTTTTTAACTGATCGTGTGTAAGCAAGACTGATGAAAGTCAGCTTCATCGGATATCTGATGAAAAAATCCATCAGACCGTTTTCATTGGATGAACCGATCGCATGTACAGTGCATAACTTGTCCTTGTATGCTGTAGCATTATTTGTACCCTTTACTGGAAACACAAACACAATTAAATTGAAGGCTGTCCATATACATGTGGATATATAGGGCCGGATTCACATACATCGGCGCATCTTTATGCCGGCGTAGCGTATCTTATTTACACTACGCCGGTGCAACGCTGAGATGGAAGCATGGAATTCACAAAGCAAATGCTCCCAACGTTGCGCCGGCGTAGAGTATAGTCGTCAGCGTAAGCCAACGTAAGTCAAAGTAGGTGGAAGTGGGCGTGATACATTTAAATGAAGGGTGACCCCATGCAAATGATGGCCTGAGCTTCAAACAAGTACTAAAAATGAATGGCGCATGCGTCGTACCTTGGACGCATCCCAGTGCGCATGCTCACAGCATGCGTTTTTTGGCGTATCCAAGTTCTATGGGTACGACACATAGATACGACGGCGCATATTTACACTTACGCGGCGTATATCGAGATTTGCTGGCGTAAGTGCTTTGTGAATCTGGACCATAGTGTAATTCATTCTCTCCCAGACTATGAAAACACATTGCTTGTGTTTTTTGTTATTCATGCATAGTATATGGGATCCTTTAAAAATTGATTTTAAAGATGAAAAAAGTAATTTTTAAGGGTGCAACTCATACCCACAAAGTGCTAAGGCAAAATGTTTTGTAATGCTTATACACTATTTAAGAACTGGCATTATTGATTAGATATATATAATACAATTACTTGTCTGTGCCATCTTTTTGTGCATCAGTTTAGGTACTATGCATGTTTTGAGCAATCATATAAAGGAAAAACAAGGGCCCAAATTCACAAAGCACTTACGCCAATGCATCTCCAGATACGCCACGTGCAGGGCCGGCCTTAGGTGTTCAGGCGCCCTGTGCGAGCTAATCCTGTGGAGCCCCGCCAGACCGCTACACACTGACCGCTACACAATACACACTGACCGCTACACAATACACACTGACCGTTACACAATACACTACCCACAGACCAATGCACAATACACACTGACCGCTACACACTGACACTACAGCACTGGTGCATTTTACTATAGATCCATTGGTGGACTACAAGTACCAGCATTTTAGTCCCACCAATGCCTCCTATAGTAAAATGCTGGGCCTTGTAGTCCACCAGGACTCCCTTATATCGGTCCCCCCTTGATTAGATCAGGGAACTGAAGTGTCGTTTTCCTTCCTTTAATTGTGTGGGGAGAGAGAGAGAGAGAGAGAGAGTTGGTGGGGGTGAGGATGAGAGAGAGAGAGAGAGAGAGGGGGGATTAAAGAGTGGTGGGTGGGAGAGAGGAGATGGAGAGGGGGGGTGACACAACAGAGGAGATGGGGGGGTGACACAAGAGAGGAGAGGGGGGTGACACAACAGAGGAGAGGGGGGTGACACAACAGAGGAGATGGGGGGTGACACAACAGAAAAGATGGGGGGTAACACAACAGAGGAGATGGAGGGGTGACACAACAGAGGAGATGGGGGGGTGACACAACAGAGGAGATGGGGGGGTGACACAACAGAGTAGATGGGGGGGTGACACAACAGAGTAGATGGGGGGGTGACACAACAGAGTAGATGGGGGGGTGACACAACAGAGGAGATGGGGGGGGTGACACAGAGGAGGAGGTAAGCTGACAGAGCAGATGAGCAGGACTCACATCGTGAGGCAGGACTCCGGGAGAAAGCAGGCACGATGATCCTCGTATCCACAGTGCAGCCCCGCCCACACCTCCACACATGACCAGCACAGCCATTCACAGACCTCCATATCTGCTTCCCAGCCCGCCTCGCACATCACACATGGCCCGTTCGGCCAATCACAGGGCAGCAGCGCCGCGCAGAGTACGGGATCATGCGCGCCGCCCGAGACAGAAATCCGGCTGCTACAAGCCACAGGACGGTGGAATGAGTACCCGAGCAAAATAGGTGGCAAGTGGCAACCCTATGCACGGTGCCCCTGTTCCCACGGCGCCTTGTGCGGGCGCACAGCCCGCACAACGCAAAGGCCAGCCCTGACCGCGTGGCCCGGATTCACAAAGCACTTATGCCGACGTATCTCCAGATACGCCGCGTAAGTACAAATATGCGCCGTCGTATCTGTGTGCCGAACCCACAAACCAAGATACGCCTAAAAACAGACTTCATCCCACAGACGCAACTTGCCTAGCGTAGAGTGGGTGCATATTTATGCTGGGCGCATGTGGCTTTCCCATTGATTTTCTTTTCAAATATGCAAATGAGGGAGATACGCCGATTCACGAACGTACTTGTGCCCGGCGCATGATTTATGCGGTTTGCGTAAGTTTTACGTTTGGCGTAAAGTTATTGCCCATAGATGAGGCGCAACCCATGCAAAGGTATGGACCAGGGAACACAAGCCTATGTATTTTACTTTGGATGTCTGTGAATATGGGCCGACGTGGGTCTGGCTTTGCGTAGGTTACGTTCACCGCGTACACAGTGATCCGGCGTATCTTAGGCAGTTGTTCCGACGTGGTTGTATGCATGTGCACGGGGATACATCCATGTCCCGACACATGCGCAGTTCATTTTAAGTACTTGTCTGGCGCCCGGCCCATCATTTGCATGGGGTCACGCTTCATTAACATGGATCACGCCCACTTCCAGCCCACTTCCACCTACTTCCACTTACGCCGGCTTACGCCTACGAAATATACGCTACGCCGGCGCAGAGTTGGAAGCATTTGTTTGTGAATTCCATGCTTGCCTCTCCGCGCGGTGCCGGCGTAGCATAAAAGAAATACGATATGGCGGCCGATGTATGTGAATCCGGGCCAAGGTGTTTTCTCATGCACTCTTATTTTTTTCAGGACAGACTGTGGCACAGTGCAGGTATATGTCACAGATAATGAAACCAGTCTGTAAATGATAAATTCTAGAGGTCTTATCGTCCCCAGAGTGCGAATGTTTTTTCAGTTTGATTGACGAGAAGTAAGGAGTTGTTCCTATGCATTTTGAGGCATGGACAGCAGAGGGCAGTACTGCATTGTAAATGATATTTATGGAAGTCTTTGTTACAGACTGCACCGGGAATAAATTTGCCATATTTTTAATATGCTGCATTTGTTTGGTTGTAGCATTTCAGTTTTATTCAGGTTAACAGCGGATCATATTAATAATCATATTAAGCAATAGGTAAACAGGAGTATATTTATAAATACTTGCCTAAGCAAATAATGTTGTATACCAGTGACTGAATAAAGTGACAGAGCTTAAAAATAACGCACAAAACATAACCGTTACCAAATTCACCTAAAAACAGACTGGGGAACATACGTAATTCCATGACATAAATATATATTTCCAGGTTGACCAGTTTGCTCATAAGAATCAATTGTTTATAAGTTTTTTTTAGATTATTGTGTTTTTTTTTTAAAGACACTGGGGTCAGTGATGTCTGCACAAGGCATCAAAATACAATCATGCACGTTAATGCTGTAGCCTTTCTACAGAAAGATCATACAGTGATGGTATATTCTAGTAAGCAATGTCTTTGACTACATTGAGAGGCTGCCAATATGGATAACCCCAAGAAGTGCTTCAAAGGGACTTAAGGATTCTGTGTCTTGTTTAAAGAGCACAGCTTTTATGGATAGTTAATTTTTGTGGATACAATAGAATCTTGGTGCCTTCTTTTCTTCAAGTTGATTGAGGGACACGTAATTCAGAGGCATTTGGGTTATACTGCCATCTATAAAAAAATGTGAACACTAGCAAACATAAAAACAGTGACCAGCCTCATAAAACCTTTCCCATTCACAGGACACTTCAGTTTTTGTATCAATGCAGTGCTAAGGGTATGGTCATAAATACTGAGGGGTTGGATCTGTATCACTTAATGAACTGCAAGAAAAAGATTTTACAGTGAGTACAAAATCCTGTTTTCCATTTTAATCCATGAGGATCACATGATTTAGAAATATTTGGGATGTCCAAAAGCAGTCCAACTGAGCAATAGGCACACACAGCAAACAAAATGCTAACATGCTGAACTATGAAAAACTAGGAGTGCCTGCAGGTCAAACAGCTGCCTGAAGGAGCCTAAACCCAAAGCTGGCCTAAATATCCACCTGATAAACCTTAGAGAATGTGTGAACAGATGACCAGATGGCAGACTTGCAAATCTGGGAAACAGTTGCCTAATGTTAAATAGCACAAGAAGCACTCACACATCTAGTATACTGTGCCTTGACAATAAAGGGTGGAACTCTGATTCTTAAGACCACATTCTGGAATGATGATTTGTCTGAGCCATTGAAAAATAGTTGCAGCCAGTTGCCCTTTATTGGGACCCTCAAGAATGACAAAGACAAAACCAGTCTTTCTAATGAAAACGGTGGCTGTAAGGTTGACACGTACAGCTAGATAAATTAACACGCTTTGAAAACATATGTAAACATGACCCACACACTAAGTGACTTATTTCAACTCTTTACACTCATCTTATTACTAAACCAAACTTCCACCCACCATCATATGTGGCTAAGTGAGAGATGGATACTGGGTTTTCGTTGGAAGCAGCCAATTGGGATAAGATTTGGATCACAGCCCATTTATCCTCACACAATATAGCTGCCTTAGAGACCAATTACAAAATACTCACGCAGTGATATTTGGTTCCTGTCAGAATTCACAGGGAACAAGGTGGAGAGAATATTCTCCATATTCTCCATCTTGTTTTCGTGGCTGTGGTGATCTAGGATCACATCTCAATACTTGGCCCAGTAGCCCAAAAAATCTGGAAAGATGTATTTCTTATGATTTCAACACTGTTTGAAATCCCTACCAATCCTGATACTACAATAGCACTTTGAAACTTAAAACAGACCACTCTCTCCTACCACCAATTCAAACTCCTATTACAGATCACTACAGCTATGAAACAAACAATTGCCAAAGCTGGGAAATCTGCATCCTTAATAATTGCCAAAACTAAATATAGAATTAATCAAGAAATTATCCATGCCAAAACAGAGGCTATAACTCAAGATACAATATCCAACTTTGAGAATATATGGAATCCTTGGGTGACTCACTTTTTGCCTTCCAATTTAAATGCTTCCCTACTAAGACCTTGGTAATTTTGATTTATACTTCCATTCTCTCCATATATGGTATGTGTTTATTACCATGTACTACCCCAGGGACCCCTACTACCTCTTATTTCTTTCTTCCCTATCTATTTTTTCTCCTACCTAAGATTACTCTTTCTCCTTATTCTCTCTCTCTCTCTCTCTCTCTCTCTCTCTCTATCTCTCTCTCATTTCAAATTAACTCTTTATATAGTTCTGGTAGAAGAACTTGTATTTCCTTGGTTATCATTATACCAATGATACATAGTTCCAATATGTAGTATAAGATTTTAGATTCTATAAGTTATTTTTATTAAAACATTTTTTTAAAGCTATACTCTTGATAATAATTAAGACCTTCTTTTTTTATCTGAGGTCATCTTATATTAACCTGGTCTAAGTTGGTTTTATCCTTTATTAAACGATGTATGACATAATCTTTTGAGTAGTTAGATCTATGCTAAAATTGTTTTAATTAAACTAGTTTTAGGTTATGTTGGAACTACAACTCAATATTATTACCATATATGTTATATATGTGATCTTTTCTTTTGCTGCCACAATATGTACTTATGTGTGCTAATTGTTAAAATTCAATAAACAAATTTGACAAGGAACTTGAAATATTGAGGACTCACAACAAAGCGAGTGTGTCGTGATGTGGTGGAAAAATAAGCAAGCAAGTGTCTTTGATGACTACAGAGGCCAGAAAGTTTTCCTGATAAAGTAAGACTTTGACAGACCTGGTGGATGTAATGTAGAATTTCTAGGCCCAATTAAAGACATTTAGGGCCTTGAGATTAAAAATGGTACATGTGTCCCCTTTTGGTTTTGGAACTGTGAAAAGTTTGGAATACGATCCTTGAAACCTTTCTGAAACAAGAACTGGGACAATAATCTTCTGTGCCAGAAGACCTGCAAGGGCTACATGGGAGGGTCTACTAATTTGAGTGGTGTTTTGAACACATGAAGGGAGCAGGGAGTTAAGAGCCTGTATCCCATTGAAACCACTTCTGCACCCAAGCAGATGCTGTCTGCCCTAATGCCTGCAAAGTTTAACAGATGCCTCTCCACTTTGGAAAGGGGGGTGCCCCCTGATGCAGAAGTGGACTTGTTGCCTTGCTTGGGGTATGTAGTGTCCCGGTTTGCACTGAAACTGGGCTCCTGGCTTAGGTTTTACCTTATAGGCTAAAGCCTGGGACTAATAAAAGGAACTCTTCTATCCCAGGGGAGAGATGACTCTTCCCCAATTTGAGACCCAGGCTTCTTTTGCTGGGCAGATGAGTACTCTTACCCCGGTGACATCCTGGATGAGTATGTGCAGAGCAGCTCCAAAGAGAATTTTACCCTTGTAGAACATTCACAACAAATACATTTTAGAAGCCTGCTTAGCAGGTCAACAAAGAGTGTTTGGTATTTTCACTGAAAAAAAGACGCATGTGGGAAATCAAACTGGAGATTTCCACTATTCCTACCTAGTAGTGGAAGATTATCAGTATAAACTCTAAGTTCTTCACAAGTCAAGGATTAGTGTGGAGTAAAGCTGGATCTGCTGCAATGAATCTTGTATTTTCCGTAATGTTTTACAGACTAACATTACAGCGGTAACAGGTTGCAAGGTAAGACCTGGCAGTGAAAAACAGGTTTTGGAAAGTGTTCTCAACCATTTATTAATAGGATCCTTAAATACTGGTGCATCTTCTGTGAGGATCATCAGAGCTTTATTAAGATGGGGTACAGCTGGATCCACCGCAAGAACACCTCACTCCTTAAATGAATATTGAACCCACTTGTTTAAGGGGTGTTAAAAGTTTAGCAGGAGTTTTCCAGGACGGGTACAGAACTTATGAAAAAAAGCATATGCATGTAAAAAGTGGAGTCTCACGGACCCTAAACTAGTAGCAGCACTATTAGAAGCTACAGGCTGCACCTCCATATTTAAGTTGACATGCACCATGTTAATAAGAGCCAAATTATCTCACTAACCCTGGGAGTTCTGTTGGCTGCCCACAACTCCTAGGAGACAAATTTATCCTGCAAGGATTTTTGAGACTCATCAGATAGAGCCTCTGCAATTGATCCAAAACTAGACTTGTAGCGCTAGCCCCATAGGCGCCACTGGATAGGATGGGTCCTATGTTCTTTGTCTCAACCTTCTCAAGAACCTCAGCCCCTCTGACACACCACGTTCTTTGTACAGACATACAATATGCCAGAACATCACTTAAAGTAATACTTAGTACCTAATAGTAGTGCTACTGCATATATATGGAAAAAAAAAAAAAACAGCACCAATCCAGGTAATAAAGGCAAACTGAATATGTTGTCACCTAATGTGATTGGTAACTAGAGGACCCCAAGGCTGTAGGCAGTACAGATAATGATTCTGAAGGGAAAGGCACTGGAGTACACATGTGTATTTTGCGCCCGCATGAGTGTCCCTATGGAAAGTGCTTCTCCGTCGGGGGACTAAAGAAGAGGAAGAGCCAGGATCCCCTTGCACAGAGGAGGTAAGTATGACATGTTATTTAAAAAAAAAGAAAGAAAACGAGACCTTGCACAGAGGAGGTAAATATGACGTGTTATAAAAAAATGAGACTTTACAACCCCTTTAAGCAAACAACTTAGTAAACAACTTTCCTGAACTTTTGGCAGAATATGTACAACAAAGTCCTTTCCCAAACTAAGCCTAACTGTGCTTTCCCCAGGTTACCTGTAAAGATGTAGCGTCTTTGGGGGGGGGGGGGGGGTCCAAACATGGAGATAGCTTGAGCAAAGGTGTTCATGTCCTTGGAAGTATTCCGATGGATCGGCATTCCAACAAGCTTCTTAAGACATAGTTCTGAGTCTCTGTGTGTGTATCCCAAGCTTGTTCTAGGTTTACATGCTTGTTCTATGTTCCTATTGTTTTTGGTTAAGAAGATAGAGATAGCTTGAGAAAAGGTGTTAATGTCTTTGGAAGTATTCCGATGGATCGGCATTCCAACAAGCTTCTTAAGACATAGTTCTGAGTCTCTGTGTGTGTGTATCCCAAGCTTGTTCTATGTTCCTATTGTTCTTGGTTAACCCTGTTCTAGGTCCCCCCCCTAAGATCCGGACCTCTTCCCTTTATATCAAACTGAAGGGAGGCTGGACCCCTGATGTAAACACACAAACACACAAGAAAAGAAGGCACGAGCATTAACCCCTTCCCTCCCAACCTGGGAAGCTGGGTAGACTGACTAACCAAGAGTAGGCAACCTGCCTACAAATGTTTTAGGTCTTGCTATGCACCCCTCCTCCTCTAAACACTTACCTCACCCTTGGATGCAGTCAGGCACAGCCCTGAATCAAGTCTTCTCTTCTCTCTCTCTCTCTTCACACAGTGACGGACAGGTAGAAGCGGGGGCCATATTTTTTCACATGAAACATATAACATAAACACATTCAGCATGTAATTTGCATTTCAACTTACCCATCGGTGGAGTAGCGAGGGTTTGTCTCCCTACAATCTGTGCAGGTCCAAGTCCATCCAAAAAATGACTAAAGTGGCTCTCTGCTCCTAATCGGGTTGTAGGAAATATAAATCTGTAATGGGTAACAGTACAAACTATGAGGTGTATAGGAGAGGAAACTAAATTTGCGCTGCTGTAAATAGATTGTGGCTCATTTCTGAAAACATCAGTAATACGGTCAATTTCTGAAACAAATATGCAATAGATCTTCACTGTTAATCCCATAGCCAGGTAACAAAAGCATACAGTATGTTTGTTTGAAAGTACACCTTTCAGGAAAGAAGTTTTAGGGGCTGTCATTCCAGGCATTCCTCTGAAAAGGATGGATATCTGGCTCTATCTAGCTTTAAAACTTTTGAAACATAGGCTTAAAACAATACTGTAAATGAATGTAAAAAATGTTTCCTTATCTCTATATCTTATGTCAGTGAGACTGGGTCCACACCTATGCAAATTGGATGCCGAATTCAGGCAAAGATTTTGCCCTGATTCCTCCCTGAAATGGAGAACAGGGATGCAAAGCATTGCTGTGGAAACCAAGGCTGGTTTAGGTGTGAACCGAGCCGGACTCATAAAGTGTTGAAGCCAAAACATAAGAAAAATGGACAGGCATTCTCAGTGGTAGCCTACACATTCTTTGATGACAGCTATACTTTAATGTATACAGTATGTCCCGACAATACTTTTTTTTCTTAGTTTACGATGGAGTAGAGAAGGGTCATTCTGTTGAGTTCTTACTGCTATTCAAGGCTTTGTTATAGTAATTTACCTTCACTTCCTTCACTAACAACATTTTACCAGTCAGGAAGTGAAGACAACTTTCCAATTGCAACACAGATGCAAATCAAAATACATTTCTGTAGCAGAGTAAGGCTATAATCCCTGTCAACATTTTTTTAAGCAGCCTTTAGACTATTTTTCCATTTACAAAAAAAAGCATGAAATTACCACTATACAGCACTGAACACACGGAATACCATTTGTAAGCATTTATGTCATCAAAATATCTCTAAAAGATTGCATTTGCAAACAAATAGCATGTTAACACTTTACTGATGTGCCTGTCCTTGTATAGCAATTGTATATTTGTCCCTTGCTTCCTGTGTGATGAAACTGTTGTCAGTGGTGCAGAAAGTAAATGTATCTCCACTATATCCAAAACTAGACTTGTAGCGCTACCCCCATAGGCATCACTGGATAGGATGGGTCCTATGTTCTTTGCCTTAACCTTCTCAAGAACCTCAGCCCCTCTGACACACCACGTTCTTTGTACAGACATACAATATGCCAGAACATCACTTAAAGTAATACTTAGTACCTAATAGTAGTGCTACTGCATATATACAGGGGAAAAAAAACAGCACCAATCCAGGTAGTAAAGGCAAACTTAATATATTGTCACCTAATGTGATTGGTAACTAGTTAAGCATAACATGGAATAACAATGGTAATGATATAATTTAGTATACAAAGTGATTAACAGTAAGGATTAGGCATAAAATGACATTTGGCATCCAGATCAGCATAAACAGTAGCAAGGCCACCTAAAGTACAGCAGTGAGCATTAGTAAAGTTTAAGCTACCGAGTGCTGGAACTATATTGCCAGAGCACTATCATGGCGGTGATGCTATTCATAGGCTCACTGGGTATACACTGTCCAAAATAAAAGGAGGATAGCAGTGGAGGGGGCAGGGGAACAAAGGGAACATGCAGAATAATTATTATAGGTGGTCAGCCCTTTAAGATGTTTTTCTGCCGCTTATCATTAGGGCCCTTTAAGAGCATCTTTGCACTTAATGGCAATCCCAGTTAACCTGCATGTAGTATAGGTACGATATAGTCTTGGCACTGCTGCTAGGTAGATGTGGTTTGGATGCAGTAAAGGTTCTGTAGGTGCAGTCTAGGTTTGGAATGAGTGCGGTATATACAGTGCAGTACGGTAAAAATTGTGTAAACTTGGTGTCCTGCTCTGAGTGGCTCAGTCCCTCTTAGCAGTATCAACAATCGGCAAATGGCCCTTTCACTAGTCCCTGGAATGCTGCAGTGAGCTTGTCAGGATGCACATGCCAGCAAACGGTATAATGCTGATGAAAGAACTCCTGGGCACAAGCTAAAACGGATTCATTTTCATGCTCGTAAGAATTGGACACTGACTAAAAGATATGCACCTGCGTGAACTCGCGCACATATATACGAGCCGCCGCTCATCCCCGTATGTGCCACGCTTGTGTGCACCTGTGACAGATGCTGGCGCCAGACTATTTAAACCCAGCCAGTACTCAGAATCAATGCTGCTTTGTCTTTAGCTTCCTGTGTATCTGTTATCCTGTGAACCTTGTCTTGACCATTCTCTGAACTCCAACTGCATCGACCTCGGCTACTCCTCTGGTCATTTGGCTCCAGTTCCACTGATCGATTCCAGACCTGACTCATCTTCGGGCTACGTTTCTGTCTGTGAACTGTACCCGATTCTTCCCATCTGTGTATGACCCAGGCTGCCTGACCCTGTCTGCTTTCACCAGCACCAGCTGCCTGCCTGCTTGCCTACTTGCTGAAGCTATCTGATGACTTATCATGCCCAGTGAGGACACCAACCCTGCTGCTAGCAAGACTTTCAGGCACTCGTGTGACTCTGCACTCCTGCGCCTCCTGTCTACAGTATCAGGGGCCCCAAGTCAAAGGTGTAAGAGAGGCCTTCCTTATCCTATCAGGCTCTGCTACCAGGTACATGATAGACCTCCTTCTATAAGCCTCTGGTGA
Source organism: Rana kukunoris (assembly GCA_029574335.1). Taxonomy (NCBI): domain Eukaryota; kingdom Metazoa; phylum Chordata; class Amphibia; order Anura; family Ranidae; genus Rana; species Rana kukunoris. The sequence continues at coordinate 324,807,257 of CM056050.1, read as the reverse complement.
TCAGCGGTGTGAAGAAGAGGGTAAGTTGGACACTCCAGTTTCCCTGCTGCAGTGGTACGAGTGCTGAGATGTGGGTGGTGCTACACTGCCCCAGGTGTCCTCACCCCCAGTCTCAGAATCTGATCTCCGCTGGTATGGTCTCCCGTTGGCAGGTGAATATTCAGACGGAGGTACTCTCTCTCTCTAACTCTCAAAAGCTTTCCTGTGGAGTTTAATAAACAATCATATCTGCTGGGTGCTAAGGAGAATGATGCACCATAACATCAGTATCTCTGTAAAGGGAGAGAAGCATAAAGGGCATTGTCTCATTCTCCATATTGCTGTAGCCTAGCAAGGGGAATAGCAAATTGGTCAAAACTGTACTTATAGGGAGTTTGTCTGATGGGGAAGGGACATACAAGTACAGATAATGCTACTGGGGTTAAGATTAGTAGGTTTTTCTGTATCCATTGCAATTCTTATCTTAAATAGATGTAGCACCCTGGTGTTTAGGCAGGGTTGCGCCTAAATTTACCTGCCAGGTATAGCTACCTTGGCTAATTACTGAGGATCAATTTCACTCTATGGGCCAGATTCACGTATTCCAGAGCATCTTTGCTCTGGAGTAACGCTTCTGATTTGCGTTGCGCTGCCGAATTTTTAGGAGCAAGTGCTGTCATTCACGAAGCACTTGCTCCTAAAGTTGCGGCAGCGCATCGCAAATGAGCCGGCGGAATTCAAATGTCGCGGGTACGGGGCGTGTAGTATGCTAACTACGCGCGATCCCGCCGCCGACGTACTGCGCATGCGTCGAGTGTCAAAACATCCCCGTGCGCATGCTCCAAAATCTGTGAATGAACGTCAATGACGTCACATTCCCATTCATGACCGTTTTACGCAAGCGACGTTTTTTTTTTTTTTTCCCGACGCGATGACGACGCCTATACCTAACATAGGATACTCCAACCCCATGTAGGTATATCTATGCGCCGCGTATCCCGTCCGGAAACGTCGTAACGTCACTGCGTCGCGCCGGATTTCGATCGTGAATTGCCGATTTCCGCTCATTAACATATTTTTTGAGCGTAAATCGGCGGGAACGCCCCCGGCGCCATTTTTAAGTTGAAGTAACGATGCGATGGCGAAACTCAGTTACGCTCATCGCATCGGAACTTCAACCCGGCGTTTCTTGTTTTCTGGTTACAGAAAACAGAAACGCCGGCTCAAAGCCACTGTTACGCTGGCGGATCACTCGATCCGCCAGCGTAACCTTTCATGAATCTGGCCCTAAGTGTGTAATTGCTTCACTTCTCTCTTTTGCCACTAGGTTGGTGAGCACTTGGTGGCATTAGATAAGACAAGGGCACTGCAAGGTAAGATTACGTGTATATGGGGTGACTCATTCTATGGACGGGTTTTCGTAAACCCCTTGGGAGAACCTATAAATTTGGGTAGAGTAAGGTGATCAGTGTTCTGTGCCACCTGGACGGCTGTTAGGGTGGACATGTGTTGTATTGCTCGGGCTGCTAGGCCAGGGTTTTGGCTTATCAGAGGCACATCTGGCTGCTAGGCTGTCTGAGGACCTACCCAGAAGCAAGAGAGCAGGGCAGGGATTGCGGCTTGCAATCCAACCTGAAGTGACGGTTCTGCCGGCCCGAGAACCTGTTGTGGTCAGACCAAACACCTTATTACCAGGGACCACAGTGAGTAATTGAAGCAAGTATCGGAATAGAATTATCACCAAATGGGGACAGTGAAGAAACTTCAGCAGGTATCAAGCAGCCTGGGACCCAGCGGAGGTGATGCTTGCAGAGCCAGTGAGATGAAGCTTGAGAAGTATCTGGAGTGCCAGCAGAGAAGCAGGGGTGATGCTTGAGGTAGATACTACAGTGTAGATTGGAGGAGCTCAAGGGATTCAGTGACAGTGAATCATCTAGTCTAGTGATAGAGACACTGGGAGCCTAGTGGGCAGAAGAACTACAAGAAGAAGTAATTGTATTGGAAATTAAGGACCATATACAGAAGGATGTCAGCGATCTCTGGCCCTGGAGGTTTTCATTAGACTGAAGGAAGCCTGGGACCTTGCTACATATAAATCAACGTAATAAGGGTCCAAAGCTGCAAGCTTGTCTTAGACCCCATTCTGCTTTAATCTGCCTTAGTGGTGAGGAAGTAAAGAAAGAAAAATGCCACTTACGTGCCATCAGAACTGTTGCTGTTAGTACTGCCATCTGTAGATTCCCGACTCCCTTGTCTTGTCACCCGGTTTCTCATTTCCACAGCAATACCCGTCTCTGTGCTGCGTCGAATATTACTGCGCAGTTTCTTTGTTGTACCATCTGTAAATAAAAAGAAAAATTAAGGTAGTAATAGCTTTTATCCTACAAAGCATATAGAGGAGAATATAGCATCATATCGATTCAAAGAATTCCCTCATAGATCATGACAGTAAGGCCGCGTACACACGATCGAACATGTCCGCTGAAACTGGTCCGCCGACCAGTTTCAGCGGACATATCCGATCGTGTGTACGACCTAGCGGACAGGTTTTTCCAGCGGACAAATTTCAAAGCATGCTTTGAAATTTGTCCGCTGGAAACATGTCCGTCGGACATGTCCGCTGGTTAGTACGCCTAACCAGCGGACATAAATCTACCGCAATCTCCTGGATTGGTGACGTGGCGGTGTACCGCCACATCACCGCGTTATCCGTCCGAGGGGATTTTGGTCCGGACATGTCTCCTCGTCTGTACGTGGCCTAACAGTTATTGGACCTGTACACAGAGCAACAGAGCAGTCAAATGAGTGGGCACTAGAGGGATCCCTGCAGAGGATTGGCTTGTCCAGGTGGCCATTTTGGAGAAGCCAATTCCTATTCTAGGCGCTGAATTCATATGAGATTTGAGAGATCATTTTGGCACAGACATAATATATATCACATATAAATATCACATACTGTATTTCAGGGAGCCTTGCTTCAGAGGAGATAGAAAAGGCAGCAGCTGACATGTAAGTTAGAAAGAAACAAATGAACACCATTTCTGGGCTGTCCCTTGATGGAGTGGGATTAGATATCCTCATATTTTTGGGACTATACCAGTCTGTACTTACCCATGCTGGCAGGGACTTTATTTCTAATGCTAGAAAGCTTTTTGGGGACACACAGAATAAAAAAGTCACTCTTCAAGAAACCATATGAACACCTGTGTCAATGTGAGCACCGGAGCCATTCGCTCCCCCCCAAAAAATGTTTTAATACATTTCAAACATACATGGACATACATCAATATGTACGATGAATAAACATCAAACGTTACTTCGCAGGTCTGCCTAACATGGACAGAACAGTAAGTCAACATACCCTTCAACACTCAGGGTTAGCTAATGCTTCAACTTGGAATCCTCCAGGAATGTTGGCCCCCTCTTTGAGACTATTAAAGTCACTAACAACAAAATGGGCCTTGATTTGGTCAAAGGACTTGACTCTTTGTGTACCAATAAAGACCTGGTCATACGTCCGGCAGACAAAGGGGGAGGAATAGTGGTTATGGATCAATCGATGTACATTGACGAAACTAAGAAATTAGTGGAAGATCTGGAAACTTATGCACCACTGATGGGAAACCCAGTAATACAATATAGAAGTACCCTGGAGACTCTGGTCAAGAAGGGTTCAGACCAGGGCATATTGAATGAGAAAGAACTGTTCTTGGTCCCTAGGGCACCGAGGATTCCGGTACTTTACTGCCTCCCGAAGATCCACAAGAGTCTCACATGCCCTCCAGGACGCCCGATAATTAGCGGGATAGATTCGAGAGTGGGAAAATACATAGATCATTTCCTCCAACCTCTTGTTCAACAAATGCCTTCATATTTGAAGGATACTAAACAGGTGATCAACATGCTCTCAAGAATCCAGCCAGATGAAAATATGTGGCTGGTCACAGTGGATGTGAATTCATTATACACAATCATCCCACATCACTTGGGAATTTCCGCAGTTAAATATTACCTAGATGTCCTCTCAGACTTACCTCAAACTCAAAAAGAATATCTGATTGAACTTCTGGAGTATGCTGCAGGTCACAATTATTTTTGGTTCAACCACAATTACTATTGACAAATACGGGGAGTGGCCATGGGTGCTAAGTATGCACCAAGCTTGGCCAATTTGTTCATGGCCAAGTGGGAGGAGGATGTCGTCTACAGTGACCTGAACCCACATATCAAATTATGGGCCAGGTACACTGACGACATCCTCCTCCTATGGACTGGAACTAGGTCACAACTTGATGAATTTATTTCTCTTCTTAACATCAATGATAGAGGGATTTGTCTCACACATGAGGCTAGCCAGACAACAATCAACTTTCTGGATCTCACTATTAAGAAAGAGGTGGGCTGTTTTAATACAAAAACTTTTTTAAAAAAAAAACAGATCGGAATTCATTTATCCCAATAGGAAGTTGCCATCATCACAATTGTCTCAAATCGGTCCTAAAGAGCCAATTTGTTAGGATGCGTAGAAACTGCACCACTCTAGAAGACTACCATTCGCAGGCGGACATCCTCAAAACTAGATTACTGGAAAAGGAATATAATGCAGGAATGTTGGAAACCACTTTAATGGAAGTAGCAGAAATAGACAGATCACAACTTCTGGATTCTGCCCCGAAGACCAGTCATACTGTTCCAACTATACCTTTCATTACAACATACTCAACACAACATTTTATGATCAAGAAAATAAACAAGAGGCACTGGCATTTGTTAGATAACGATAAAGTCATCAGAACATTCTTACCTACAAATCCTCAGGTTATATTCAGAGGTGTTCCCTCTTTAAGGGACAAAATAGCACCAAATGTTGTGGATCCTCCCACTAAAAAGGTGTCTTTCTTTCAGAGAGACATCAAGGGTTACCACCAGTGTCGGAAGTGTCAAGTCTGCAAATTGAATAAAATTAAATCCAAAAAAACTTTGACATTTCATTCAACCAGCACCTCAAGGGAACATAAAATTGAGCCCTTCATCACCTGTAGTTCGACAGGCATTGTCTACTTGTTACAATGCCCTTGTGGACAACAATATATAGGCAGGACCAAGCGGGCAATGCAAGTGAGATTAGGAGAACATATAGCCAACATATGAGCAGGTTTTTCCCAACACTCAGTGTTCTACCATTATGACTATGACATGATGACATCATAATCGTAACCCAGAGGGCACACTTTTCTTGGGGATCGATAAATACGATGCTCATTGGAGAGGGGGCTCACTAGTAAGAGAATTATCTAGGTTAGAAATGTCCTGGATACATCGTGTTGGCACTTACACCCCGTATGGGTTGAATGTTGACACTGATGTCAATGCTTTTATTGACAATGGTTAATCTAGTCCATTTTATCCCTGCATGTTTTTTTTTCTTTTTCTTTTTCTTTTTCATTTTTCTTTTTACATTTTTTGAAGTCTAAATGCTGTAAATCAGCTTTGAGATCCGGGAAGATCTGAACCTAGTTTCTCACTTACAATTAGTGGTTCTTCCAAGCAGACAACATTTTTTTCTCGTTATATAAGATTTTTTGATGTCACAATGTGTCACTTTGTGAGCTTTTAGTGGTCTTAAACTTTGCCCCTTGGGGCCAGTTAAATACATTTTTACACCAGTAGACTATTCAAAATTAATTTAATTTTTAATTTTTAATATTTATATATTACTTTATATATTTTTAATTTTAATTCTGTACAAGTACATTCTGCCACTGTTTGATGTTGCAAAATTGCATGTATGCCTAATACGGGTATTTAGAATTCCAAACAAATTTTTATTACTTTGTTTCAAATGATACATTTATCTGGGATTGTTAACATAATGCGTGCGGTCACGTCAAAAGGATCTTACACCTTCTTTTAGATGTGTTATATGAGTAATGTGTTTCTTAGATTCACGGAAGAATTACATTCCTATCTGTTAAGACAGACATACATCTCTGAATCTGTATAATTTTTGTAATTTTTTAGTTCCGCAATTAAGTGCCAGTGTTAAGCATACAGGTCATCTCACTCTTGCAAATACAACATTCCGTATTCACATTTACACACATTAAGGGCAACTTTTCCCTATCTCAAGATGGTGGATTTGCGTCCTTGATCCCCGGATGTCAGAACAGGGCGGTCCTATAACACTGTAAGCGAATAAGAAGTGGCGAGTCAGCACGCCGCTCGTGCCCCTGGAAGAAGTCAACCATTTGACGAAAGGCGTAGGGAGGAGCGGCGCGCTGACGTCACCATTGTTTTCCTCAACGACCACCCTGAAGGATGGGCGGATTGTGAGAACCGGCCGGCTAAACACATAATTTTACACGCTACAATTCACTACGGCTATGTGAGTGTATTTTTAATTTAAATAAACTGTTTTACCTACGTTACTACTCTATGTTGGCATCCCTTGTTTTTTCTTTCGGGACGATTCTGTGCGGGGTGACCCACTTGAAACTAAGGAGGAGAGTATACACAGGAATCCCTATGAACCAGCAAGGCTAATGAGCCACACGCGTTTGTGATCTCAATTGTCAGAGATCCATGTCAGCTGGTAAGCAGATACGATTTAAGTGGTGGAGGCTTTCTACTATTCTGCTATCAGACAATAATGCATCTGTGATTCACATGGGAATACATTATATATGAACTTTTGATTGCTTTGTAGAGCATCTTGTTTTCACTATTGGATTGCTCACAGTCTTTATATAGACTTTTTTATTTCCTAATCTCATATTGATTGATTATCAATGTCACGTGGGTCACTCGAACCTATTATCAATTTGCACTTTTGTGTACAACTTACGCGCACCGCTCATGGCCTGCGTCGAGCGCACGTACGTTCGTAAAACGCTGTATTTACCTAATTTGCATGTTTAAAAGGCTAATCAATGGGAGCGGCACCATGCACCCAGCCTAAATGTACGCCCACCCTACGCCAGTGTAAGCAAGTTACGTCGGCGGGTTGTAGCCTGGTTTTAGGTGCATCTCTGTTTGTGGGTCTGGCGCACAGATACGATGGCGCACATTTGCACTTACGTTGGCGTAACTTGTTATACGTCTGCATAAGTGCTTTGTGAATCCGGGCCTTATTCTTTTAAGACTTGCCATTATCCACCATTTTTTTAATAAAGCAAGATAGCTGGTTAACAACATAAAGTGGTTGTAAAGGCTCAAGGCTTCTTACCATGAAGGAGCGCCCTCAGCCCCCCCCCCCCCCATTTTGATCCAGAGATGTGCATGAAAGCCTTTGGATCTTCCAGGACTCTCCCTCCCCGTTAGCTAAGACAGCCAGTGAGCCAATGAGGAGAGAGCAGGGGTGGAGCCAAGAAGCACGCCGTGTGTGAATGGACACACAGCGCAGCAGCTCGGGAGCAAGCTCATAGCATGCTGCTTGTTTTAGGAGCACTAGGGAAGGTCCTGGAATACCGGTGGAGAACCCGAGAAGAGGAGGATCTGTGCTGCTCCGTGTAAAACCATTGCACAGAGCAGGGAAGTATAACATGTTTTTTTATTTAAAAAACAAAAAAATAAAACCTTTAAAATCACTTTAAAGTAAAACTGTTAAAATGCAATCTGAATCCCTTACTGGACATTTTCTGTATTGTGCTCAGATAATAAGGGAGTGTAAATGCAAATAGGGAACATTCTGGGCACCATTGCTGAGTCTGCTTGTGCAGCTAGAACTTGAATATCTGCGTCCATCCTGTGCTGTCTATGAAGTTATGTGAGTGATGAGAATAGTATTTAAGGCCTAGTCTACTAGAGGTTTTGAGGTACTGTATTGTGGAAGCCTCAAGTTTGCTTGAGGAGCGGGGCAGCGTGGCAGTGCTGACTGGCAGCAGGATTGACACAACTGGAGCGGAGGTTCACAACTTTCCAGGCCTGGTGTGGTGAGAGGGCTGTCGCCCAGAAGTTCTTTAACACCCTTAACACACTTAGACTCATTTCACAAAGTTGCTGGGACCTGTAGTCCTACAGGGAGGTCTCATTCAAATAGACTGAGTTTAATCAGGCCTAAAAGCCTATGCTTCATTGAGGGCTGACTGACAGTTAAGGTATACCCACACAGAAGGCATCTGCAAGTGTGTTTTACAGCAGGAACTGTATTAACTCTTCAGTTATGTTACTTCATTACTTGTTAAACCATTGGATTACAAACACTGCAGTATAATAGCTAGCTGAAGAAAGAAGACCAGAGACTACACTTCTTCACAGGGAGGGTTTGTGCTTTGGATGCAGTAAGACAAAAGGCTGCCTTATACCTCAGGGGAAGCTCTTGAGAAATTGTATTGTGCTGTGTTGATATCTTTGCATTGGTATGTTTGGTGCGGCCGTACTGGAAGTGGGAAGGTGGTCAGTGTCAAGGCATTGTCACTCTGAGCACTAGTCCCACTTGAAGACGCGCCGCAGTAGAGGCTCAAGGGACCTTTAAGTGTTATTAGTTTGTGTACACTCATTGCACTATTATAGTAAGTTTGTATGTTGATACAGTTATTATAAATACTGTCTTTATACCAGTTCCAGTAAACTTACATCCTGGTTGATCACAATTGGTGTGAAGCTTGTTCATTATTCTAACAGGTGGAACAACGGATGCCCAGATAACGGTAAGGGTACACTATATACACATTGTTATGGTGGGATTGTTCCGTTTAGTGAAAGTTTCATATCAGCACTGCACCACAGCTGTGTCAAGGGGAGCGAGACCAAATCATTGGGGGGTTGTTAAAGCAGAGTACAGGCCCAATCAATTACCAGCAGCTCCTTTGGGGGTAAGTGCTACATAAGTTTATGCTTGTACTCTATTTTCATGACAGTTCTATAATATACAGCGTTGTAAAGCTCAACTGTCATTTTAGTTTAAATACATTCTAGCTGTATCAAAACAAAAGGTGTACATAGTCCTAAAATTCACTTAAAGCTGAACTCCAGTGTTCTTCAAAAACTGTTTTTCAAGATTCTGTTCTCTGTCTCAATTAACCACTTAAGACCCGCACCAAAATGCTCCTAAAGGACCTTGCCCCTTTTTGCGATTCGGCACTGCGTTGTTTCAACTGACAATTGCGCGGTCGTGCGACGTGGCTCCCAAACAAAATTGGCGTCCTTTTTTCCCCACAAATAGAGCTTTCTTTTGGTGGTACTTGATCACCTCTGCGGTTTTTATTTTTTGCGCTATAAACAAAAATAGAGCCACAATTTTGAAAAAAATTCAATATTTTTTACTTTTTGCTATAATAAATATCCCCAAAAATATATATAACATTTTTTTTCCCTCAGTTTAGGCCGATACGTATTCTTCTACCTATTTTTTTTACTACTAATTGCGGCGATCAGCGATTTTTTTCATGACTGCAACATTATGGCGGACACTTCGGACAATTTTGACACATTTTTGGGACAATTGTCATTCTCACAGCAAAAAATGCATTTAAATTGCATTGTTTACTGTGAAAATGACAGTTGCAGTTTGGGAGTTAACCACAAGGGGGCGCTGTAGGAATTGAGTGCTCCCTATGTGTGTTTACAACTGTAGGGTGTGTGGCTGTAGGTGTGACGTCATCGATCGTGTCCCCCTATAACAGGGATGACGCAATCGATGCTGCGGCCACAGTGAAGCACGGGGAAGCCGTGTTTACACACGGCTCTCCCCGTTCTTCAGCTCCGGGGACCGATCGCCGCACTCCAGCGGACCCGGTCCCGGAGCTTCGGACCGGGTTACGGGAGCGCGCCCCGCGCGCACGCCCGTGACCCACGGCTGGGTACTAGAATCAACGTATATATACGTTGATGTGCCCAGCCGTGCCATTCTGCCGACGTAAATGTGCAGTAGGCGGTCCTTAAGTGGTTAAACTGTTGCTAAATTGTAAGAGAAAATGGCTTGCTTTTTGAGATATCCCTGAATTTATAGTACCGTAATATCATAGTAGTTCACTGAAAATTGCTTTGCTTCCAGGGGGCCAGGAGGAGGACTTTAGGTCCAGCCACACCTCACCTCCACATGGAAAAAGAGAACTACATGTTCCTCGATGCTAAAGGAAATGTTGGACATGTTGGGTGCAGAAGGCAGTGAGGACAAAACTGATGGCTTTTGGGTGTGTGTTTGAGCAGAGGTCAGGATGGATGCTGGGACAGTGAGTGAATCAGACCAGGAGTTTAGACTCCTGGGTCCACCCACTACAGTGAGTTGGGTGTAATTATGGTAGTGTTCACTGTCTAAACTACAGCAGGAAAGTTACAAGACCAGTGCACGGGGGAGTGTAACAGCCACCAGTCAGAGCCCTTTACACTACAGCACTAAAATCACATTGGCTTTATCACCACCTAGATACAGTATCTCACAAAAGTGAGTACACCCCTCAAATTTTTTTAAATATTTTATTATATCTTTTCGTGTGACAACACTGAAGAACATGTCAAAATTAAGCCCAAAGTGGCAATATTTTGTGTGGCCATCACTATTTTCCAGCACTGCCTTAACCCTCTTGGGTATGGAGTTCACCAGAGCCTCAAAAGTTGCCACTGGAGTCCTCTTCTACTCCTCCATGATGACATCACGGAGCTGGTGGATGTTAGAGACCCTGCACTCCTCCACCTTCCGTTTGAGGATGCCCCACAGATGCTCAATAGGGTTTTGGTCTTGAGACAAGCTTGGCCAGTCCATCACCTCTACCCTCAGCTTCTTTAGCAAAGCAGTGGTCATCTTGGAGGTGTGTTTAGAGTCATTATCATGTTGCAATACTGCCCTGCCGCTCAGTCCCTGGAAAGAGGGGATCATGCTCTGCTTCAGTATGTCACAGTACATGTTGGCATTCATGGTTCCCTCAATGAACTGTAGCTCCCCAGTGCTGGCAGCACTCATGCAGCCCCAGACCATGACACTCCCACCACCATGCTTGACTGTAGGCAAGACACACTTGTCTTTGTACTTCTCATCTGGTTGCTGCCACACACGCTTGACACCATCTGAACCAATCAAGTTAATCTTGGTCTCATCAGACCACAGGACATGGTTCCAGTAATTCATGTCCTTAGTCTGCTTGTCTTCAGCAAACCGTTTGTGGGTTTCCTTGTGCATCATCTTTAGAGGAGGCTTCTTTCTGGGATGACAGCCATGTAGACCAATTTAATGCAGTGTTCAGTGTATGGTCTGAGCTTTGACAGGCTGACCCCCCCCCCCCCCACCCCTTCAACCTCTGCAGGAATTCTGGCAGGACTTGTACATCTATTTCCCAAAGACAACCTCTGGATATGACGCTAAGCACGTGCACGCAACTTCTTTGGTCGACTATGGAGAGGCCTGTTCTGAGTGGAACCTTTCCTGTTAAACCGCTGTATGGTCTTGGCCATTGTGCTGCAGCTCAGTTTCAGGGTCTTCTTATAGTCTGGGCCATCTTTATTTAGAGCAACAATTATTTTTTACAGATCCTGAGAGAGTTCTTTGCCATGATGTGCCTTGTTGAACTTCCAATGACCAGTATATGAGAGTGAGAGCGATAACACCAAATTTATCACACCTGCTCCCCATTTACACCTGAGACCCTGTAATACTAATGAGTCAGGTGACACTAGGCAGGGAAAATGGCTAATTGGGGGGACGGACTGTTGCTTCTGTGTGGTGATGCAGAGATCTCATTGTGGCAGGGGACAGAAATTTCTACTCCAGCTTTGGTTGATTTTAATCTTTTTTTTTAAATGATTGAAAATAAAGCCAAGAACACATGACAGCATGAATCCAAATACAATTATGGATGTATTGCTACAACTTACTTCAACAGAGTTATCCAGCTCTTGTCACTATATGTTGTAGTTTCATAATATGAACACGAGTCAGAAGATGTATCACAAAACAGAATATTGTTTTTGTTGTGGTGTACAGCAATAACATATAAAGGTAAATGGCTTCTGAATCACTAAGTGATTACCCATGAATACATAAACAGTTTGCACATTCTCATAATTTAGCATTACTTGAGATGTTTGTGAAGCATCGGGAAAGGGAGGGTGACACTTCCACCCTCTGAGGTCTGCCAGTGAGTGGCCAGCTGTCTCGCTGGATAGTTATCTTATTTCATAAACTGGGAAGATATTAGTGTAACTGGAATCCATTAGTGTTTAAGTGCTTATTTGAGACAAATCTGTGTTAGTTTTTTTCAGGGCACAGACTGGGAAATTATCCTTGTAGGGGTTCATGCTAATATGTAGTAGCATTTTAGCAGCAAATGTGAAGAGTGGTGCTAGGCGAATTGAAGGATAAGGTTGTACATTAATATTATAATGTATTAAGAAACTATACAGAACAAATCCAGTTGCATGTGGGTCAGCTACCACTAGCCATATCAGCAGTATAATCCCTAAGCACAAAGATGCACTGGCTCTAAATAACCTTCAGTAAGTCACGCATATTCTCATTGCAAGATTAGTAAGCAAACATGTAATTGTTAAAAGAAATATAGAGACTAAGCTGCACATAAATGTGGCCCAATAAACAGGGCTGAATTAACTATTATATATTAACAATTTAATATTAACTATTATACAAAGAGATATGTTTTTCATTGTACTGTTATCAACCATTCTTTTCAGTAGACATACAATATTCAAAGCCAAGTACAACTCTGTAAATCAATAACCTAGTTTGTACTAAGTAGGTAATGCTAGAAGGCAGCGTATTTTAGTGCCAAAGATTGTGTACCTATATACCCCAGTGTTTAAATTTCATCTCTTCCAATAAAACAGTGTTATAAGGTTGTAGAAAAGCGCACTGAAATGCCACCACTAAGGAGCATTACTAAAAACCTTTGTAGTATTCATACCCTATGCAGTAGCATCATTATCCAAAATGTGGTGCTGTTGGGCTGTAGTCAACCTGAGCTCTAACTGTAATAATTCTGTTTCCATTGTTTTTTGCCTATGTTGAAATTATTGTTTGCTTCTGCCTGCTGTTAGGGAGTGTTCCTAGAGATTATGGGAGAAGATACAATAATGCTCAGTTATGATTAGTTATGTCTTCCTGGCCAACTGGTAGGAGATTTATTGTCATTGGTGAGTGCTGGGTAAGGACATAAATTCACAGAGTGACCTTCTGGAAGCTCTCTTGCTTCCTGGGCTGCTGTTACGAGAGGAGGCTGTGTATTTGAGGTCAATGCTCTTGGGGCCTGCTGCATGGTGAGGGCCTTTGCCAAAAGAAAGGTCTGGGTGTGAGTACTTAGGAAGTCTGGACTACATGGAGTGGAGCACCAGGGAGAAACTTCACTGCTGAAGAGTGTCCTTGAGTAGAAGCTACTGCCAGTGGATACTGCAGAGTCTTAGGCCCCATACACACGAGCGGACAGATTTGTTCAAATCTGTCCGTCCGACAGATTTGAACAAATCTGTCTGCTGGGATTTTGGTTTGCTCGCGTGTACACACGAGCAAACCAAAATCCCCGCCAGCAGAGAGCGCGCTGACGTGTCGGTGACGTGGCGGTGACGTTGACGCAGCCACGTCACCGCACCAGGAAGTAAAACCCTTCCGCTCATGCGCCGAATCCATTCAGCGGCGGTGCGGCGGCGGAGCGGGACGACATGTCTGCTGGTAAGTGTACTAACCAGCAGACATGTCGGGCGGACAGATTCCCACCGGATAGATTTCAAAGCATGCTTTGAAATCTGTCGGGTGGAGAAATCTGTCCGCTAGCCCATACACACGATCGGAGATGTCTGCTGAAACGGTCCATCGGACCGTTTTCAGCGGACAAATTCGATCGTGTGTACGAGGCCTTAGAGGTTCATCCAAGGGATACGTTTGCTGCTCTAATGCTGCCAGAAAATTTGATGAGTACGAGGTGCCTATTCCAGATTAAAGGCCCACCTTCTGTATTGACTGTATATATACAGACAGAAGTCTGCATTTCTTGTTGCTTTAAGATATCCTGTGCCCTAGCCCCTCTCTCCTTGGGTTTATTTATATCCACTTCCACTCCCATCATCAGTTCATCCCTCACAGTCCCTACCTTTTGTTTCTCCAGCCCCTCCCTCTTAGATTGTAATCTGGCAGGAGCAGGGATCCTCTAATGCCGCGTACACACAATCAGAATTTCCGATGGAAAAAGTCCGACTGACTTTTTTCATCGGAAATTCAGATGAATTTCATCAGAATTTATATATAGAAAATGTTCTATTTTTCTCCAATGAAATTCCGTCAGAATTCCGATGAGATTTGGCCAAGCAAAAGCCCAATCATGTGTACACGGCATAACCCTCTCGTTTTGAATTGTACTGTGGGTATATTGTCTCCTTTTACATTGTAAAGCGATGCGCAAACTGTTGAAAAACTGTTCAAGAATTCCTCCCTTGCAGGGGAGGACTGGCAGCCTTAGGCCTGGGGGGCAAGTCCAGTCAAGTGGCCCACTGAACCACAAATCAGCTCGCCATCCATGTCCACATGGTTTTATAACGGATGATTGATGTTATGAAGCAAGACAAATATGATACAATGTAGTAATTAAAAAAGTGCAGATCATGCCTGTTAATGCATCTTGATCAGTGCCCATCAGTGCAGCCTGATCATTGTCCATTAATGCAGTGCAAACACCTTCACCTTCTTCTTTATCACTGCCCCCTCAGTTGTTGTTCCCCTGTATCACCTTCAAATTTCTCACTTGTCAGCTTCATGTATTACTGTCCCCCCGACCCCCACTTGTTGGCTTTGTGTATTACTGTGACAATAATAAATTAGGCTGACAAGTGGGGGACAGCAGTGGCAAGTGGTGCTCAAAATTGCCACCACTGTGCCATCAAACGCAGCCACTGTACCCATCAATTGCTGACACTGTGCCCATCAATTGCTGCCAGTGTGCCCCATCAAATGCTGCCAGTGGTCCCTTTTAATTTTCGCTACTGTGCCCCATCAGATGCTGCCAGTGTGACAATCAATTGTCGCTACTGTGCCCCATCAGATGCTGCCAGTGTGCCCATCAATTCCCGCTACTGTGCCAAATGCTGCCAGTGTTCCAATCAATTACCACTACTGTGCCCCATCAGATGCTGCCAATGTGCCTATCAATTGCCGCTACTGTGCCACATCAGATGCTGCCAGTGTGACAATCAATTGCCGCTACTGTGCCACATCAGATACTGCCACTGTGCCATCAAACGCAGCCACTGTACCCATCAATTGCTGACACTGTGCCCATCAATTGCCACCAGTGTGCCCCATCAAATGCTGCAAGTGGTCCAGTCAATTGCTGCTACTGTGCCCCATCAGATACTGCCACTGTGCCACATCAGATGCTGCCAGTGTGCCCATCAATTGTCGCTACTGTGCCCCCATTAGATGCTGCTACTGTGCCAAACGCAGCCACTGTACCCATCAATTGATGACACTGTGCCCACCAATTGCTGCCGCTGTGCCCCATCAGAATGCCAGTGTGCCAATTAATTGCCGCTACTGTACCCATGATCAAATGCTGCCAGTGTGAGTGTGCCCATCAATTGCCGCTACTGTGCCCCATCAGAGTGCCAGTGTGCCAATCAATTGCCACTACTGTGCCCCATAATCAAATGCTGCCAGTGCCAGTGTGAGTGTGCCCATCAATTGCTGCGACTGACACTGTGCCCCATCAGAAGCTGCTATTTGTCACCTGATCATCACCAGTTCCATTTGCTTTGCTAACCTTTTAATCTGGACTGTCACTCTGGTCTGATGAGGCAGACTTCAACCAGCGCCGGTCTTCTGCTCTTCTTGGTTCCCTCCCTAATCCGGGCGCAGGCAGTCGGGTGGGAGGAGGAGGAGCCTGGAGGTCGGATGTCGTGCATACGCGGGCTGCAGCCTGAAACTGTGGCCTGTGGGCGGGAGGTCGGGATGGACCGGGAACATCTGAGCCGAGCCAGTGGATCTTAGGGGCCACATGACCTTCCTACAGGGCCGGCCTTAGGTGTTCAATCCTGTGGCGCCCCCCCAAACCGCTACACACTAAACTACCCACAGACCACTACACAATACACACTGACCGCTACACAATACACTACCCACAGACCACTACACAAACTGCCCACAGACCACTACACAATACACTACCTACAGACCGCTACACAATACACTACCCACAGACCACTACACAATACACTACCCACAGACCACTACACAATACACTACCCACAGACCACTACACAATACACTACCCACAGACCACTACACAATACACTACCTACAGACCGCTACACAATACACTACCCACAGACCACTACACAATACACTTCCCACAGACCACTACACAAAATGCCCACTGACCGCTACACAATACACTACCCACAGACCACTACACAAAATGCCCACAGACCGCTACACAATACACTACCCACAGACCGCTACACAATACACTACCCACAGACCGCTACACAATACACTACCCACAGACCACTACACAATACACACTGACCGCTACACAATACACTACCCACAGACCACTACACAAACTGCCCACAGACCGCTACACAATACACTACCCACAGACCGCTACACAATACACTACCTACAGACCGCTACACAATACACTACCCACAGACCACTACACAATACACTACCCACTGACCGCTACACAATACACTACCCACTGACCGCTACACAATACACTACCCACAGACCGCTACACAATACACTACCCACTGACCGCTACACAATACACACTGACACTACAGCATTGGTGCCTTTTACTATAGAGGCATTGGTGGACTACAAGGCCCAGCATTTTACTATAGGGGGCTCTGGTGGACTACAAGGCCCAGCATTGTACTATATGGGGCTCTGGTGGACTACAAGGCCCAGCATTTTACTATAGGGGGCTCTGGTGGACTACAAGGCCCAGCATTGTACTATAGGGGGCTCTGGTGGACTACAAGGCCCAGCATTTTACTATAGGAGGCATTGGTGGACTACAACGACCAGCATTTTAGTCCCACCAGAGCCCCCTATAGTAAAATGCTGGGCCTTGTAGTCCACCAGAGCCCCCTATAGTAAAATTCTGGGCCTTGTAGTCCACCAGAGCCCCCCATAGTAAAATGATGGGCCTTGTAGTCCACCAATGCCTCCTATAGTAAAAGGCCCAGCTTTTTACTATGGAGGCATCACACGTTACACACTGACTTTCTGGTGACATAGAGGAGGAGGGGTAAGCTGACCTGACAGATGAGCCGTCAGCAGACACACATCGGAAGGCAGGACTCCAGGAGCAAGCAGGCACGATCAACGAATCCACAGTGCAGCCCCGCCCCCGCCTCCACACATGACCAGCACCAGCTCAGCATGGCCATTCACAGACCCCCATGCCTGCTTCCCAGAATGCTCCGCCCCGCACATCGCACATGGCCCGATAGGCCAATCACAGAGCACCCCTAAGGCCGGCCCTGGCTTCCTACAACTCCCACAATGCAGCGTGGCAGCAGCCAGCCAATCGGCGGCCGTTGCTGCCGAGTTTTAGCAAAAAAAAAAAAATAGCGCTGCGGACCGCGGCCGTTTTAAAGATAATGTGAGCGGCCCGGGGGGCAATTTCCATTTTTCCACCTGGCCCAGTCCGCCCCTGTCCCTTGAGGTAAGTGGGTGTTAAACCTATGCACCTGGCTTGAATACTGTAATAACATATTGTCCTTGTATAAGTGGATACGATAATTATACATGAATAATCATTTTTGGGACAGTGCTGCAGATAGTAAGTATGGACTGCCAAACTGTTAGACAACATTGAGCATATTGAGTGTGAATTCTGTCAGGAGATAATAAATACACAATCTGTACATACAAAATATCTCAGAAATCGCCCTCTTTTGTGGAACTGTCTCAATTTATACATATAATTAGGACCGACCATAACAAACTAAGCCTGTTTTCTTTGTAATACGTTAAAGATTTGTATTTCTCAAAACACTGATATGCGAGTGAATTAAAATACAATCCCTGGCAAAAAGTATGGAATCGCCACTCTTGGAAAATGTTCATTTAATTGTGTAGAAAAAAAACTAATCACAGACATGCCTCAAAACTATTTTCATTTACCATTCCAACCTTCTGGCTTTAAGGCTGCGTACACACGATCAGACCGGTCCGATGAAACTGGTCTGCAGATCAGTTTCATCAGACCAATTCGATGGTGTGTATGGACCATTGTCCGTCGGACCAAAGTTTTACAACCCGCTTTAAAATCTGTCTGACGGACACCTGTCCATCGGACAGATTCGAAGGTTAGTACGCAAAAGCATCGGACCAAAAACCTGATCATGCTCAGAATCAAGTCGACGCATGCTTGGAGGCATTGAACTTTGTTTTTTCAGCAGGTCGTTGTGTTCTACGTCACCACATTCTGGTCTGATCAGATTTTTGGTCCGATGGTGTGTACACACATCAGACCACTTCAACCTGGTCCGATGAAAACGGTCCGTCGGACCAGTTTCATCGGACCAGTCTGATCGTGTGTACGTGGCCTAAGAAACAGTTGAAAAAAAAAAAGAAAGAAAACTGTAGTCAGTTGCAACTGTATTTGCAGATCAAGCAGAGGAAAAAAATATAAAATCACTAAATTCTGAGGAAAATAATATGGAATCACCATGTACTTTGCAGTTCTAAAACAAACCATCTGCATCAGATTACATCCTGAAAAGTGATATCATCACCAAACATCCTTTTAACCACTTAAGCCCCGGACCAATATGTTGCTAAATGCCCAAAGGTGTTTTTACAATTTGGCACTGCGTCGCTTTAACTGGTAATTGCACGGTCATGCAATGTTGTACCGAAACAAAATTTGGATCCTTTTCTTCCCACAAATAGAGCTTTGTTTTGATGGTATTTGATTGCCTCTGCGATTTAAATTTTTTGCGATATAAACGGAAAAAGACTGAAAATTTAAAAAAAATATTATATTTTCTAATTTTTGTTATAAGGAAAATCGAATAAACTAAATTTTAGGCCAAAATGTATTCAGCCACATGTCTTTAGTAAAAAAAATCGCAATATCAAAAAAAACGAGCTACCTAGTGGCAACAGTGACACTAATACAGCGATCAGAAAACCGATCGCTTAGTGACACTGGCAATAGGGGGTGAAAGGGTTAACTAGGGCGGTGATCAAGGGGTTAAACCTTTATTATGGGGGGTAGGGGGCTACTCTGGACCTAACACTAACTGCCTGTCACACTAACTGTCACACTGACACTAAATGCAGTGATCAGTAAATATATGATCACTGCAATCAGTGACACTGTGATAGGGGGCTGGGGGGGGGGGGTGATCTGAGGGGGTTAAGTGTGCCTATGTGTACTGGTGTCAGTGTGCTGTTGTGCAACTCACTTGTGATGTCTTCTCTCCTCTTGCCAGAATGAAAATACCGCCGAGAGGAGAGGTGTAGAGGGGGGAAAGCGGATTCGCTGGGAGCGATTGCGAGGGGGCGGACAGAAACGAACAGCCGCCCCCTGATCCCGGATCGCTACCAGAGGCTTACCGACCACCGCATGTCCCGATCGGACCCCCGACCCGCGGGAAGTCAGGAACGTGCCGGCACGTCCATCTGCCTGTACGTGCCATTCTGTGGACGTATATTTACATGCGACGGTCATTAAGCGGTTAAATTATGTAATAAGAAAAGTGTCCAAAAACTCAATATAAACGTATGCATTTATTAAAGATTTAATAAATGTCGTCTCCCCCATACCGTTACCTGACATGCAACCCCATATCATCAATGATTGTGGAAATTTGCATGTTTTCTTCAGACAGTCGTCTTCATACATTTCATTGGAATGGCACCAAACAAAAGTTCAAGCATCATCACCCTGCCCAGTGCAGATTAGTGATTCATCGCTGAATATCACTTTCATCCAGTCATCCACAGACCATGATTGCTTTTCTTTAGCTCACTGCTCATTGGCTTAGTGGTTGGCTGTTCAGGCCCCCTCCACGGTCACATAGGGGCAGAAAAGAGTCCTCAACCCTGTGAAAGCTTCAAGTTGTGACTTGGAGCTTACACTCTCTCTTCTTCTTCTCTTCACTTTCAGCAGCCTTCAGAGCAGAAGAAAAAAGATAATACATATGTGCAGCTGGTTGTGCTATTAGGATTTTTGCACACTGGAGTAAAAAAATTACGTTTTTAACTGCGTCCTGAACCCACCCACTTGTGACATTAGCGAATCAACATTGGCTATTGTCCTCCTCCTTCTCCTCCCAGCCATCAGGACAGGAAGCAGGTCTTGAGACTGGATTGGCTGGAAGGAAAAGCCGCCCGTCTGGTTTGTTTGCACCCCCCCCCAAAAAAAATGGAGCACCAGCTTCCACTACACAAAAACAAAAGTCCAGCAAAACAGTTCTAAGCCTCCTGGCTAGTACTGTAAATAGACCTCACTGGGTCGGCTCCAGTCCTGCAGACATGTTCCCTCATAGCCTGCTTTTCTTGTTTCTCAGCATCAGCACTGATTAACTCATGGAAGACAAATTATACCTCAGGTGGGGAGCAAGATGAGTCCAGTGCTTAACCCCTTGTGTCTTGCTACAGATCTCTCATTGCCGCCTATTTCCACCTATGGACGTCAACATTTTATGTGGTAGATACACATCATTGACAGCTGGCAAGGGCTGTCTGTCACAGCACGTGTACACATACTTACGTTTACATGCATTTATGCAAGGGCTTTATGGAACATTTTACTCAAGATCTTTCTTTCATCAAGTCCCTGAGTATAATCATCAGTAAATTGTTAGATTTGTGTGAAACTGGACTTAACCACTTGCCTACTGTGCACCTACACCCCCTTCCTGCCCAGACAAAATTTAAGCTTCCGGCACTGCGTCGCTTTAACTGACAATTGCGCGGTCGTGCGGAGTGGCTCCCAAACAAAATTGGCGTCCTTTTTTTCCCACAAATAGAGCTTTCTTTTGGTGGTATTTGATCACCTCTGCGGTTTTTATTTTTTGCGCTATAAACAAAAATAGAGCGTCAATTTTGAATTTTTTTTTATATTTTTTACTTTTTGCTATAATAAATAACCCAAAAAATATATAAAAAAATATTTTTTTCCTCAGTTTAGGCCGATACGTATTCTTCTACATATTTTTGGTAAAAAAAAAATGCAATAAGCGTTTATCGATTAGTTTGCGCAAAATTGATAGTGTTTACAAAATAGGTGTCAAGGGACCAGCTCCATCCAGCCCCAGCTCCGTGACAGGTCAGCTCGGGTGCGGTCGCCTGAGCTGCGCGTGCGCATGCGCGGCGTATCGGCGCGCTGTGTGCGCGGGAGTGCGCGTGGGCGCGCACAATCTCGTTCCGCCCCTGGCCAATCAGAAGCCTGAGCGCCTTATTTAAATCAGCTTCCCACAGTCCTCTGGTTGCTGGTTTGTAAACAGCGTTTGAGTACCTGACTTGTTACCTGTTATTGGATTCTTCACCTGCTTGACCTTTGGCTTACGTTTTCGGACCTCTGCTTTCTCCAATCCCATGACCTTGGCTTGAACCTGGACTCCTGGCTTTCTTCTGCCCTTTGTACCCCAGCTTGAACACTGGACTGTCTGCTTCCTTAAAACCCCTGACCACGGCTTGTCTCCTAGACTTTTCTTCTGCCTTGTCCTTGTCTACCCAGAACCTCGCTTCAGTCTACCCGTCTGCTGCAGCTCTGAACCATCCCGGTGGATCTTCCGCCTGTCCCTGCTTGACCTGCCGGATCTGCATCTTCCCGCTGGTACCGGTGCCTCCCGGTGCGTCCTTCCCCCTGTCCCAATCCCAGGGGGAGGATCGCGCCAGGTCGCAAAGGTGAGCCGCCCTCAGCATCTCGGCCTTGGTAAGTGTTCCCGTGATAATAGGGGATAGTTTATGGCATTTTTTTTAATTTTTTTACTATTAATGGTGGCGATCTGCGATTTTTTTATTGGGACTGCGACGTTATGGTGGACACTTCGGACACTTTTCTGACATTTTTGGGACCATTTACATTTATACAGTGAACAATGCTATAAATATGCATTGATTACTGTATAAATGTGACTGGCAGTGAAGGGGTTAACCATTAGGGGGCGGGGAAGGAGTTAAATGTGTGTCCTATGAGTGTTCTAACTGTAGGGGGAGGGGAGGTGACTGGGGGAGGTGACCGATTGTGTCCCTATGTACAAGGGACACAGCAACGGTCTCCTCTCTCCCTGACAGGACGTGGAGCTCTGTGTTTACATACAGAGCTCCACGTCCCCGCTCAGTTACTGGGCAATCGCGCGTGCCCGGCGGCGATCGTTGCCGCCGGGCACTCGCACCGGGATCCCAGCTGAGAAGATCGCTTCACCCTTGGAGGAGTGAAGTGATCCTCCAACGCTTTAAACAGTGGAGAACGCCCCCTAATACTGGAATCTCGTGAGACTTTACGAGATCACAGTACCAGAGATTCAAAGAAACACCGAGATGTCAGTTTATTGAACAGTGATAAATTATCACCGCTCATTACACTGACAGACGGCATGGTTAATGTAATTAAAATAACGAATCCCCCTACATTATATATATATGTATACACACACATTAACTATATATACATGTATATACACACACATTATATATATGAACATGTACACATTATAAATATGTATGTATATATATGTATACACATACATATTACAGGGGGACATGGTTACAGTGTTGGGGGGTCTGAAAGAGGTAGAAGGAAGTTAAAAATCTTCCTCCTTCCTCCTCAGAACCCCCGGGATTCCCTCTTCACTCCCCGCTTCACCACCTCTGAGATGGTGAATTGGGGAGTGTGAATTCTGACACAGATCACCAGTGAAGAGCTCAGATCACAGCTTCATAAACTGGCCGTTACTGTGTCAGTCTATGAGACTTCACTGTGTGTAGAGATAATCGGCGGGAGAACAAGTTCAAACACTTCTCCCCCCGATTATCTCTGTTTCATAAACTGTTTATGGGCTGTGATCAGTGGTGATCCCTGGGACCACCGCTCTTCACTGCTTCATAAACGGACACCTATCTATGTAACTTTAATCTATCTACATACATTTGTGAGCATACTAAAAACATGCAATCTCAGGTTGGCTATTATATGAGTCTGCAGTATGTATTTGATCAGCCTGGGTAAATAATGTGTCATTAGATTGGGTCGATGTCCTGACTGTCGCTTGTTGATTGAATATAGACAAATCTAGTACGCACACATACAATTTACAATTATTAGAAGAGGCTACATTTTCATCATCTTACCACTCTGTTATGCTGATTACCAGCGTAGACCCACGTCCCAGCAGATTGAGAAAAAGAAAGTGAAAACTCTTGCTAACCTAGAGCATATGATATATTACGTATCGTTTTCTCTTTACTGAATTGATATCACCTTTAATCATAAAAGAGATGGTGTGGAAACCTTTCCTAACATCAATTCTCAGAGGTATAGAAGAATAAAATGTGAAATTGTTACTACTAGATGCTCTAAAAAACAATCATTTCTCAGAACTCATGTAAAACAGACAAATTGTGTGTTAAAAATAAACATTCTATTTATATAGCAAGCTTCTGAAGCCTCCGGTGCATCTTCACTTGTCCTGGCAGCCAATACGAGCTTGGAGATCCTGTTTCCATGGAGACACAGCTCTCTAGATTACATCCAGTAAAGGTAATTATATCTTCTTACAGATGGGGACAGTGGTGCACAAGTGATGCTAAGCTAGCCCATCAGAAGCAAGATGTTCAGTAATATTGTTTCCAAGTGTCTGACGTGGAAAAGTCCTCATAACGATGGAACAGCATGTTTTTGAAACCTCTATTAACCCAAGTGCTGCTGTAGAAGTTTGAATCCATAGTCAATGTTTCTGTCATGTACATATTTCTGGATCTATATTAATCTTGTCCGTTATGAACACCTTCCTGGATCTCGTTTAAATTGGGTCATTATGAACTGTTACAGGGTAACTTCGTAGTTAATCCCTTACACATATAAACAGTAACTGTATTAGCAGAAACACACACTGTTTACAAAATCTGCATTAGCAATTCTAACCTTTAACCACTTAAGACCCGGACCTTTAGGCAGCTAAAGGACCCGGCCAGTATTTTGCGATTCGACACTGCGTCGCTTTAACTGACAATTGCGCGGTCGTGCGATGTGGCTCTCAAACAAAATTGGTGTCCTTTTTTTCCCACAAATAGAGCTTTCTTTTGGTGGTATTTGATCACCTCCGCGGTTCATATTTTTTGCGCTATAAACAAAAATAGAGCGACGATTTTGAAAAAAATGCCATATTTTTTTTACTTTTTGCCATAATAATAAAAAAATAAAAAAATGGCTAATCGCGGCGATCAGCGATTTTTTTTGTGTGACTGCGACATTATGGTGGACACTTCTGAAAATGTTGACACATTTTTGGGACCATTGTCATTTTCACAGCAAAAAATGCATTTAAAATTCATTGTTTACTGTGAAAATGACAATTGCAGTATGGGAGTTAACCACAAGTGGGCGCTGAAGGGGTAATGTATGACCTCATCTGTGTTTCTAACTGTAGGGGGGTGTGGCTGTAGGTGTGATGTCATCGATTGTGTATCCCTATAAAAGGGATCACACGATCGATCACGGCGCCACAGTGAATAACGGGGAAGCTGTGTTTACACACAGCTTTCCCCGTTCTTCAGCTCTGGGGACCGATCGTGGGACTCCAGAGGCGATCGGGTCCGGGAGTCCCGCGGTCCCGTTCACGGCGCGCCCGCGACCCACGGCTGGTCACTAACAGAGGACATACCTGAACGTGCATGTGCCCAGCCGTGCCATTCTGCCGACGTAAATTTGCAGGAGGCGGTCCTTAAGTGGTTAATAAATGTCTGTGACACTTACTGCAACACCCAGGCAGGAATGTAACAGAGTTTAAAAAATAGTTTGTTTCTTTTTTTGAGTTAGAGCATTCAGAGATAAAAATGAAATAACTACAGACTACAGTGACTACAGCACTTGCATTGTCTTCATATTGCCCCGCAGATTGTCTTTCCTCTCTCCTCTTATCTGTTACACGTGATTATGCATCATCATGTGTGGTGGATCTAGCAAGGATGATTGATTGATAGAGGCGTTTTTCCCCTTCTAGCTGCTTAAAGTGAGACACATTATATAAACTTGAGGGGCATGTTCTATGAAGTGATTGGAAGCAGATCACCCAGAAATACATTTTAGTAAAAAGATCATTTTATTATTTATTTTTAGTTTTTTTGGATTTTCTTAACGTTAGAAAGCGTTTCTTCTTTTGCTCATTAATGCAGCAGCACCAACTGATGCTGGGCAGGCAGAGGAAAATAATTTATACTTCCTGGAGTGACATTTGCTAGCTGTATTGGAGGATTCTTGCTTGCTCCTCCTCCATATCTCACAGTGTGGCGGGGATCAAGTAAGAGATGTCTATTGACCACAGTTTAGTGGAATCATCCACATATGAAGTTGGTACTCTGGGTTTAATAGCACTGCGTATGCCCGGTCTTTGGATTTATGCAAAGTCCAATCCACTGCAGAGTAAATCCATCACTGGTTCTCATAAATTACTCTTAGCATTCTTGCATAGTTTTGATGGAGAGAGTTCCGGCCTGCCAATTACAGCCATCTTTTCAAGGTCCCTGAAAAGGACATTTACAGAATTACCATACCTTTATCAAAGGGTCTGAGGGAATGTTAAAGTGTTTAAGTGTTTTATTAGCAGACACTCTTTTAATGCCATTAATTTCTTACTACAGTGCCTTGAGAAAGTATTCCACATTCGACATTTTGTCACATTACAACCAAAATGTAAATTTATATTATTGGGATTTCATGTGATAGACCAACACAAAGTGGCACATAATTGTAAAGTGGAGGGAAAATGATAAATGATTTTCATTTTTTTTTTACAAATAATGTGTGGAGTTCATTTGTATTCAGCCCCCTTTACTCTGATACCCCTAACTAAAATCCAGTGGAACCAATTGCCTTCAAAAGTCACCAAATTAGTAAATAGAGTCCACCTGTGTGTAATTTAATCTCAGTACAACTACATCTGTTCCGTGAAGCCCTCAGAGGTTTGTTAGAGAACCTTAGTGAGCAAACAGTATAATAAAGGCCAAGAAACACACCAGACAGGTCAGGGATGAGGTTGTGGAGAATTTAAAAAAAGGGTTAGGTTATAAAACAATATCCCAAGCTTTGAACATTTCATGGAGCACTGTTCAATCCATCATCTGAAAATGGAAAGAATATGACACAACTTCAAAACTACCAAGACATGGTCGTCCACCTAAACTGACAGGCTGGGCAAGGAGAGCATTAATTAAGAGAATCAGCCAAGATCTGTAAGAGCTGCAGAGATCCACAGCTCAGGTGGGAGAATCCGTCCACAGGACAACTATTAGTGATGCACTCCACAAATCTTTATGGAAGAGTGAGTGGCGAGAGGAAAGTGATTGTTGAAAGAAAGTCACAAAAAGTCCTGTTTGCAGTTTCGAGAAGCCATGTGGGCACACAGCAAACACGTGGGAAGAAGGTGCACTGGTCAGATGAGACCAAAATGTAACTTTTTAGTCTAAAATCAAAATGCTATGTGTGGCAGAAAACACTGCACATCACCCTGAACACACCGCCCCCATTGTGAAACATGGTACGGGCAGCATCATGTTGTGGGGATGTTTTTCTTCAGCAGGGACAGGGGACTTGTCAGAGTTGATGGGAAGATGGATGGAGCCAAATACAGGGCAATCTTAGGAGAAAACCTGTTAGGCCGCGTACACACGATCAAACATATCTGCTGAAACTGGTCCGCAGACCAGTTTCAGCAGACAGATTCGATCGTGTGTACGGGCTAGCAGACAGGTTTCCAGCAGACAAAAGTTTTAAAGCATGCTTTAAAACTTGTCTGCTGGAAACCCGTCTGTCCGACATGTCCGCTGGTTAGTACACCTAACCAGCAGACATAAATCCCCCACATGCGCCGAATGGATTCGACGCATGCGTGGAAGTATTTTACTTCCTGGTTCGGTGACGTTGACGCCGCCACGTCACCGAACCAGGATTCCTGGTTCGGTGACGTGGCGGTGTCAACGTCACCGCGCTGTTTGTCTGCAGAGTTTTGGTTTGATCGTGTGTACACACATCAGACCAAAATGTCTGTCGGACCGTTTTCATCGGATAAATCTCCTCGTGTGTGCGCGGCCTTAGAGTCTGCAAAAGACTGGAGACTGGGGCAGAGGTTCACCTTCCAGCAGTACAACGACCCTAAACATACAACCAGAGCTACAATGGAATAGTTTAGATCAAATCAAATTAGGGCAGACCTAAATCCAACTGAGAATCTGTGGCAAGACTTGAAAATTGCTGTTCACAGACGCTCTCCATCCAATCTGACAGAGCTTGAGCTGATTTGCAAAGAAGAATAGGCAAAAATGTGACTCTATAGATGTCAAAAGCTGGTATAGACATACCCAAAAATACTTGCAGCTATAATTGCAGCGATGGGTGGCTCGTCAAAATATTGACTCAAGGGGGCTAAATACAAATGCATACCACACTTTTCACATACTTATTTGTAAAAAATGTTGAAAGCATTTATCATTTTCCTTTCACTTCACAATTATGTGCCACTTTGTGTTAGTCAATCACATAAAATCCCCATAAAATGTATTTACGTTTTTGGTTGTTACATCACAGAATGAGGAAAATTTCAAGGGGTACGAATACTTTTTCTAAGGCACTGTATATCTATATTCCAATCTGACTATGTTTTACAGTCCGACAACCAAAATAATTTTGAACAGAATGTAATTATAATTTGATAGACACCAAATATGATATTTATCTTATGCATGTTTTCTTTAGGAGATGTAATGTGATCCATTCCCTTACTGAATATTGTAGCATATGCATGTTTGGTGTCTAACTGACTGGCATATTCTCATATGTTAGTGTAAAAAAAAAATTATAAATATAACTCAATCATAAAAGAAATCATGGAAATTGTATATCGTTTGGCTCTGGCAGTTCGATCTCAAGTCAAAACTAGACTCGCAGATGCATATTTCTTAACTAAACAGGTTTTTACAACAGGTTTTTTAAGACAAGGCTGCATTAAGAGACTTTCCAGACTTTGCTAAATACTATTAATGAAACTGCTAGAAGCTTTATGACATCCTCCTTTGCATCTAGACTGTGGCTGTTTCCTCTCACTCATGTTCTAATTGGAATGTTTTCATTGATGCCTTGTGAATTTGTAGAAATGAAGGTGGTTGTAAAGGTTTGTCCTATGCATTAAGGTGAAAAAATATCTGACGATTACCAGCCCCCCAGCCCCCCATTTAACTTACCTGAGCCCTGGAAAGCCCTGCATTGAGATCATGCTGGATCCTAGCCCGGGATTCTCTGCTATTCATTGGATAGATTGAGAGCAGCGCAGCCATTGGCTCGTGCTGCTGTCAATCAAATCCAATGACGGGGGCGCCGGGGGGTGGGGTCGAGTCCTGCACATGGTGGCTATGGACGCTGAATGCAGGACTCGGAGTGTGCCCGCAAGGTAACCCACTTGGGAGAGCACTTCCCAAAGAGGGTTATCTGAGGCAGGGAGGAGCCGAGAGAGCCGCCGGGGGACTCCAGAAAACAGTTCGGGGCCACTCTGTGTAAACGAGCTGCACAGTGGAGGTAAGTATGACATGTTTGTTATTTAAAATGACATGCAAATCTTTAGTATCACTTTAAGTAAGACTTTCCCATTCTTCCCATTCCGTTCGGGGTTTGTCAGACCTCATTATTGTCACATGAATCACTTATCAGTTGATATATAGTTATTGGGGGCTATAGTGGAGGGGTCTCTAAGTTCACAACTCCACCCACATAATATTTTTGTTAATGCTGTATTATAGAAATTGTGGGGAGATGATAGTGACTCCTTTTGCTGCAAAAAAACAAATACAGGTTTTTATGGTTAGAATCGTGTAGCCAGGATTTCCAGTGGGAAGACCTCAATCACCACTCGAGTCACCAGAAAAAAAAAACAGTTATATGAAAAGTCAGTATCCATGACCAAAAAAAAAAACACTGGGTACACTGAACTTGCTAACTGAAAAGTTAAAGGATAAGACACAAAACATATACAGGGCATTTAATTAGGCAGGCAAATCACTTTTCTGGCAGTATGGTTCCATTGCCTGCACTTAATAAAAAAAAAAGGCTTTCACCAGTTTTGGTACACATACAGGCACATGCGCCCTATTCCGGTAGTTCTTACTACCACCACTTTTAAAATCTGTTACTATGGCTACAACAGATTCTAAAACAAATACTGCCAGTTCACAGATAAGCATGTACATTTCAATCTTAGTACTGGCATCAACAGATTCAAGTACCTGTCTGTAACAGGTTTATGATTAGGGTGTTAGCACTGACACTTTCAGTGCTGCACTCTGAAGGGAAGACAGATCCACCCCCCCCCCCCCCCCCGTCCATGTGTCTGGCCACCTGATCTCTATAGAGAGTGCTGGACCATGAATTCAAATGTGGGGGGTGTTTTTTTGAAGCATGTGTTTAGAACCAGAGGCTGCGCCCCAAGTACACCCACTTGTGTGGTAATAGCAAATTAATATTCACTTTTGGACACACTGATCCTCCTCCCAAGCAATCAGGAAGCCCCTATAGCAGTGGTTCTCAACCCTTCTAGTGCCGTGACCCCTTGATAAAATTTCCAAATTTGTCCTGTTTTTTCTCTTATTCTTTCTCTCCCTTTTTTGTTTGTACCTCCCCTTCTTTTCCTCTCCCTTCCATGTATTCTCTACTTTTATTCCTTCTCTTACTCCTTGGGGGGGGGGTGCTGACAGTGCTGGCAGGGAGTTCTGTAGGGACTTTAAATGGCAACTCTAATCACAGGTAGTGTTACTCAATGTGTCTCCAGTTCTGTGGTGTCTCGCAGCAGTAACACCTATGCCAACATCAGAAGATAGGGTCTCCTCTAGCCCTTCCCACTTCATATTTCTCACCAGTCAGCTGACCTCTAGTCTCTGCCCCACAGCCATGCCGTGAACTGAATGGGTGGGCAAGGGCTCCAGGAGCAGCCCATCTGGGCAGCCACAGGCTCCAGGGACAGCCCTGCTGGATGGCTGTGAAAAGGCTGAGAGTGCTGCAGGCTTCAGGAAAAGCCCAGGATTTGGTGACCCCTGGAAAATTCTCATTTAACCCCCGAGTGGGTCCCGACCCCCAGGTTGAGAACCACTGCCCTATAGGCAAGGTAGTCTTAGGACACCATGGCCAATTGTGTCTCAGAACACACTTCCTGTTCCTGTGTGACCGGGTGGAGAATGACCCATTGTGAGCAGGCCGGCTCTTTCTTCCCCCCTACGGCAAGGTAAGGCACATTAAGGGGGGTGGTGGGTAATCGCTGCCGTTCGTCTCCCGTGGTGGGTGGTGATGGGTTATCACTGCCATTTTGCTTCTGAGGTGGGGGGGTTTGGGCTAAACTCTACAAATGCAGTGTTTTCAGTGCTGAAAGCTAATTTATTGTTTACTTATGAATCACTGAAGCATGAAAAAATAAACCGTGGCAATCATAATTTTATTCCTTTAAGATTTTAGATAAGGTTTGCTAATTTCCTTTGATGAGGGATATACGGCCTGTCTTCCCTTTTGTTAAGTCTAGTGCCCTGTACACACGATCGGTCAATCCGATGAGAACGGTCTGATGGATTTTTCCATCAGTTAACCGATGAAGCTGACTGATGGTCAGTCATGCTTACACACCATCGGTTAAAAAAACTATCGTGTCAGAACGCGGTGACGTAAAACACAATGACGTGGTAAAAAAAAATGAAGTTCAATTCTTCCAAGCATGCGTCAACTTGATTCTGAGCATGCGTGGATTTTCAACCGATGGACGTGCCTACAGACGATCGGGTTTTTTCTATCGGTTAGGTATCCATCGGTTCATTTTAAAACAAGTTTGATTTTTTTTAACCAATGGATAAATAACCGATGGGGCCCACACACAAACGGTTTGGTCTGATGAAAACGGTCCATCAGACCATTCTCATCGGATTGACCGATCGTGTGTACGCGGCATAAGGCAGGCCATAGAATATGTGATTTTCTTTCCTGCAACCACAGGAATTGTTTGATTTAAGCTTGGGTACAATCAGCCTGCCAATAAATGGATTGAATCTCAGCCGGTACCTGTTGAAGCAGTTGAGATTTTAACCATCTATGGCTGGCTTAAGATTTTGAAATGGCTATTGTTCTTGTACATGCAAAAACATTTCACTTCGGCCTTGGATAGTGACAAGCCTAAAATATGCTGGGTGTAAATTTGTCCTTTTCCCATGCTCAGGTGCCAAGTATAGCCTGCATCACAAGTGATAGGCAGTATGTGGCTGTACTCTTGTAAATGATGATGCTTTAGTGCATAATTCAATTGATACCATTTACAAAATTCAAAGAGATTTGACAGCGACACTATAGGATCAGGAATTATAGGCACTGAAGTGTTGCTCTACATCCATACATAATCTCCAAGCTTATTAGTATCACTAGCATCTGCTCGTTGTTGATAAGGCTCAAGTTGGCTAATGTACCTTTGCCTTTTGTCTTTTCATTCCACACAATTAAACAGGGATACATTTAGGGAGATATCACAAATCACACTGTAAATAAGCTTTAATTAGTCTCCCCCACTAAAGCCAGTCATAGACAATTTGAATCTTGGCTTTTTCAGCAGGGTTAGGCTGAGATTTGAACCATGCATGCAGGGCCAGCGTAAGCAATAGGCAGCTTAAGCAGCCGATTGAAGACGGGGGGGGGGGTGGTAAATTCTAATCCCCAGGAGCTGAACCCAGTATCTGAACCTTGAATCCCAGTGCTGGTCTGCACTTGGTTCCAGTGACTTGCCTGGCAGGGGAACGCTAGTGCAGGAGGCAGGTTGTGAGGGTGTTTTCGGGTCCCATGTGGTAGCCGACATCTCTCTCCTTGCCCTCCCCCCGTTGCCCTAGCACAAAAAGTATCCTCCTATCGCCCCCACCCCCAAATCACTGCAAGTATTTTTCTTTGCAAATTTGCCTCCCTCTCCCCCCACATCTTCAAAGAGATGCTAGCTGCTACAGAGAGGACAATGATACTGTCTGGGACCCTGGGCACCTCACTAAAGATTCCGGGCGATTTCCCCAGGTGCCCACACTAGTGCCCACACTAGTGCCCACACTAGTGCTGTAGTGTTGTGGAGTGCTGGAACTTTTTTTGGCACTGAGCTCCAGGACACTTGGTTGATTCACATGCCAAGAGTTGTGCATGCACTACTTTACAAAACACACATCAACCGTACTCATGATCATACGATCTGGAGGAGGCAAACATACTGCCTTTGTAAGCTGCATTTGGGGAGTAATTGACCCCCTCTGCAGATCCCAAGTGCAGTGCATTTTGAAAGTGGCGTGGGAAAATCCACAGAAGGTGGGTAACCTTCACAACATTCTAGTATGAACAGGCCCTTAGTCCGGACACACAATTTTTGTTCGTATGTCAGAAAGGTCCCACCAAAACTGGAACAGTTGGGAAGTATGGATTTGTATCAGAAGGGGAGAGAATTTGTAGGGGGTTGTACTGCAAAGGGGCATTTGGGTGGGATGATTTCCAAAAGAACTGGGGATAGTTCTTGTGATGGTATGGGGAATTAGGGGAAAGAGGATTTGTGCTAGGGAGGATGGTAGGGGAGAGGATTTGACGCAGGATGGAGGGGAGGTTGTGCAGGTGTCAGGGAAATAAACAGCTTTATTCTGTCCAACGTGTCACATGACATCCTGGCTGCCGGTCAGTAAGTAAACAGCCTCAATCTGATTCAGAGTGTCACAAGACATCCTGGCTGCCTATATAAGCTGAGCAAATCTCCAAGCAAATTGCTGTTTTGTCTTCAGCTTCCTGTGATTCTGAGTTCCTGTTTTCTGCCTCCCTGATTTACTGCTGTGACCGGATTGCCTTTGGACTACGCTGATCTCTCCTTACCTGACCCTTGGCTTTGCTTTTTGGACTTTGCTGCTATCTCCTGTGTTTGACCCCCTGCTTGTGACCCAGACTTTGCTGCCAGCATCCTGCACCTGACCTTTTTGCCTGTGACCTGGATGACCTCCAGTCTCCAGTACTTGACCCTCTGCTTGCCTTTGTACTTTCCTCCTTTTGGGTGTTTGACCCTCGGCCTGCTCTGGACTTTCTGCACAACTATACCAGAGTTCTGATCACTTTCACTTTCCTGTACCTGTCTTCTGTGACCTTCACGCAAGTCCTGCTTAGCCTACTGGTAGCTTGTGCCTTTTTGTGCCATCCACCCTCTGTCCCATCTCCAGGGGGTGGAGTGCACTTAGTCGCAAGAGCAGTGGCGGCCCGCCCATATGGGCGCACGGGCGCCGCCCCCCCCTCCCGCAGTCACAAAAAAAAAAAAGAATAAAAAAAAAAAAAAAAACGGGCCCTTTAAGAACTTTTATTCGGCTAAAATGTCATTTTGACATTTTAGCCGAAGTTCTGGCGGCCGTCTATAGAGGGCGCTGCAGCGCCACCCCCTCTCGCAAGTAACACACGTTCAATGCTATGCATTGGACGTGTGTTACTGTTGCCAGCTGCCTGGTCTATTCGTATAACCGGACATGGGACGCCGGTTACCCGAATAGCGACAGCTGGTTGGCTGAGGGGAACTGCCTATCAAAGCCAGTGGCTCTGATAGGCTTTTCCAGTCCCGCCCTCCGGCTCTCGGAAGTCTATGCTCGGAGCGCAGGCAATCTGCGGTCCTTGCATTAGACTGACAGCCGTTTCAGCCAATCAGGTTCCCGGATTCTGGTTTTCAGGAACCTGATTGGCTGAAGCTTCTCCAGGGCGGCAGAAGACATCGAGGGAGGACATGGAAGCGTCAGGTAAGTGATTTTTTTACAGGGAAAGGGGCAGCATGGGGCACAGTGGCAGCATGGGGCACAGTGGCAGCATGGGGCACAGTAGAAGCATGGGGCACAGTGGCATCATGGGGCACAGAGGCGACAATGAGCACAGTGGTGACAATTGATGGCACAGTGACTGAATATGATGGCATGGCAGAGAGGTGACAATTGATGGCACAGTGACTGCATTTGATGGCATGGCAGAGAGGTGACAATTGATGGCACAGTGACTGCGTTTGATGGCATGGCACAGTGGTGACAATTGATGGCACAGTGACTGCGTTTGATGGCATGGCACAGTGGTGACAATTGATGGCACAGTGGTGGCGTTTGATGGCATGGCACAGTGGTGACAATTGATTGCACAGTGACTGCATTTGATGGCATGGCACAGTGGTGACAATTGATGGGCACAGTAGCTGCTTTTGATGGCATGACACATTGGTGACAATTGATGGCACAGTGGTGGCGTTTGATGGCATGGCACAATTAGTGACACAAGTGGTGACAATTGATGGCACAGTGACTGCAAATGATGGCATAGCACATTGGTGACAATTGATGGCACAGTGACTGCATATGATGGCATGGCACATTGGTGACAATTGATGGGCACAGTAGCTGCATTTGATGGCATGGCACAGTGGTGACAATTGATGGCACAGTGGCTGCATTTGATGGCATGGCACAGTGGTGACAATTGATGGCACAGTGGCTGCATTTGGTGGCATGGCACAGTGGCTACATTTGGTGGCATGGCACAGTGGCTGCATGTGATGGGCACAGTGAGGCTGCAATATTTTTTTTTTCGTTTGCGCCCCCCCAAAAATTTTGAGCACCAGCCGCCACTGCGCAAGAGTGAGCCGCTCTCTGCATCTCGGCCTTGGTGAGCAGGAAGGAAAAGATTTTGCTGGGATTTTGCTCACGCTGCACCCTATCACAAATACAAGATAAAGGGAAAACCGCCGCTCCAGACGACACTCTTCAGTGGTGCGTAAAGTTCAAAATACAGGCGCAATGTGAAGGAGATCCCAGTGCAGCTGGTGCTTCTTGCCTCTTCCCCCTGCCGCGTGCCCCAACAGCAAGCAACTTGCAATGGGGGGCACCCGAGCCGAACCGCTGCTCTGTGTATCCATTCAGACACGGAGCTGCGGTTCAGCCCTGTCCCCTCTCTCTCCTCATTGGCTCACTGACTTTGACAGCAGTGGGAGCCAATGGCGCCGCACTGCCATCTTAGCTAATGAGGAGGGAGAGTCCCAGGCAGCCGAGACACTCCTGTAACATCGCTGGATCCAGATGAGGCTCAGGTAAGTATACATCTTAATACATTACAACTATTTTAATTACGCAAATCCGAGGCTATAGGTATAGAGATTACTCCTGACCTACAGACCCAAACAATATAAAAGTAAAAGCCCAAAAAAGGTATCAGAGCCAAGAGGTGGACAGCTTAATTGAGTGCTGAGCTGTAGAGGTAGTTCATGGTAGAGCACCCATCATCCAGAACTACTGTTTGAGACACATTCATCCAGATCGTCGCATCACTACTTAAGGGGACCCCAACCTAATGAACAACTCACTGTCGCCTCTGGACTGCCACAGAGGGATCTGGTGAGAGGGTCCCTGACCGGCACAACATCCATAACCAACAGTTAACACGTGTATGCAAGTCAGGCCCGATAGAAGGCCATTATCCTCCAATAAAGCTGTGCCCCTTTAGAAGCTAAACATGCTTGGGATATACCACATCGATAAATATCACCTAATGTAGCCTAAAAATAAATATAATTTTAGAACAAAACTGTGATGTAAATTAAATAACCTAATGCCCCGTATACGCGATAGTTTTTTCTGCTGGAAAAAGTCTGATGGGAGCTTTTGGTCCGGAATCCTGACCGTGTGGATGCTCCATCAGACTCCTTGTGCACCACTACTTGCTGCATAATACCCTAACGTCAACTCCTCCCAATCCTCTCTCCACAATGTATTCCCTGAGTGTGTTTATTGTCACTTAGCCACTTAAAGGGGCATACCCGCTGTCTAACTTCTCACTCAACTTTTCTCGAACTTCACGCCCTGGAAACTGTGTACTGTTTTTGCATGCCACCGTTAAAGGGCCCCAACTGTAAGCGGAAGAAACACCAAAGAACTGTCTTGTATAAGGGGAAGCAGAACTGGGTTGCTGGTAGCGTATCAAACTCACAGGCCGAAGTTTAACTCCTCTTGTCCCAGAGTCCACAAGTGAATTAGCCTGCCGTACCTATTGCTAATCCCCCACAGTCACTTGGGGCTCAATCTCTCAGTCAGGGAGCTACTGTTTATGCTCTTGGAACTGGAACTGCAAAACATGCTCTGCAGTGGCGGCCTGTCCATATGGGGGGCGCCTGGGAGCCGCCCCCCCCCCCCTTCCCCCAAGTCAGTAAAAAAAAATTATAATAAAAAAAAAACACAGTGCAGTATAAGTAGCGCCACATCTGTGCAATCACGAGATTGCAGATGTTGCGCTACATTGGCAGCAAAAAAATGTCTTTGTGGCTATGCCCATTGCGCCACAGCTTCCGGCGCGAAGGACTTGTGCACAGTATTTTTCTGTGCCTGTGCATGTGCGGACGTCAGGAAGTGACGTTGGCGCTGTGCAGCCCAGAGGGACGCACCTCCTTGAGCCAGACGCTTAAGGTAAAGCAGCGCACAACTCCTGCCATCCTGCCATGTGTCCCCCCTAATGTTTTTTTTGAGACGTAAATAGCGCCCCCCCCCCCCCCGCTTATTAAATGTTTTTTTTTTATGATTCGGTGAAAATAGCGGCCCCGGCGATGATCACCCCCCGCTTATTAACTTTTTTCCCATCGGTGCGGCAGAAATAGCGAACGGACCGCCCCTGTTTATTAACTTTTTTTCTCATAGGTTCAGGGGATTAAATGCCAGCTTCTTGCATTAATAGTTCCTTCCCACTGTGCCCAAGCTGCCTCAGGTACTCTGCAGTCTCGGTGGTAATGAGCACATATGAATTGCTGTATTCATGTATGTCAAGATACAGAACTGGGAAATCATCTACACTTGATGGAGGGACATTACTCTTACTTACAAAGGCTTTTCTTACTGATTGTTAACCACAGAAACTATTACCATTTTCCTTTCCATTCTCCCAAGATTCCATCTTTGTAAATGGATTAGAAGGATTCCAAAAGGTATTATAATTGAGATTTTGCCTGTACAGTCACATATTAACTGTTTTTTTTAATTCATCCCGAAAATAGCGGCAGGCAACCAAATGTCTCCCCCCGCTTATTAAGACTTTTTATATCCGGCGAAATTAGCTCCCATATCCTCAGTTAATCTTGTGCAGTCAGTATGTCCGCAGTCTCTGGTAATTTCATGCAGTATGTCCGCAGTCTCTTGTAATCTCGTGCAGTATGTCCGTAGTCTCTTGTAATCTCGTGCAGTATGTCCGCAGTCTCTGGTCATCTTGTGCAGTATGTCCGCAGTCTCTGGTCATCTTGTGCAGTATGTCCGCAGTCTCTGGTCATCTCGTGCAGTATGTCCGCAGTCTCTGGTCATCTCGTGCTGTAGGTCCACAGTCTTTGGTAATCTCGTGCAGTAGGTCCACAGTCTCTGGTAATCTCATGCAGTATGTCTGCAGTCTCTGATAATCTCGTGCAGTATGTCCACAGTCTCTTGTAATCCCATGCAGTATGTCCGCAGTCTCTGGTCATCTTGTGCAGTATGTCTGAAGTCTCTGGTCATCTTGTGCAGTAGGTCTGCAGTCTCTGGTCATCTTGTGCAGTAGGTCCGCAGTCTCTGGTCATCTTGTGCAGTAGGTCTGCAGTCTCTGGTCATCTTGTGCAGTAGGTCCGCAGTCTCTGGTAATCTTGTGTAGTTTGTCTGCAGTCTTTTGTAATCTTTTGCAGTATGTCTGCAGTCTCTTGTAATCCTGTGCAGTATGTCCGCAGTCTCTGGTCATCTTGTGCAGTATGTCCGCAGTCTCTGGTCATCTTGTGCAGTATGTCCGCAGTCTCTGGTCATCTTTTGCAGTATGTCCGCAGTCTCTGGTCATCTTGTGCAGTAGGTCCACAGTCTCTGGTAATCTTGTGCAGTATGTCCGCAGTCTCTGGTAATCTTGTGTAGTATGTCCGCAGTCTCTGGTAATTTCGTGTAGTATGTGTCCACAGTCTCTGATAATCTCATGCCCATTTAGAGTCCTTCATTACTAACAATGTAATTTTTTAGTTTGTTTGCGCCAATCTGTAAGACTGTGCTATATACCATGATTTGTGATGCTGGGGCTATATACTCTGTGATGTGATGCTGAGCTGTAAACTCCTGACACTATGGGCCAGATTCAGGTAGAGTTAGGCTGGAGTATCAGTGATACTCCAGCCTAACTGTCACTTTAAGCCGGCGTTTCTGTTTTCTGTAACCAGAAAACCAGAAACGCCGGGTTGGATTTCCGATGCGATCGGCGCAATTGAATTTCGCCATCGCATCGCAACTTTAATTGAAAAATGGCGCCGGGGGCGTTCCCGCTGATTTACGCTGAAAAAATATGTTAATCAGCGGGAATCGGCAATTCACGATCGTATTCGGGCGCGACGCAGTGACTTTCCGACATTTCCGTAAGCGATACGCGGCGTAAAGATAAAGCAGCCCCCTAGTGGAGTATCCTATGTTAAGTATAGCCGTCGTCATCGCGTCAAAGAAAAAAATAATCGCGTCGCTTGCGTAAAACGTCCATGAATGGGGATTTGACGTCATTGACGTTCACTGACAGAATTTGGAGCATGCGCACTGGGATGCATTGACAGTCGACGCATGCGCAGTACGTTCGCCGCGGGATCGCGCTTAGTTTAAATAATACATGCCCCGTACCCACCCAATTTGAATTCCGCCGTCTCATTTGCGATGCGCTGCCGCAACTTTAGGAGCAAGTGCTTTGTGAATAACAGCACTTGCTCCTAAAATTTTGCCAGAGTAACGTAAATGAGAAACGTTACTCCAGAGCAAAGATGCTCCCATCTACCTGAATCTGGCCCAATGAGTAGGAGCAATTGGAATACAGAGGACGGAGTGGGTGGATTATATAAAAGGTGTGGCTTATGAAAAGTGGGAGGGGCCAACTGTGGAGGGGCGGGGTCTTGCGCCCCCCATCCTAAAACTTCACCAGCCGCCACTGCATTGCATTGACTGAACTGTTGACACTGAACTATTGATTTGCTGGGTTACCTTTTTACTTTGTCAATACAATCTACACATTTCCAAAGGGTCAGTGTGTGCCATCTTTGTGTGACTGCTGGGAGTTCCCAGGTATTTTGGTGGTGTCAGCAGTGAGTGAGGTTCCACCTAGGGCCAGAGAAAAAGCTGAACACTCAATATTACCAGCGACTCCTGCGGGGGGATAAAGTGACTGGATATCTTTTTCTAACAATACTCAGTTGTCTGCTGGTAAATGTCATCTACACTAACAAAGCCACAAATTTTATTTTATTTAGATCCACTTGTAACTTTTTGGTACAATTGCCTAGGTGTGCCTAGACAATAACCTGATTGGCCTAATGCTTTTCAAACATTTATCTAATTATTCAGTGGCTCCAGTTTCCTTTTTGCTGCTGGTCTCTGATAAGTCTTCCTCAATGATGCAACACTTTTGGCCCTTACCGTTGCTGCACCGTCATGGCTTTGCTTACCTTATACCATACTCTCTATCGGTTTGGCCCTTATCCTACTCTGCCCAGAGTATCTGCACCCTGTCCTTCCATATATAATCATTGTGACGTGTCAGCTAAATTATAATTATTTAATTTCCTAGGACTTTGTTGAAGAGTTAGTTGGATTATTACATTGACATTTCATATTTTTTTGTTCCTCCCAAGACCTCGTGCTCGCTAGCTCCCTCATCACCTCATCATGCTCCAGAGCCCCTCCCATCCTATTGAACTCCCTACACCAATCTGTCCGATTATCTCCTTTGCTTTTAGACAATCCCTAAAACAGGTGCTCAATATTTTGGGGGGGTGGCAAACAAACCTGCCCCACCTCACGCTGGAGATGGAAGACGATGATTAGTGCCTCCACTCCATGGGAGATGGACAGCAGCGATCAGTGGCCTCAGCTTAGGAGGCCAATGCTGCACCTCGCTCCAGCTTGCCAAACATGAAGTGTGTCTTAAGACCCAATTGGCCGGGAGTCCTAAGACTCCCTGGCCAATCCGCTTCTTGCTTCCTGATTGGCTGGAAGGAGAAGCAGGAAGACAATAGTGAATAATAATTTGCTATTCTCACACAAATGGGTGGGCTCAGGGTGCAGTGCTCACTCCGAGCCTACTCTTTTTTTAAGCCAATTAGAGCCTAAGGCTCTAATGATGTGCTTAAAAAAACATTGAAATCTATGCGTCTGGCACCCTTGATGTATAGTAAGGGCCGGGCGCATGGATTAGGGGGGCAGCACCCCTGCCCCAGTAATGGACGGGCCGGCACTGACTGAAAACCCTCTTCTTCAAAGAAGCCTATCGTGCTCAAACCAACTGTACTTTTATCTTTTACATCAACTCATCCTCCACAATTATTACCTTTTGTATCACTTGACCCTCACTCCTAGATTGTAAGCTTTAATGAGCAGGGCTCTCTGATTCCTCCCGTATTGAATTGTATTGTAACTGTCAGTTACTGTCACCCCTTATGTTGTAAAGTGCTGCAAAATCTGTTGGTGCTATATAAATCCTGTATAATAATAATATATTATGCCATAATAAATTATCAGTGCGAGTGAGGCAAAGGTTAAATTGTCTCCTTTGTTTAATTTTTGCACAGAGCCTGCAGACTTGCACCTATGCCCTATAATAAAAAGTGATTAGATATTGCCTTTGGATATATGATTTACATACTCCATATCTTTATTTCTCTCTCATATAAATCAACAAATATGGGCCAGATTCACGAACACTTGCGCTGGAGTATTTGGATATGCGCCGCGTAACTGTGATGATGCGCCGTCTTTTCTATGTGCCCGTACCCACCAAACTAGATGCGCCCAATAACGGGTCATTTGCGACCGGCGGAACGTTCCGACGCCAGAGTATCGTCAGCGCTTATTTTCGCTGGGCGCATCAGTCGCGCCTATTGATTTCCCCTGCAAATATGCAAATGAGGGATTTTTCCCAATTCACGATCGGATTAGCACCATACGCTGGCTACATGCGCCGCGCGTATCTGGTCCGTCCGGCGCAAAGTTATTTCTACAAAAGGCTGCTTTATCTTTACTCCAGACGGTCACAGGTCAGCAGGAGAGCAGCTACAGCAGCGTTACCGACGAAACTAGCAAGCTGAACAACAACACTAGCAAGGACAACACCTCTGTGTGCCAACATGCCAGGGGCACTCGTGGTCCTAAGACTAGTACTGGGTCCCTCGCTACGGAGGAGGCGGGCACGTGAGAGGATATACCGCACTCGTATGAACCTCTTTGGCATGGGGGATGAGGAGGTGTATCGCCTCTTCAGATTCAGCCCAGATGCAATACTTGAACTAACCACAACCCTGCAGGGTGACATCACCAGCAAGACACACCGATCACAAGCAGTGCAGCCACTGGTGAAGGTCCTGGCAACACTTCATTTCCTTGCCAGTGGATCATTCCAGCGTACAAGTGGAGTGGTGGCTGGGATGTCACAGTCCTCCATAAGCAGATGTGTGCACCAGGTTGTCCCTGCAATCCTCAGACGCATGTCCAACCAGTTCATCAGACCCACCACTGAGGAGCTGCGGCTGAAGGCAATGACAGATTTCTACAACATTGCCAGATTCCCACGCACCATCGGGGCCATTGATTGCACACATGTGGCCCTCCAGCCCCCCAGTGCCACAGAGCACATATACCGCAATCGGAAGCATTGGCATTCCATCAACGTACAGGTGATAGCCGATGCCCAACGCCTCATATGGCACGTCCGTGCCAAACACCCCGGGTCCAGCCATGACAGCTTCATATACCGTCAGAGTCCCATCCCAGCAGAATTCGAACAGAACATGTATGGGGACAGCTGGCTGGTTGGTGAGTGACATGGGAGTCAGGCATGACTATCCCCTCCCGTGATGCACAACAGAAGTCGCACATGCATGACTAACATTCTCCTGTCTTTTACCTTACAGGTGACTCTGCATATGCACTGGGACCCCATCTAATGACTCCTTTCCGGAACCCCCAAACCAGAGGAGAGAGAAAATACAATGAAGCACACATCAAAACCCGTGCAGTGGTGGAGCAAACATTTGGGCTCCTGAAGTCCCGTTTCCGCTGCCTGGATAAGTCCGGGGGGACCCTATTGTATTCCCCTACCTTTGTGTGTCAGATCATCGCTGCATGTTGCATACTACATAACTTTGCTATGAAAAAAGGCCTAGAGATTGACATACGTGATGACCTGACCCCCGACCCACACAGTCCCCACCTGCCAGAGGACACCCAGTCTGCTGATGGAAGAGCAGTCAGGAGGGTCCTCGCCGTAGGCATCTTTGGACACTAACCCAAAACATTAATCACACATACAATGCACGCGTGTACACCACTGATGTCCCTAGATCACACACATCACATGCACATCGCATTGGATTAGCCCAAGTCCAGCATGTAGGAGTTGGGAGCAGTAACGCCGCGTCAAGGCCCCAATGATGTCACTGTCCATTCACACACCTTTCACACGTCATTCATTCAGCCGTGGGGTTAACTTCACCACCACGGCCGAGGGTGACACCCCTTACTTTCAGGAGTGCCACCCTCTCACATTCACACACCATTCACACTGCAACGTGTGCAGTATCAAAAAATAAAAATAAAATCTCATAACCTGAGAACCAAAAAAATTAACAAAAACTCATGTCCTGAGTATAAACAATAATAATAAATAAAATAAATAAACTCATGTCCTGAGTATAAACAAAAATATATAACAACCAAAAAAACAAAAAACCCTCATCTGGGATGACGGGGGCTCCTCCTTGGGGGCACTCTCGGGCTCCTCATCTGCCTGGAGGGAGTGGGTGGTGGTGGTGGTGGGGGGGCATCAGGAGGAGGCTGATCCCCGGGTGGGCCACTCCTGGGAGCTGTTGGCTGCATGCCCTCCAATGCCACAGCGATACGGCTCAGATACAAATTTGTTTGGGCCTGCATCCTCAGCTGGCGGGTGATCTGATGCCGCTGGTCACGTTGCCGCTGCCTCCCCTCTTCCCGAATGGCAGCAGTGTTGTCTCGAACAGCTGCTGTCAAGTGCCGGATATCAGCCTGCACCTCCCCCAGGCTGGTCACAACGCCCTGCACGCGACTGGGCAGCTGTGACATAGAGCCCAGGCTGTCTGCGACCCTGTCTAGGTGGCCAGCCATCTCCCCCATTTGCTGGGTCTGTTTCGCGTGGTCCAAAAGCACCTGGTCTTCGACCAAATCACACACCCCCCTGGTCTTCCGGGTGGCCTTCCTGGGGGCAGAGGAAGGTTGTCCCCGTGGGGATGGAGTCGCCTTTGAGGGGCTACCTAGGATGGGGGAGGGGATCACAGAGGGCCCTGCAGAGGAGGAGGACTCCTCCAACATTAAAATGAACTCCTGTTCAGGGACAGGCTCCTCCACAACCACCTCTGCTGAAGTGGTGTGGGCACTCTCCTCCTCCACCTCGGTGTCTCCAGCACCCAGGGCCTCGTCTTCAGCATCCCGTTGGGGGGTTGGGGTGGACTGGCCGGCACGAGATGGCCCAGCACCGTCATCTGTGGATGACACAAAGCAGACACATGTTGGTGGTCCCACACACTTGGCACATGTACCCACCCCCGCCCCACATGCAACACACCAAAAAGGGGGTAAAAATCACTTACCTGTCCTGGAGCCTTCCTCTACGGAATCATAGCCTGGGACCCCCTCCAACTGCTCCCTGTCCAGGCAGCGGGCGACCACCTCCTCCTCCGCGGTCAGGGTGACAGGACATGGGGGACCACCACCTGTGCCCCTCTCATGGCTCCTAATGGTGGACACCTTGCCCCTCACCTTGCGCCGCAGGTCATTGATTTTTTTACCAATGTCTGAAGCACTCCGGGTGGAGTACCCCAGCACATTGACCCTGGCAGCTATGGTGTCCAGGATGGCCTGCTTTCTCTCCCGGCTGGTCTTCCTGCTTTTTTTACCATGGAGAAAATCATTAAATGCCTCCATAGCCGATATTATCACTGTGACCTCCTGGGCATTATAATTTAGGTTCCTCCTCTCTCTGGGGGCAGCGGGAGCAGCCATTACAGGGCAAAAGTATCTTCCCTGGGGTGGGGGGAAATGGAACTACTTTTGCGCCGGAATGGCGTTTCCGCCAGCGCTTTTAAGCGCCCAGCGGAACGCATTGCGCTGACGTTTCCCAGGAAGTGGTGCCGACGGAAGTTGTGAGCATGCGCACAAGGGGGCGAGTGGAGCCGCACTCACTGCGCATGCTCCGTGGATGATGCGCTGAACGTAAGCCTCTGCGCTGGGCTCCGCCCATCATTTACATATGATCACACCCAGTTCCACTTGCGTCGGGTTACGCCAGCGCATTATCGTTACTCTGGCGCAAGTTTACGCGCAACTGCTATGTGAATTACAGGACTTGCGCTGAAAGGGTCTTCAGAGTAACGTAAATGAGAAGCGTTACTCCAGAGGAAAGATACTCTCATCTACCTGAATCTGGCCCTATGTTTTTATAAAATAACAATGTACAATGTAAATGGTATACGGAAATAAAATATGGCATAAACGC
Source organism: Rana kukunoris (assembly GCA_029574335.1). NCBI lineage: Eukaryota > Metazoa > Chordata > Amphibia > Anura > Ranidae > Rana > Rana kukunoris. The sequence continues at coordinate 324,762,579 of CM056050.1, read as the reverse complement.
TAACTGTATTCAGCTAATGAAACAGACAATAATCCTGCTCTGCCCAACAGAAGCCCCTAGCTCTCTGCGGGTTCCCTGGCAACCCCTTGATGATCCAGGTCACCAGGAGATAGTCCTCGTTAGTTCCTTTCATCGCATTCACATCTGTTTGATGCCTTCTGTTACCATAGCAACAACTGTCCTGCACCTTCTCTCTATCTCACTCTAACATGAAAATGCTCCTGGAGTGAAGGTACTACAGTTTAACAAAGAGGGGAAGCAGAATGCAGCCATCAAAGACACATACTCCCCTTAATATGCTCATTTTATACACAGACCCTCCTAAAACATCCTAAAACATAAAAATCCTAAAACATAAAAAGGCATTTATTGGATATACTATGACAGTGGAATCTCTCAGTACACGTGGGTGTGCTATTCTAAATATGTAAATATTTTAGCATACAAAGCCAAGAAAACAGCATATTAGCCAAGCCAGGGCTTAATTCACTGTAAAAACAATGACAGAGTGTTGGCTTGATTAATGCATACATGCATATCATTTATGCATAATTATAAAAACTCATGCAGTACTTCGAACAGCTCAATTCAATTTAGTCGTATTGCTTTGATTTGATTCTAGCTCCACAGATTATCAATGGAGAGGCCATGTATAGTTAGTATTTTCCTTACTTGTTCTATACAATAGTACTTCTTTATATCTGTATTATCTGTAATGCGATCTTTTCAATAAAAATCAAATATTTGAAACGAGAAAAACTCGCAGTAATTATGCATATTTGCTTGTATAAAATAATCTATCCAAAAACAATCAATAGCAATAGCAACTGTAGAAGCAATTCTGTGAATTTGGACATTCTTTATAAAAAGCTTTCAATTCTGGGTTAAATTCACAAACATGAATGTGGTGAACCATAATTGTAAATGTAAATGAGAGTGAGCAGCACTAAACCAACATTGTTCAAGGTTGAAAAAACAGTATGAGACACTAAACTACTATATAAATATTTTTTTTAATATATACAGTTGTGCTCATAAGTTTACATACACCGGCAGAATTTATGATTTCTTGGCCATTTTTCAAAAAATATGAATGATAAAACAATTTTTTTTCTTTCACTGACGGTTAGTGTTTGACTGAAGCTATTTTTTATAAATCAACTGTGTTTACTCTTTTTAAATCATAATCACAACAGAAACTAGCCAAATGACCCTGATGAAAAGTTTACATACCCCAGTTCTTAATATCGTGTATTGCCCCCTTTAACATCAATGACAGCTTGAAGTCTTTTGTGGTATTTGTGGATGGAGCTCTTTATCTTCTCAGATTGTAAAGCTGCCCTTTCCTCTTGGCAAAAATCCTCCAGTTCCTGTAAACTCTTGGACTGTCTTGCATGAAGTGCACGTTTGAGATCTCCCCAGACTGGCTCAATGATACTGAGGTCAGGAGACTGAGATGGCCACTCCAGAACCTTCACTTGATTCTGCTTTAGCCAATGACAGGTCAACTTGGCCTTGTGTTTTGGAGCATTGTCATGTTGGAATGTCCAAGTACGTCCCATGCACAGCTTCTTGGCTGATGAATGCAAATGTTCCTCCAGTATTTTTTGATAACATACTGCATTTATCTCGCCACCAATTTTGACCAAATTTCCTGTGCCTTTGTAGCTCACATATCCCCAAAACATCAGCAAACCTCCTTCGTGTTTCACAGAAGGAATGGTGTACCTTTCATCATAGGCTGTGTTGACTCCTCTCCAAATGAAGCGTTTATAGTTGTGGTCAAAAAGCTAAATTTTGGTCTCATCACTCCAAATGACGTTGTGCCAGAAAGTTTAAAGCTTGTCTCTGTGCTTTTTGGTGTATTGTAAGTGGCATACTTTGTGGCATTTGCATAGTAATGGCTTTATTCTGGTGACTTGACCATGCAGCCCATCTTTCTTCAAGTGCCTCCTTATTGTGAATCTTGAAACAGCCACACCACATGTTTTTAGAGAGTCCTGTATTTCATCTGAAGTTATTTGTGTTTTTCTTTGCATCATGAACAATTTTCCTGGCAGTTGTGGCTGAAATTTTAGTTGGTCTACCTGACCGTGGTTTGGTTTCAGCAGAACCCCTCATTTTCCATTTCTTGATTAGTTTAAACACTGCTGATTGGCAGTCTCAATTCCTTGGATATTTTTTTATATCCCTTTCCTGTTTTATACAGTTAAACTATCTTTTCCCGCAGATCCTTTGACAATTCCTTTCCTCATGACTCAGAATCCAGAAATGTCAGTGCAGCACTGGATGAAAGATGCAAGGGTCTGTCAGGAATCAGGATACGCACACACTAATTACAAGCAAACGGATCACAGGTGAGGATGGTTACCTTTAATAGCCATTCAAACCCCTTTGTGTCAACTTGTGTGCATGTTATCAGGTCAAAATTACCAGGGTATGTAAACTTTTGATTAGGGTCATTTAAGTAGCTTCTGTTGATTATGATTTAAAAATAGTAAACACAGTTGCTTGATAATAAATGGCTTTAGCCAAACACTAACCATGAGTGTAAGAAAAGTTTGTGTTATCATTTATATTCTCTGAAAAATGGCCAAGAAATCATAAAATTCTGCCAGGGTATGTAAACTTATGAGCACAATTGTAATATACAGTATGTGCTGTGCTTGATCAAACCCACAAACTATTGTCAAATAGTAAGAATTTTAAGTAAGTGAACAAAAATTGGTGCTAAATCACACAAAAAACAATAAAAGTTTAAAAATCATAAATAGAAAAGTGTCAATCTTCCATATGAATAATTTCTCTGTGTTCACCACCTTGTGTTGAATAGTGCTCAGTCCACTCAGTTCAACAAAATGTTCACACATGTATGAAAATGTGCTCCCAAGCAGAAAGAATCACGGCCCCTCAAAGGTGTCACCTCCTAACTTGATTAGGACAATCCACCTCCCAAAGGTTAGCCAGATGGAAATGCTTAACTCAATCAGCCCAGGAAAATGTCTACAATTAATCTCAAAATTAAACAAAACCATCCATAGTGTTCTCTGCAAATATTTTTGAAAGAAAGCAGTATAACAATAGGCTGCCAGATCACATCATCCCTCTATATTTGCAAATAGTCACCTCTCCCTCTGTCCACCAGACTTCTTCCAACGTGTTTCATCTTTTCCGATGTCATCAGGGGCATCTGGTCTCTGACAGTCACCATGTGACAATTATAGGGTCTGCTTGACGAAGCCACACTGCTCTGTAAAAAAGCCTTATTTTTCAAGCACTGCAGTACTGTGTGTAATGATTGTGCTGCCTGTCTTTGATCTATTTATGATGAAAGCACCAGCAGAGATTGCACATGCTTCAGTTATAAACAGATGAAAGTTGAAAAAGTAGTCAATGTTGCTCAAAATTTGGAGCTTAAAAAGGTTAACAAATCAAAAAGTTGAATCACTCAGGGATTTGCAGATTATCATGGTTTTCTAGATCTGTGTGCCATCCATAGCCCAATCCACAACCTAATTTATAATATGCTTACATCTGCAAAACCTACCAAAAACCCACAGATATTGTAAAATTTTAACTGGTAAATGCAGTCTAAAGAGCATTAGTTTAAGCTGGCATTTACAAGGTATTAAGCAAACTTCAAGCAGCTTTCCTGAAGTCCTTTAAACCCAACTCTGGCACTGCAAGGATTAAATGCTCATTCATGTCTAAGGCATGGGAAAAGCACCTTTGCTTGCCTGATTCTCCACTTCACTGGCATATGGTGCTGCCCTATGCTTCTGACAATGGAGTGAACATCAGCATTCTTACAGCCAATGCAGGGCTATCGTGCCTGCGTTGATCTTGATGATGTCAGAGGACCTTAGACTGCCACAGCTTAGTGGAGAAAATACTATAGAGACTGATCTAGCAGCATGGAGAAGCCTAGGGCAACAGAGGACCAGGAAAGTAAAACTACGTTTTAGGGTCCATGCACACTGGGAATAAAAAGCAGAGAAAAATACTCATATAGAGAAGTTTTGCACAGGAGTTTATTGGCTTTAATGAGAGTTTAGGAGCATTCTGTTTTTTTTTTTTCTTCCAGAAAACTGATCTCAAAAATGCAAAACAGAAGGGTGTTTTTTCTGCCTCTAAACACTGAGCTCAAAATATGCCTGTAAAGGTCCTGTCAGGTTACCTGTGACCAGATGACAAATGCACCCTGTTGGAATCAGGGGTGCACCGCAAAGTAGTGAACCCTATAGCCGACTGCTGCGGATGGGCAGGAAGCGTGAGCCCAAGATTCCCCAGGGCGTGGAGTATAAGGTCCAGCTGGTGTTCACCAGAGCCTCTAGTGGTGAGGATGGCCTTCACTGCAACTGAACCCAAGTCGCGGCCCCCAGAGTCCCCCAGGTCACATTCCGTAGGGAGAGAGGGGAAGCAGCCAAGACAAAAGGGATACTGAAGGGTAAGCCGAGGTCGGGGCAACAGGCAGACGAGGATTATCAAGGGACAGGCCAAGGGTCAGGGTCACAGGCAAACAGGAGTAGTAAGGGACAGGCCAAAGTCGGTACACAGAGAGATTAACGTAGCACACGGCAAGCAAGAACACAAAGCTAACAAACAACGTTGAACAGCAAAGCAGACCTGCAGTGCACTAGTTTATATTGAGTTCCTGGGATAGCCTGGGGTGGAGCCATACAGGGAGGAGAGATGATAAAAGGCAGCCAGATAAGAGAGTCAGGCCTCTAATGAACACATGGAGAAGAAGGTAAGCTGCTAGACATTATTGCATATCCATGACAGGTCCTAATGTGCATGGATACATAGGAGAATACCAAGCTGCTTCTACAGGCAAAATGCAACGCTCATGTAGAAGCAGTTCTTTTTTAAGTCAATGTGCATGGATCTTTACCCAGTCCCCTAGACATAAACAAGCAGTGAAACCTTCCCAGTGTGGCTGTAGCCCCACTGCAAGAAACTACTTTTACTTTCCCCAGAGTTGAGCTTTGAAGAACCCTTCAGCTCCAGTCTGGTTATGTTGAATGCAGATCCCACTGGAAGTTTTGAATGTGGCATCAAACAAACTTCTAGCAGGCTTAACAAGCTGTAAGTAGTGTAAAAGCTTGAAAAAAAATCAGCAAAAAAAAAAAACATTTTTTTTTTTTTTTTAGGCAACAGCCATTGCTATTGTTAAGTCAAAACTCTAGTCAAACAGCTAAATATGCAATAGAAAAAAATATTTTACCTGCATGTTTAGCCATTCTACTTATTTACACATATTTCTGTACTTCACAATGAGGCAGGTGGCATTTAGTTCAGGATTAAACAATTTATCTCCCTGTGACTGAACAATAAACCAGCATCATCACCTCTGACCAGTGAGTAGGCAGCTGACTCAGTATCATCAGTGTCAAAACAAGAAGTAGCCGAGTCATCTTCCTAACCGGCAGAGGTATATGTATAACAAGAGTAGCTGCCCAAAATTGAATTCCTAAAGCAGGCTTATATATATATATATATATATATATATATATATATATATATATATATATATATATATATATATATATATATATATATATATATATATATATATATATATATATATATATATGATCTCTCTCTGTATTTGGATGTTTGCCTGAAGTTCTAAAGAAATATAAGCTGTCTGTAAAAGCATAATAATATGCAAAGTGGTTGGAGGGAAGCTTCAGAATGGCATAGATGTTTTTATTACAAATTATGTGAGCAGTTCCTCTTTAAAATCATTTACATAGTATATAAGAGAACAAAACCCTCTATATCCATAACTCCATCAATAGCATATATATTCATACAAGATACATTGAATTTCTCCAGAAGAGGTCACAAAGCCAGCCTCCCAGATTTATAGCAAAACAGTACAGTAGATAGAATGTTACATTATGATGAAAGATGTAGGCTGTGAAGAAGCTACAGTTTCTCAACACGTTTCGTAGACATGCTTCTTCGGGAAAGGGGCCTTCTGATAGTAAAAGCAAAACCAAAAGAGTGTATTATATGTAAAAAACACATATCAACTGTACATAAAAATACTGATATAACGTTGCATGGCATCCCATCTATGGTACGGTATGATTATTTAGTTCAAACTGAACTCCAGCCACCCCATCAACTAAAAAATAAAATAGAATATGCACATTTCTTTCAATGAAGTACATTTACCAGGAAACTATCTGGGTGGTCGTTCCATGAGGATCATGAACGAAGATCATGTCCAGGAACCACAAGAGGGAGGAGAGAGCAATACAAAACAGGTGCTAGATCTTTGAAAGAAAAAGGAAGAAACATACCAAATGTGCTACTAATGCAATATGTGATTCCAGATCTGCTTTAATATAGATTTAGTAAATATCCTGCCGCTTGCTATAGAAAAAAAGAGTCAAGTGCAAGGAGCCCCTATAGTGATTGCATACATAAATTGTCACAGGAGTATTCATACTTTGAGAGCATGTAGATACCTGAATATGGATATGCAGATACAATACAATAAGACTATACTTTTTGAATATGGCACCTGTGGTTTGAGCCACACCTCCCCCTCTCCCACCTACTGCCATTGCACAAGCTCCAACACAGAGAGAGGGGAAGGGTGGCAAGACCAATGCTGGTCCACACTACTAGGCATGCATGGCCGCCATTGAAGGCCACAGCACACATGCAGTTGAGCCTGGTTGCAAAGCACAAGATGGCACCAGGCTTAGTCACTGCACATGTGCCAAACCAAACACCAGGATTGACAGGGCTGTGCATGCCCAGTGGAGTGGAAGATTGGGGTAAAGCCCCCAGAGGAGGCAAGCCTGATGCCCCGGAAACCAGAAAGCAGCCAACTCCCCCACATGAGCGGCACACATCCACTCCACCCGCCCCAGCACAGTGAAACCATCTAAGGGGGAGAGCACACAGAGCAGTGTGACAGCCTTCGAGTCCTACCAAGGCCCAGAGCAGGACAGAAAATAGAAAAAAAGCCCAGTCTGGAGGCCTAGTAAGCCAGAAACCGCCTAGTGGTCCAAGTCTGATAAATGCAGACCTAAAGGGACAGGGATATGATCTCCCAAGGTCTTAATCAAACCAGTGAGTAAATACCAAAGATTAGTATCAATGCATGGATATCTATTGGGATGCTAAAATATAAACTATACCATAACATAAGATAAATCCAGCCAAAATGGGTTACTACATCATGTTGCCATATATATAATGATGCATGTGTTAAAGCATCCTGCACAAAAATATAGCAATTCATAACCTATTTCCTATAAATATGAACAATTTATTAGTGAAACAAACACAAGCAACATACAATATAGCTATCACATAATACCACTAACCTATAGCCCCACTAAACCGCTCAGTGGACACGCTAATGCAGTTTTTTTTTTTTTTTTTTTTAATCCAAAAACTAATGCAGGGTTTGATTGAACCATGAAAACCTCTAAGGCCTCGTACACACGATCGGACATATCCGATGAAAACGGTCCGCGGACCATTTCCATCGGATATGTCCGATCGGGAGTTTGATCCGATGGCGTGTACACACCATCGGATCAAATTCCCCGCCGCCGGACGGCGCGGTGACGTGGCGGTGACGTTGACGCTGCCGCGTCACCGCCACGTCACCGCACCAGGAAGTAAAACACTTCCGCGCATGCGCCGAATCCATTCGGCAGCGGCGCGGCGGCGGTGGGGGCCGACATGTCTGCTGGTAAGTGTACTAACCAGCAGACATGTCGGGCGGACAGATTCCACCGGATAGATTTCAAAGCATGCTTTGAAATCTGTCGGGTGGAGAAATCTGTCCGCTAGCCCATACACACGAGCGGAGATGTCTGCTGAAACGGTCCATCGGACCGTTTTCAGCGGACATATCCCCTCGTGTGTACGCCGCCTAAGGCCTCATACACACGATCAAATCTGTCTGCTGGAAACGGTCTGCTAGACCGTTTCAGCAGACAGATTCGATCGTGTGTACGGGCAAACAGACGGATTTGGCCACCCGACAGATTTCAAAGCATGCTTTGAAATCTGTCGGCTGGGAACCCGTCCGCCCGACATGTCTGCTGGTTAGTACGCTAACCAGCAGACATGTCTTCTAGCACACGCGCCGAATGGTTTCGACGCATGCACGGAAGTGTTTTACTTCCTGGTGCGGTGACGTGGCGCGTCAACGTCACCGCCACATCACCGACACGTCAGCGCGCCGTCTGCTGGCGGGGATTTTGGTTTGCTCGTGTGTACACGCAAGCAAACCAAAATGCCAGCAGACAGATCTGTTCAAATCGGTCGGTCCGGTTTACTCGTGTGTATGAGGCCTAAAGGAGGCTCCAGAAGTTGCCAACTGCCAAGCATGGAGCTCAACAGGTGTTATAAAGGAACCATTCAGACTATGCCTCAAAGAAAGTGCTTATAGCTCAACACCTCATTAGGACCTGTATCTTTTTTTTTTATTGGCTTGCAGTAACTGAATCCAAAGGGTCTCTAATTGGAGTAACTGTTTATAAATATCCCCCCCCCCCCACTGGGGTATATGCTCTAAGTTAAAATACTTGCTATACAGGTGATACTCAAAAAATTAGAATGTCGTGCAAAAGTTAATTTATTTCACTAATGCAACTTAAAAAGGTGAAACTAATATATGAGATAGACTTATTACATGCAAAGCAAGATTGTACAAGCCGCGATTTGTGATAATTGTGATGATTATGGCTTACAGCTCATGAAAACCCCAAATCCACAATCTCAGAGAATTTGAATAATGTGAAAAGGTGTAATATTCTAGGCTCAATGTGTCCCACTCTTATCAGATAATTAAGCCATAACACCTGCAAAGGTTTCCTGAGCCTTTAAATAGTCTCTCAGTCTGGTTCAGTAGGAATCACAATCATGTGAAAGACTGCTGACCTGACAGTTGTGCAGAAAACCATCATTGACACCAAGTCAATGGTCAACACAGCCGTCTGCCAGGAGATTTTGGAGCACTTCATGCTTCCTTCCGCAGATGAGCTCTATAAGGATGCTGACTTAATTTTACAGCAGAACTTGGCACCTATCCACACTGCCAAAAGCACCAACACCTGGTTCAATGACCGTGGGATTACTGTTCTTGATTGGCCAGCAAACTCGCCTGACCTGAACCCCATAGAGAATCTATGGGGTATTGCCAAGAGAAAGATGAGAGACATGAGACCGAACAATGCAGAAGAGCTGAAGGCCGCCATTGAAGCATCCTGGTCTTCCATAACACCTCAGCATTGCTGCAAAAGGGACCCAAACCAAGTACTGAGTACATATGCATGCTTATACTTTTCAGAGGTCCGATATTGTTCTACCTACAATCCTTGTATTATCGATTGCATGTAATATTCTAATTTTCGGAGATTGTGGATTTGGGGTTTTCATGAGCTGTAAGCCATAATCATCACAATTATGACAAATCATGGCTTAAACTATCTCATACATTAGTTACACCTTTTAAGTTGCATTAGTGAAATAAATGAACTTTTGCACAGTATTCAAATTTTTCGAGTATCACCTGTATGAGCAAAATATGAGACAAACAAGCTTTGCTAGCATTTAATCATAGGATACATAATTATTTATCTGAGCTAAAAGATTCATTCCACCTGGGGTAACAGTGAACACTGTAAAAAAAATGGTCAAAATGGCCACTTTTCAGTTCAATATAGAGAATGGTAAAGGGCCCCCATGCAGGAAGCACTTACCACCCCATAGATGGCTTCAGGTCCACCAGTGACATCCAATTGGAAACCCAGTTTTAAATTTAGATTCCAGGCATGGATTTTATTGCATAGTCCAAGCCCAAACAATGTAAGTATGCATATTCCATACCTTTGGGATCCCTGTGAAAGCTAAAAATCACTGTAGTAGTCACTGCTACTACAGCAATCACTGCTGCCCTAAAAGGTTCCATACCAAGGGGCTGCCCTGCTTCATAGCAATTGCAAGAGTTCGATGGCTCAGCATGGGTGCCATTCATAGAACATCTTGCATTTTTCTCAATGGATGGAAGTCCTTCTCTGAAGGTGGAGATTGTAATGTCTCTTCCCCACCTCTCCACATTTTTAAATGCATCAGGACAGCTGCTCAACATGGGACCCAGAAGACTGCTACAGTGATTTGCAGCTTCCGCAGGGATCCCACAGGTAAGAGATATGCATACCTATTCTTTGGCCAAGCTGGACTAATGTAACTTTGCAACAATAATAACCAGAGGTTCAGCATTAAGACCTCTTAGGCTTATGGTATAAGAATATCTGTATTTCTAGTCCCGCCCCCTGTCTCTCTACTCACCCCCTTCTCTCTTCTACCACCCCTTTCCCCCCATCCCCTCATCTCATATACTATATTTTGGTGATCCTTTGTATATTGCACCAACCTTGTTCTGACCTTGTTATTTGTTGACGTTTGATATTATGCACTGACATAGATTGGTAATTTCTTTGATTCAGATTTCTGTCTGTAATGTAACAGTTATGTCCATTGTTCATTCTGTTCGTGCTTTCAAATAAACTTTGATTGTGAAAAAAAATAAAAGAATATCTGTAATATCATAAACTCAAAAACAAAAGCAATTTCTTTTTAGGTGCTATCCCTAAATAATGAATGTACTTCCTTATTAGTATAGTGATGTCACATGCAGGAAACGTGAGCTTTTTACCTTGATTTGTTACCATAGGCATCTTCTAACCAATATAATACTAAAATATCCTAACTCAAATGTGGAAAAGATCTTTGGCAGATAGTTATTTTTTTTATTTTTTTCAAGGAAAAAAATATTAGGGAATTCTAATGTTACCATGCATAAAATATGCCTATTTACATTTTCTGGGTATATAAAACTGGTGCTACAAAGATTTGTGTTCGTATGGTTCAGCACAATAAAAGTAACCAATGCCATGCCTAAGTATTCTAGGATATTTTTATTTTCTATTACTGTATATTTACAGTATAGACAACATCTATTCTACAGAATAACAGGTGTTCTATATTCTTTAGTCATCTACTGTACAATGAAACTTCTGTCTATCTAGTTTTCTGTGTGGTCTCTATCCATGGTGCTGAATCTCTGATGAGCCATTTTATCTTCTGATAGCCTCAACATAAACATGTGATTGCTAGCCTATTTTCTGCTGTTACATCACTTTGTTGTTTCCAGAAAACCGCTGAGTACTTTCCTCATATACTAGCAAGCTTACAAGCATGTTTACAATCTGTGTCTTCGCTTAAAGTAAACCTAATTATGAGAAAGCTACAGCTACACCTTTCAGAAAAAGAGAACGAGAGACCAAAGATACATCAGCATTAGCATTATAAAAATTACTTGTTTAAAAATTAGGCCACTGATAAAATCAATAACTTAATATGAATTACCTTAATAATCAATAACAACTATAGCAACAAATGAATGTATTTAAAGCCATTGTTTAGTTATGGGCTTTTGCATGGTTACTGTACATTGGGCCAGCTTGTATACAACGCAGTGGATTTTCAAATTATTCCATTTGTCACATTCAGTGGGAAGTACAAACGGGCAAATACAACCCGTTTGAGTGAATGGGTCTGTGCCTGTAACCACCATGCAATTACATGCAGTTGCATTGTGCCAGTGCAGGCTTTTAGGGGTTAAACAGGCAGTGAGGAGGCGATGTAATGACTCTTTATAACCTGTAATACACAGTTTCAAGAGTGAACCACCGCACATTGCTTTTCAGAGGGCAACCCTAGTGTAAAAAGGCCCTTACAGTTTATTAATTTTAGGTATACATTGTACATTCACATCAGTCCCTGCCCTCAAGGAGCTTACAATCTAAGGTCCCTAACACACATTCATACATACACTAGGGCCAATTTAGACAGAAACCAATTCACCTATCAGCGTGTCTTTAGATTATGGAAGGAAACCGGAGTACTTGGAGGAAACCCATGCAGGCACAGGGAGAACATGCAAACTCCAGGCAGGTAGGCAGCCGCCACTGGTCTGGAGATTGGTCATACATTCCCATAGACACACTCCTAAACCTAGTGGACCGCCTTCCCAGAAGAGTTGAAGCTCTTATAGCTGCAAAGGGTGGGTCAACTCAAAATTGAACCCTAAGGACTAAGGTGTCCCAATACTTTTGGCACTATAGTGTACCTGGATGACCCTGGCTGACTCTCATAACACTTGCAGTGGCAGGGTTGGACCTATAGTTTCTATCTAGTCAACTACACTACCCATTCAATTCAATTGGTCCATAAACCTACTCTCATAACTAGCTATGGCAGCAACTCATGGCCAAACCAGGAAACCTCACTGGGCACTTGCAAGCCACTACACTAAAGCACTACTCTCTATCTATCTGTGTCCAAGATTAAAAAAAAAAAAAAGCTCAAAATCCAAAAGTCCATTTAATTTACCTTAATCCAGATTGCATATAATTCACAGAACCCATTTCAGAAAGATCTCTTTCTAAAGCCTGCACTGCCTTATTTTCTTAAAATATATTTAAAACTAAGCTGCTTTTAATTTTGACTGCCTATTTTAATATGCCTTGCATGGCCCTTACATTCCAAATGGGGAAAAACAGGCAAACACTTCCTAATTTAAAATGGAAATAGTAGAACATTTCAGTCTAATAATTTAAAAAAGAAAGGCAAAGAGCTGTAAGTTCCCCAGCAGACTGGTTACCTAGAGGTGTGAGCTTCTCTATGGACTCTGACAGTAATTACTGCTTGCTCCTCGCTGTTCATTGTGCATTTTCTCATTGTATAATTAAAATCTTTTAATAAACCTGGAGAGCCTATGATCTGTCACCAGATAATAGAAAGTGTGTGTGTGTGTGTATATATATATATACACAGTATATATACATATATACACAGTATCTCACAAAAGTGAGAACACCCCTCCCATTTGTGTAAATACTTTATTATATCTTTTAATGTGATAGCACTGAAAAAATACACTTTGCTACAATGTAAAGTAGTCGTACAGCTTGTATAACAGTGTAAATTTGCTGTCCCCTCAAAATAACTCAACACACAGCCATTAATGTCTAAACCGCTGGCAACAAAAGTGAGTACACCCCTAAGTGAAAATGTCTTAATTGGGCCCAATTAGCCATTTTCCCTCCCTGGTGTCATGTGACTCGTGTTACAAGGTCTCAGGTGTGAATAGGGAGAAGGTGTGTTAAATTTGGTGTTATCGCTCTCACTCTCTAATACTGTTCACTGGAAGTTCAACATCAGCACCTCATGGCAAAGAACTCTCTGAGGATCTGAAAAATAGAATTGTAGCTCTACATAAAGATTGCCTAGGCTATAAGAAGATTGCCAAGACCCTGAAACTGAGCTGCAGCATGGTGGGCAAGACAATATAGCAGGTTAACAGGACAAGTTCCACTCAGAACAGGCCTCGCCATGGTCGACCAAAGAAGTTGAGTACACGTGCTCAGTGTCATTTCCAGAGGTTGTCTTTGGGAAATAGATGTATGAGTGCTGCCAGCATTGCTGCAGAGGTTGAAGGGGTGAGAGGTCAGCCTTTTAGTGCTCAGACCGTACGCCATACGCTGCATAAAATTGGCCTCCATGGCTGTTATCCCAGAAGGAAGCCTCTTCTAAACATGATGCACAAGAAAGCCCTCAAACAGTTTGCTGAAGACAAGCAGACTAAGGATATGGATTACTCAAACCATGTCCTGTGGTCTGAAACCAAGATAAACTTATTTGGTTCAGATGGTGTCAAGCGTGTGTGGCGGCAACCAGGTGCAAAGTACAAAGACAAGTGTGTCTTGCCTACAGTCAAGCATGGTGGTGGGAGTTTCATAATCTGGGGATGCATGCGTGCTGCCGGCACTGGGGAGCTACAGTTCATTGAAGGAACCATGAATGCCAACATATACTGTAACATACTGAAGCAGAGCACGATCTCCTCCCTTCGGAGACCGCAGGGCAGTATTCCAACATGTTAACAAACACACCTCCAAGATGACCACTGCCTTGCTAAAGAAGCTGAGGGTAAAGGTGAAGCTCTGGTGAACTCCATGCCCAAGAGGGTTAAGATGGTGCTGGAAAATAATGGTGGCCACACAAAATATTGACACTTTGGGCCCAATTTGGACATTTTCACTTAGGGATGTACTCACCTTTGTTGCCAGCGGTTTAGACATTAATGGCTGTATGCTGAGTTAGTTTGAGGGGACAGCAAATTTACACTGTTATACAAAATGTACACTCACTACTTTGTAGCAAAGTGTTTTTTCAGTGTTATCACATGAAAAGATATAATAAAGTATTTACAAAAATGTAAGAGGTGTGAGATACTGCGTATATACATCCACACAGGTATATACAAACTTCCTTTGGAATATCAGATGAATATCAGATGAAGCAAAAGTATCCACAGCAACCAATTTATAATTTTATTATAAAAATGAACATGCAATATCCTGTAGCAACCAGACACAATTCACTCTTCTAGAGTCAGAGCAACAAAAGACAGCTTTGATTGGTTGCTATGGGTTTGCTGCCCATTAGATTGAACACTTAGTTAAGAATAGGATCTCTTTTTAAGCAGGACTGTAAATTGATATGCTTGCTATGGACAGTGGATCAATTTATGCTCATTTTCATTGCTCTAATTTTTATAGATCAGCTCCTCAACTCCCTATTATGCCACTTGGTAGCAGTAGGCTGATAAGAAAAAAATGCTAAATTGAGGATGACATTAATCTGGAAATATATTACATGTTTGAGAATAAAAAAGGTTTAGTATGCTGATGACGATGACAGTGAAAGACAGCTAAATGACTAATGTCTTGACAGGGGTATATTACATTTAATTTTTAACAGACTGTCTCTAGCAACAGCTACGGAGGAAAATCTGTTGCTTCCTCCCACTTACCATCCTCCAGGTCTGCGATAACATAGCTTCATTTATTTTTGAACATATTATGGGAAGTAAAAAGATTATCTAAGATTTTTTTTTAAATAAATGTTTAAGGAGTCTATTCTAGAACTCAAATGTCAATTAGCAGCCATCATCAAATCAACAATATTCTCGATTTTTCCTGTCAGGCTTTTACATATCAACTCCAAGATCAGTTTTGTTCTATCACTCAAGCATGTTCCTATACTCCTTGCTTCAGGCCGGGTTCACACTTGTCCGACAAATGCTCCAACATTGGGAGCTTATGTCGCATGACGTGTGAAAGTCAATGTTTCCCTATGAGAGCCGTCTTAACAGGTCCGACACAAGTCGGTCAGACTTTGAAAATGCTCCCTGTACTACTTTGGTCCGACTTTGATCCTACTTCAGCCCATTGAATATCATTGAAGTCGGATCAAAGTAGGAGCCTTGTCCTTACCATCTGACTTTTGACATCTGACATGGTGATTACAGCAGCAGTAAAATGAATTTGTCTCACTCTGGGATTGTTTTGATTGGTCAAAGAACAAGTCAGACTATCACAAAGTCAGATCGAAGTAGTATCCTGTTCATGAAAGTCCATTGATGTAGGACCAATGTAGGATCAATGTGGGACCAATGTAGGATCGATGTCGCAGAGCAAAGTAGGATGAAAGTCATGTAGTATAGTGTGAACCCAGCCTTATACACAAAAGGTACCTTTTCTCCACACTTGAAAACTTTTGTTTTGGATTTCATCACAAATTTCCTACCTATTTCATTGGAAGGCTCTAATAAATTATTATATGTCTCTTTACAAATTTCCTATGTGTTTAGAGGTTGTCCTGGGTGAACATTTCATTCTTCTCATCTTTAAAAAGTAAGAGTGCCTATGGACTGGCACCTTGTGCTGTTCTTACCTTTATTTTTTTAAGAAAAACTTGTTTGGACTTCTGATCTCAGGCATATGCTTTTTAAGTAAAAGTCTTGACTTCTCTCAACTGAGGGTTAGGTCTCACCCTAGATATAAAATGTGCCACATCTACAAAATGCTCAGTACAAAAAAAAAACACTTGTAGATGGACTATATTAGCACAAACAATAATGAAGCAACACACACTCACAAAGGTACAGTATAAAAAATATATTACAAATTTTACTAAACAAAATTGTTTTGACAAAAACACAATAAGAAAAAACCAAGAGGCCAACATTGGAAT
Source organism: Rana kukunoris (assembly GCA_029574335.1). NCBI lineage: Eukaryota > Metazoa > Chordata > Amphibia > Anura > Ranidae > Rana > Rana kukunoris. The sequence goes on along the minus strand of CM056050.1, from coordinate 324,746,433 downwards.
AGTGCATTCCACCTTTGCGTGTGTACACACTCCCGCAAGTGTTATTTTTTTTATATATTATACAATGACAGTGCCCTCATTTATCACTGAGGTGCTCTTACTGGATAATGGAAAAGTAAATGGAGTTTAGCTTTTGGTAACATAAATCAAAGTACATGGTGATAGAGGCAGAGAGGCACACAGAAGAGGCTTTTTTTAAACAATGTACTGTAGGTAATAGTAAGCACCTAAAAGTACCCACCTAGAGGAAATGTATTTTTATTCTTTGAAGGTTGGTGTTTTTTAAAACGGATAACTTATGGTTGTTGATTTATGCAACCTATTGTTACAACTGTAGTATTAGTGCCGCTGTGAGTATGCACTGCCTGTAAATCTTTGTTTTTTCAACATACTAAAGTATATATACAAATAGATAAAGATAAAGCAGTAGCTACTGCATATCATTTTCAGTTATACAGATGCAAGTTCACAAAATGACAACATTTTGAATGCCGTGCATATATTTATGTATAACGCAACAATAGCAGCCACTCTGATTTGTTTGAAGCATAAATGGGAAAAGTGCAAATGGGCAGGACAATACACAAAATAATACAAACATTCCAAACTGTGAGAAATGTATATGAATGCACATCAGGCACAACTGGATGCAACTTTTTGTTCTCAAAGAAGAGCTCCAGTCTTTTTTGTGTTTATTAAAAGTCAGCAGCTACAAAAACTCGATTATCTGCCTCTCCCGCAGCGGAAATACAACCGTGGGCACCTGGCTGTGACAGCTCGCAGCTTCACAGCCAGGTGCGCACTGCACATGTGCGAGTCGTGCTGTGGATCCTTAATAGTCGGGCAATCTTCTGGGACATGTGACAGAAGATTGCAGGGAGAGAGGGGGAGAGGAGAACTTCCAGTCAGGTTGCCTAGGCGTCTGGCCAGAAGTGGGAGCGGGTACCACCCAAAAAAACAATTATATGCCAAATATGCAAAGGATGGGGGGTGCTTAAAGCAGAACTTCCCCTTTTGGGTGAAGCTCTGCTTTAAAGGCTCATGGGTGAAGCCCTGCTTTAAAGGCAGTTCACATTTGTTCACCTTTTTTTTCTAAATTCCAGCTCCCTATGTACCAATATAGCATTAATGTCCTTCTTTTGCAAAAATAAAACAGTTTTCCATTTATTCTACCCATGCTTACCTCACTGTATTCATGGATGTTTAAGAAACCTGCTCCATTACTTATGCTTTTCGTTCTGTTCAGGAAGTAAGGCAGAAGTAATGGAGCAGGGTTTTTAAACATCCATGAAGAAAGTGAGGTAAATGTGGGTAGAACAAATGAAAAGCATTTATTTTGCAAAAGAAGTACATTAATGCTATATTGGTATATAGGGGAGCTGAATCAGAGCAGCTGCCCTTGTTGCTTTTTGTTGGATTTGGTGCAGACACACACTGTATGTGTGACTGGTAAAAGCCTTGTAAAGACTGTCTAGACTTCTCCAGTTGCAATATATGTCCCATAGTTGGGAACTCAAATAGTTTAGAACCAGGGACCACACTTATCAGAGTTGCTTTGATATGGCAGTGTGATGTCTACATGTATTTGCAATAAAAACCTGTTGTAGCCTGAGTAGTTTTTGCTGGCTAGCATGAAAGTGAGTGAGGGATTAATAATGTATTTAATATATTTTTTCATCAAATTTTTAACAAAAGAGAGCAAAACAAACTGATATTGGTATGATCATCAAAATCAAAACATTACTAGAGAAAGGACATATGTTGGTTGGTTTGCCCATGCTTATAACTGTCAGATGAATCAATGTGACCAGCTTATGCCAGAAGCTCAGTAGCTTCTTCCTTTCACATGGCTTACCAATTTGGAAACAAATTATCCAAGCTAAATAGCATAATTCACCAAACCATTGCTTGCTTACCAGAAAATTACGGTCACATCCTGGATTACTGTACAAAAAGTACACCTATTTTGTGTTGCTTATCTATGTTCTGTCTTTCTTCAGTGTGGTCAGCCAACTCACAAAAGTTTTTCCATATAATGAGCCACATAGTTTCATAGTATCATAATAGGTAAGGTTCAATAAAGGCAATTGTCCATCCAGTTCAACCGGTGTAGGTGCATGTGTGTCAGTGTCTATAATTATTTCCCATATCCCTGTATGTCATGTTCCTTAAGGTGCACATCTTATGCCCTGTACACACGATCGGTTCGTCTGATGAAAACGAACCGATGGATTTTTTCATCAGATATCCAATGAAGCTGACTTTCATCAGTCTTGCCTACACACCATCAGTTAAAAATCTGATCGTGTCCAACGCGGTGACGTAAAACACAACGACATGCAGATAAAAATTAAGTCGACTTGATTCTGAGCATGCGTGGATTTTTGAACGATGGATTTCCCCACAGACGATCGTTTTTTGCTATCGTTTTTTTAACCATACGAAAATTTTAAAACAGGTTCTATTTTTTTTCGCCAATGGGAAAAAAACTGATGGGGTCCACACACGATCGGTTCGTCTGATGAAAGTGGTCCATAGCCGCTCACTGTACCACTCGGCCCCAACCCCGGCGTGCCACGTTATTGATTTGATTGAGGGCAGCGGGAGCCAATGGCTGCGCTGCTATAAATCTCCAATAAAGAGCCGTCTCAAGCTGGGGAAAACCATTGCGGGATCGAGCACAAGGAGTAACGTGGCTCAGGTAAGTAAAACTGGGGGCTGGGGGGCCTGAGAGTGCAAGGTGTTTTTTCAACTTAATGCATAGGATGCATTAAGGTTAAAAAAAACACAAAGCTTTACAACCCCTTTAATGAATCCTATGCATCAAGGCGAAAAAAAAACTTGCTGTTCATGGCCCATCCTGAGTCCCCGTTTTACAAAACTGAGCCTTGATTTTCCGCGGGTGCGATCCCGCGTCGCTTTTGTTATGCAGATTGTGAAGTGTTCCAAAGCTTTAAATCTCCAATAAAGAGCCGTCTCAAGCTGGGGAAAACCATTGCGGGATCGAGCACAAGGAGTAACGTGGCTCAGGTAAGTAAAACTGGGGGCTGGGGGGCCTGAGAGTGCAAGGTGTTTTTTCAACTTAATGCATAGGATGCATTAAGGTTAAAAAAAACACAAAGCTTTACAACCCCTTTAATGCATCCTATGCATCAAGGCGAAAAAAAAACTTGCTGTTCATGGCCCATCCTGAGCCCCCGTTTTACAAAACTGAGCCTTGATTTTCCGCGGGTGCGATCCCGCGTCGCTTTTGTTATGCAGATTGTGAAGTGTTCCAAAGCTTTAAATGTCCTTACAACTTGGGTTCATCTGGCTGTATGAATTACGAAGCAAATCCAACAGGGGAGGAGCTGCGAGAGCCGCCGTGGGACCTCAGAAGAAGATGTTTGGGGCCACTCTGTGCAAAATTAACTGCACAGTGGAGGTAAGTATGACATGTTTGTTATTAAAAAACAAAAAAAAACTGAACCTTCAGTACCACTTTAAAGCGCAACTTGACTCTCTCAAATCAACACTGACTTTTTATTTTATCCTTTTGTTGCTAGAATTAGTAAATATATAGGAAAGTATATCATGTTTACTTGTTTTAAACGTTTTTATTTACATTTGACCTGTTACTTCCTGGTCTCCTGGCATTGGCAAATGATGTCATACATCCCAGTACTCTTCAGGAGGGGAGGAGGGTTTTTCTCAGCAAAACACAATAAAAATTAAAAATGAATTAAATAGCATTTTTTGTTTGTGGTGCTCAGATGCAATGTAGTTCTGCTTTAAATTGTCAGTTTATCAAAAAGTAATACTTCATCAATAGGAATAAAATCTCCCCACCATACATCCAGGTTTTGGTCTTACCCACCGTGGAGCTTTGGATGTTTCTACCCAGGCCCGGACTGGGACAAAAAATAGGCCCGGGCATTTTAGACTGAGCAGCCCGGAGGGGGGGAGCGCGGTGGGGGTTAATGATGGGATGTGGGGTGAGATAAAGAAATATAGATAGGCAGATAAAAGGAAGAAATAAGATTAGTAGATAGATAAATAACGGGAGGGAGAAAGAGAGAGAGAGAAAGAAAGAAAGATAGATAGATGGAGATAGAAAGAAAGAAGGGAAGGAAGATAGATAAAGAATGGAAGATAGATAGGAAGGAAGATAAAGATAGAAAGAAAGAAAGAAGGGAAGGAAGATGGATAGAGAAAGATGGATAAAGAAAGATGGATAGAGAAAGATAGGGATAGAGAAAGATGGATAGAGAAAGATAGGGATAGAGTAAGATAGGGATAGAGAAAGAGAGATAGATAGACAGATGGATAAAAAGGAAGATAGATAAAGAAAAAAGATAGATAAAGATAGAAAGAAGGGAAGGAAGGAAGATAGATAAAGATAGATAGATAGAAATAAAGGAAGATCGATAAAGAAAGATAGATAAAGATAGACATAAAGAAGGGAAGGAAGATAGAGATAGATAGATAAAGATATATAGATAAAGAAAAAAGATAGATAAAGATAGAAATAAGGGAAGGAAGATAGATAGAAAGGAAGGAAGGAAGGAAGATAGATAAAGAAAGAAAGATAGATAAAGATAGAAAGAAAGAAGGGAATGAAGGAAGACAGAGATAGAAAGATAGATAGATAGATAGATAGATAGATAGATAGATAGATAGATAGATAGATAGATAGATAGATAAAAGAAAGAAAGGTGAAGAGAGAGAGAGAGAGAGAGAAGCGAATGAAGGGCATCCCTACATCAGTGTACAGTACTCACTCAGAGGCAGGAGGGACTGACTGGATGGATGGATATCAGACTCCATCTTTCCTTTCTGTTTGGCTTTAGTTTGAATATTCCCGCCCACATCCCTAAGGCCCCTTTTACATGTACGGACCGTATGTCCGTATTTCATCCATCCTCTGACACCCGTAATTGTCCGCCTTTACAAAGATCCGCTTTTGCAGATGGAAGAAAACCCTATTTTTCTTCCGTCTGTGGATCGGATCGGGTGAACACTGACACACGGTCCGTGTTCATCCGCTCCCCCATAGGGGAGAGTGGAAAAAAACAGGGCGGTCTCTGCACAGTGTGCGGAGACCGCCCTGTCATCCGAGGGCTCAGCAGGGATTCACGGAGCGATCCCCGCTGAGCAAACCGACACACGGAGGCGGATCAATACTGATCCACCCCGTGTGAAAGGGCCCTTAGGCAGCAGAACAGTGTCTGTCTGGGAGAGTGGGCGGGGCAGACACAAGAGGAGAGGAGGGAGAGGAGTAGAAGCAGCTCCTCTCCTCTCACTGGTTGTGCAGGCAGCAAGAGGAGGGGTAAAATGTCAGAGCTGATCTCAAGTTCAACTTTCTCTAACTGGCCCAGCTCATCTCTATCTGGCGCTGTGTTGGTGGTGGGTAAACTGGGCTATTAGGTAAACTGGAAGTCCCCCCTTGGCCTGCAACCCCTTGGTACACCCCTGGGGAGGCATGACATGCGGGCCGTACGTGGACCGTCATCCGCCCGCAGACCGATTGCAGGCCATCAGCGGGCCGCCGCGGCCCACCGGCATTTGCCCGGTATGCCCTATGGCCAGTCCGGGCCTGTTTCTACCCATCTTCCCACACTATTTAATGCATTCTTCATAATATACCTTAAACACGTCAAGGGCAGTGGGACTCCTATGTTAGACTACAGCACATGTACAGATACTTCGGAACTCAAGCATACAGTTCTCTCCACCATAATCTCCAAAAGTTCTAATAAACCAAAGTTTAGCTCAACACAAGATACCAAACACTGGTCTGATGCTTTAAAGTGGTACTATATATAAATAGAGGCTAAGATAATCATACACCAAGAAATTATGTTCCAAATGTATAAATAAAAGGAATGCTAGATAATTTACCACTCTGTTTTATTTGGTAATTCAATTAATTCTTCATAATTAATTTTTACGATCTTGAGCATACCATATTTATCGGCGTATAACACGCACAGGCATATCACACGCACCCTAACTTTAAGAGGGAAGTTTCAGGAAAAAAACTTTCCACAGCCCCCTGCGTATAACACGCAGGCACAGTTTATCCTCCATTTTCAGGGTAAAAAAGTGAGTGTTATACACCAATAAATACAGTAATTGTGTGTTTTGTCTTGTTTTATAACCCTCTTCCCCCTATCAACACAAAATCCCCTTGCCTTTTCTCCTCTGCTCCTCCATGCAGCTGCTGTGAATAAAGAAAATACCTCCTCCTAGGTATAGGGGAGCAAGGGACTTCCTTTTACTGCAAGACAGCACACTGTAAATGCTATCTGTAACTGAAGATAATATTTCATTTATTTGCAGGCATCTTTATTTTTGCTCAATCATAGCTAAAAAGCACCATCTCTATTGCCACGTACACACGATCGAAAATTCCGACAAGAAACCCGTGTATTTTTTTCCGACGGAATCTTGGCTCAAACTTGTGTTGCATACACACGGTCACACAAAATTCCGACCGCCAAGAACGTGGTGACGTACAACACTACAACAAGCTTGGAAAAATGAAGTTCAATGATTCCGAGAATACGTCAAATTGATTTCCAGCATGCATGTTTTTTTTTTGCACGTCGGAATTGCATACAGACGATCGGAATTTCTGACAAGAACTTTTCTCGTTGGAAAATTTAAGAACCAGCTCTCATGGTTTGCATGAAACCAGTTCGATTCATCCAAACCATGTCGCCAACATGTTTTGCCCTTTTGGAACTTAATCATGGAGGGGTGGGGTGAAACATGTTGGGGGCATGGCTTGGATAAATCCAGCTAAGGCTTCCTACTTCTACAGTGTGCACCATCACTAGACAGTGGCATCCAATTCATTCGGACATTGTTAATGGGGGGCCACTATTTATTTATTATATTTTATACTTGCTGTTTTAAATGTCTTAAGTGCTTAGTTCATGAAAGGATCTCTTTATAATACTGTAACATAGGTCACTGCTTCACAAAATGTTTTTGTCTGAGAGCCCTTGGTTTCTTTGCCAAAGTATCAAGGATGGTTTTTCATTTTTAAAGGTTCAAACAAATCTGGAAAGTTTCAATAACTTTTTGTTAAGAGAAGTATTATTTCAAATTACCCTGGCACAGATCTATGTTTATTCATGACTTCTCAGCATAAATCCCATAATGCTTAATGCATGTCTTTACGAAAATGTTATCCCAACATTTTATTATTCCTGATGTGTGTCTGTTGTACCATGTACTTTTATGAAAAAGTATTCTGTAATCTTTGTATTGCTTACTTTGTGTGAAATTACTGGCGATCCTGCCAAAAATGACATGACATGTTAGTATGTCAGCAGCCTGCCCACAGAGTGCCCATTATTTGTAATAAAATAAAACAGTTGTGACCAGTCCACTGGCTTAGTGGCAGTTTTTGTATTATTTGGCAGGGCACGTCTGAAGAACCAAGAGGGCATCCCAGGGTGCTATGGCACCCTGGTTGAAAAGGGGCTGCTCTAAGCCCCTTATGCAGCTGGAAACAGAGATTTAGGGTTTTGATTTACTAAAGTAAAATAGACTGTGCACATTGCAAGGGCAGTTGCTCTAGAACTTAGTAAATGAAGGGAAGCTCTTCTGATTTCCATCATACAATCGTGTCCATGCAAAAATGTAGTTGTTTTTTTCCTTGCATGTGATTGGACATTCTTTGAAAAGTGATGTTTCATCCCATTTACTAAGCTCTGGAGCAACTACACTTGGAAAGTGCACAGTTTATTTGCATTTAGTAAATCAACCCCTCTGTGATCACTTAAAGCGGTTGTATACCCGCATTTTTTTTACACCTGTAAGGCAAAAGCCATAATGAGCTAGTATGCACCGCATACTAGCTCATTATGAAATACTTACCGTAAAACAAGGTGTAGAGAACTTACCTGGCCTGGCGTGTCTTCTGGGTATCACCGCTCCAGCACGGGAGATTTCAATCCGGCAAGGTCCGATGGCTGCCGGCCCTTTAGCCGAGGATCCCCCCTGCGCATGCGCCGCTGCAATCAGTGGCGCATTGCGAGGGGAATATCTCCTAAACTGTACAGGTTTAGGAGATATTCTTTATACCTACAGGTAAGCCTTATTATAGGCTTACCTGTAGGTAAAAGTGGTAGTAAAGACTTTACTACCACTTTAAACATCATCTGTGCACATGCTAGATGCTTGAAGTTTTGATACCTGAGCAAATGTAAGCAAGCGTGATGCATGTTTTTGCACATAGATCATATTTGATCACAGACCATACAACATAGCTATTCGATTTTGTCCTCTTGAAAAAAGACACAGATGTGTATCGCAGCTATTTGTACTTTCCATGTAAGCCCTGAAAATTCAATTATTTTTATTCTAAAGCAAAAAGTAAAGTGCTAACAGTGAAAGACACAGTTAATCAGTCACCCTTGACTTTGGGAACGCTGTGTGTTAACAAAATAGAATTATACTTTAATCCAGTGGAAAAGACATTTTGAAGAGAGAATGTTCACATATTGTTTAATTTAAACTTTGAATCCGTTTAAAATGTGGCTCACCAGGGAGCCAACCATTGTCAGTAATTGACCTGCACATTGGCCCTACCTGCAACCACTGTCCTAGATAACACCAAAAAGAGATTCTAGTATTTGTATTGTCTAACATTGATAGGTCCTGGTTCACTGTACATTACTTCATTATACTATATAGGACACAAAGTACTGCTTGTAGCATGAATCTCATTAAGAAAAATCCTACTGTGCTGTTGATTATTGTATATGCCTGCCTGAATAGACTGCTTCTCTTAACAAGCCGTTGGCCACAATCTTTGCAGGATAGTTTGTATTCAATTGACAAATCTGAACTTCCCTGGGAACTATAATTATGTTTCGGTATTTGTTTGCTTTGTATTCCACTTATACACATGTAAAATGTATCGTATGCATAACAAACTCACTGTCACATATAGAATGCACTTTGTTGCTTTAAATCAGCGGTTTCTAGCATTTATGCAAATGATCTGTAAAGAAGAACAATGAACAGGGTACAGTTCTTTCTAATCCCATTGTCGAAATTATCAGAGCATGCATTGTGCCTGTGCTGGTGGAGGTGGCTATGAAAAAGTGATGCCTTGTAGAGGAGGCTTCCAGGATGTCAATCTAATGACAGCTTTGCACGCATATAACTGACAACAGGGGTAGTTAGCTCAGCATGAAGGGTGGCTCTCCAGATAGGATAATCCCATCACAATAAAAACCTATATGATATAACTCACTGAAGGGCAAAACATTGCAGTAAGTAGTGACAGGTATATAGGAAAGTACAGGACTTGCCACCAACTATCTCCAGTATAAATCTCTTCAATGTACTTGTTTCCTACTGAGTGTTTATGAGGGCTAAACTCGCAGCCTGGGCTGCTCAGTCTCAGAGAACATGTGGGCTTAATTGGCTAGTTCATTTTTTTTTGTTTATAATTTGTTTCTATCAGGTGGTAATTTACTATAAGTACTAAACTTTGCTCATTTGGTCCATAAGAGTGTATACGAGCCTAAAACTCGGTGTCCCTGGTGTATTTTGACCATCTGCAATAAAATACACTTTTGGAAACTTTGGATGTGCAGCCATTTCTTCTTTTTATCAAGTTTTTACAGAGGCGGGCCAGGGCTAGCACCCCTACTAGATCACACCTGGAGCAGATTCCTCTTCTTTTGATGTATACAAGTTATAGCAAGAAAACGTTGTATACGATAAATATTTATAGACCTTAGGAAAACCAAACTTAAATGTAGGCTTGTGTGTAATGCATGCCAGGGCTAGTTATTCTCGGTCTGGGGCTGGTATCTTTATTTTAGGTCACCGAACATAAATTTTAAACCATTTGGCTTTAAAGGCAGTGTGCTGTTCCACCAGTTTTTTGGAGGATAGTTGGTTGGCCTTCAACTTTCTGACTGAGGTTCATAGCTCCTTTATGTGGCAATGGTTATCTGTCCCGTTATGAAGCACCAGGTTTATCCTAGGTGCCCTTCCCTCGGTCATGGAAATGTCCATATTTGTTTGGCCCTATTTAGTCTTTGTACTATGATCTCTACATTTGTTAGACCTAGTAGTGGTTATTGCATACCTCTTAGTTTTTAAGGTGGGGTTATACAGGGACTGGCTTAACATTTTTTGTTTGCCATTATCCTAACCTCTTTTAGATGTGAGCATAAAGCTTCATGTATATGGGACCTTTTTACAACCTCTCCCGAACGATTTAACTTGACAGATAGAAACCTACGTTTAAAACGTTTGTTTTGCAGCGTTTAGCCGCGTTTGCATTTAGAAGCGTTTAAAAACATATATATATATATATTTTTTCAAATGGCCAAAAAACAAAAAAGCCTATAACCCTAACTGGACGTGGGTTACCGCGTTTAGCTGCGTTTGGCGTCTGAAACGTTGGAAACGTCAGGGTCTGAACTCATTTTTTTGCCTTAAAAAAAAGGCCTATAAACGCAACTGCCTAAAAATAACCGTAAACAAACCTGTACATGTACACATAAGATAACATTGAATGAGTTCAGGGGCAGTTGAAAAAAGCATCCAACTGCCTCTGAACGTTCGTTTAGTAGCAGCAGTGTACTACTGTTAAGGCCCCATGTCCCTCAATGGACTTCAAGAAAAAGATTTTATGGTGAGTACAAAAAGCTTTATGTACATCCCATGATTGTTCTGTAAAACATTTATAAAATGTATATCTTTTGATAGCATACTGAAGGGATCTTACTATTGGTTTTAGTATGATGAATATAAATGAGATCTTCTGTCACTTTCACATTACAAAATTTTGAACAGTATATACTGTATAGCAATCTTGCAGCAAAATGCATTTTACACTAGATTATGTATGTCAGAGAACAACTCCATACTGTGTAATGGGGTGCTTTATGGACAGCAAGGCTACTGTTTTAGTTTGCTCAGGTTGAAATTGTCACAAGTAGCTGAGTTCAGTAAACATCATCTGAAGCACTCATGTTTAACTCATGTCCAGCTGCACAAGCTCTTAAATATACAATGCCTTGAAAAAGTATTCATACGAGGGGGTGAGGCTTGAAGCCTGACTGAGTAGACTTGCCAGCTTAGTGCTCTACTCCTGAAGGGATGCTTCGGCCACTTTCTATTATGTCCCAGCTCAGCTCCGCTGTCAAAAATGTGCTGCCTGACCAGTGATAAACTCCCGCTACCTCACTCAGGTGATGGTTCTCTGATGTTCACGCCTGAGAATGAAGCCAAAAAATTTCAAAGATGTGCTGGCCCTGGCTTTAGTCAAAATGGAACCGGTTCAATCCCCTCCTCCTGTTACCTCATGCTCAGTGAAACTCTCTCAGCGCTCTAAGGTAATAGCTGCAACAGGAGGAATCTGACTCTGATTTATCAACACTAGCGCCACAATTCACATCTTTTACAGACCCTGGTCATTCAACTGTACTGAGGAAATATGAGAAAATGCTTGACAAAGCCCTTAAACCAACATAATATTACAGACAGTCGGACTAGGGAAATCAGAAAATTGTGCCATCGCACTGCTAACCTTGAGTTAAGGCTTCATGTACACTGGACATTTTGGCAACAGCTAGAGTGAAAAATACGCTCACCTTCCAGGGACATACTTATCACCTATTTGCTGACCTCTCCCAGCTCACTATTTCTAAAATTTTTAATCCCAGTTGATGCCTCCTTAGGGAAAACGCGCGTTCTAAGGAGCCAGTTGTAATGTTGGAGAACATGGTCCACACTGCGGGCCGTGCCACAATTTTTTTGCTGTAACATTTTATTAAGTGCCTTTTAGAACAAATAGATTTTTTATCGAAAGATAATGCACTATAATGCTGCGTGCACACGATTGGAATTTCCGATGAAAAAAGTCCATCGGAAATTCCGATCGTGTGTGGGCCCCATCGGATTTTTTTTCCATCAGTGTTTAGAAATAGAACATGTTTTATTTTTTTCTGATGCTCGCATGCTCAGAATCAAGTCGATCCACGCATGCTCGGAAGCATTGACATTTATTTTTCTCGACTCGTCGTAGTGTTTTACGTCATTATGTTTTGGACGGTCGGAATTTGGTCTGACAGTGTGTATGCAAGACAGCTTGAACGTAATTCCGACTAAAAATTTGGAAAATCCGATCGTGTGTACGGGGCATTAGTCTTCCTCCAATTTTTTATCATCCATCATAGGCGTGCGCACAGGGTGTGCCAGGTGTGCCCAGGCACACCCTAATCACTCTGTGCAAAACAGATTCCCCTACTGACCTGGCTCCCCCTCCTTCCCCCCACAGCATTTCCGGCTTCCCTCCTCTCCCACCAGTTGTTGCTGTGAATGTTTTAGGATGAGTGAGGGAAGGGGCCAGTAAATATGCCATTTAACGTCCTCTTCCCTTTCTGAATGAACATGGTAAGTGATCGGTAGAGTGTGTTTGAGCTTTGGGGTGCACACCCTAATGGCAAAGGCTGCGCACACCTATGTCATCCATCATGAGCTGTTAACCAGGGATCCACTTGAGCCCTTTGAGGAAGGTATAGAGGAATACATTTTATCAGCCGCAGTCCATGCTTACTCATCCATTCGGGTCTGCTGGGAGCTGTTGTCCATTGGGAATCTCTGAGATTTGGTAGACAGGGGAATGCATCTCTATGCTTGTGGCCTATGCGGGTCTGGTAAGCAGCCAATTGTATTACTTTTGAGCACGATGGTGTCTTCAAACTAAAGAGTCCACACACTTTGGGATCGGCATCTGTTCGATTTGGGACTTACAAGATAATAGGATGTATTTTCAATTTACTGAATTGAATGGGCTGAATTGCATTGCATTGCATTCTTTATATTTTGGAAATTCATTTTACTATGTTTGCTTTTCTCAGGAATGTAACGGTTTCAATATGTGAAATTCTAGATTTCTATCTATGATGTTTTTGTTTTGTTTTTTTGCTGGATTCCCTGCTTTCTAGTGTGTGTAAATAATTCTCACAGTCATGTTGAGAGATCCTTGGTAATTTTATTAAAGAGATTCTTGGTAATATTATTAAAGAGATCCTTGGTAATATTATTAAGACCCCTTTAACACTGGGTCACTGCTGTCTCTTCAGTGTGAAAGCCCCTCGGGGCTTAACACGCTGTGTATAGCTGGTTGGTAAAGAGCAGCCCGGGAAGCAGGCCACCACGTCCTTAACAACCGATGAGTCTTCGGCTGTCAGCGGGATTCCCCGCTGCCAGCTAAATGGAAAAAAAAGAATTGCTGGCAAAAAGAAAAAAAATCGGGAGGAAAATGGCATGTGCCCCCCCCCCCCAAAAAAAAAATCTATACCAGACTATTACCTGAGCATGCAGCCTAGCAGGTCAGGAAATCGATGGGACAAGCGAGCACCCCCCCTCCTGAATCATACCTGACCACATGCCCTTAACATGGGGGCGCTTTGGAGTGGGGGGCTCTGCCCCTTCACCCCAAAGCACCTTGAGGGGGGCAAGGGCCTCTTCCCCACAAACCTGGGCTGTGATTGTGGGGGTCTGCGGGCGGGGAGCTAATCAAATCTGGAAGTCTCCTTAAGCAAGGGGGGCCCCAGATCTTGGCATTCAGCTGTCAGCAGGGAATTGCAAAACACAATCTGCTGCTGACCCTTTCCAAAAATGCACAGGCTGAAAAACACATCTATGTGAACGTGTACCATAGGAAACCATGTTAAATGGACTGTAGTGTGTTTCTGCAAATGGCAAAATGCATTAAAAAAAGCATAAGTGTTAAAGTAGGGTAAGTAAATGAACTCCATTGTGTTGCATTCCAATCAATAGGACATGGCATGAAGAATAGAAATGTCTACAAACTATTACTAAAAGTCCAGTGGGTCGATTTATAAAAGTGTTCACACAAGATTCAAGGAACTTTCAATCCAGGAAATACACATTTTACACTTTTTTTTGAGTATTAAGTTAGAAAAGTTAGACCCCTAGGCGTTCATTAGTCCATGATAAGACAGTTTGTCTAAAAATCAAAGGACATACAGATCCTCAAAATTTAATACCACTCATATCAAGTTTGCAATAGAACACTTTGTTGTTCCACAAAGCTTATAGTGCAATATTATATAGAAGAATAAGATACAACTTGAACCATTTTTCAGAAACTTGCAACATAGCAATGTTTGGCTAAAAAAGCACTGCACATCAACACCAAAAGCTCACTGCAACCATGAATTATGCTTCAAGAAGCATTGTGGTTTGGGATTGTCTTGGTGGCTTAGGGCCTGTACAGCTTGCTAGTAAAGAGGGAACAATGAATTCAAAGTTGCATATAGACATTTTACAGAAAAAAGCCTATGAACTGAAGCCTAATTGAAATTTGTGTTGCACCACAACAGTGAACCAAAACACAGAAGCAAATCAACAATACAGTGGCTTAAATAAAAAAAAATGTGTATTCTGGAATTTGCTGCAAGGCCCGTCTAGGATTTCTTGAGTACAAAGATCTTGGTATTGCTATTTTAAATCCTGTAGTGTATTCAAAACTGGATACATCCAGTTAGCAGTCCTTTACATAGTTCTTGTCTCTTTCCTGTCATACTTATATGCTGAATTTGTGTTGATTTATTCTTGATAAGACTGGAAGATGTACTAAGATAACTTGATACGTTTTATCTGAGAAGCTTTGCCATAATAAAAGAATAAAAGAGAAAAAAAAGAAACCCTAGATATATCAACAAACTAAACAGCTTTCTAAAGAGGAGTGGTCTAAATACTTAGAGGCCTTTGGCACATCTGCACAAGTGCACAAGTACAATGCATGAGCACAGCTTGACACATGCGCAGATGCGCCACATGGCTCCACCAAGTCCCCAAGGCTGGGCAGAGCCCTTCAGTGCATCTATGCATGCGCTAAACCATCGACAATAGTGGTTTCGGTGGAGGCAAGCAGTTTCTCTTCAAACTGACTGGTGTCTTCACTTTTTATCTGTCAGCAGATTTTGTTGTGGGTTACATAAGACCTTATCTATTTTAGGAACATATAGCAAACATCCTTGCTGAAGCACTGTTGAAATAAAGTCAGTATGCTACAAAAAAGCCTCTAATTTTTAATTAGCCTAAGCAGACTGATAGGATTGAAATAAGAGAAAGGAACGGTAAGGCCTGATTTCTGTACATAATTACTAAGGAAGCACAGCCATCAAATTCAATCAAAAATAGGGTCGCTGCCAGAAAACAAGGTTTTTAAAAATGTACATACATCATATTATGACACAGACTATTTCAAAACACTAAAATATTTTAAACTTATTTGACAATATTGTAAAACTGAGATATCTAACCTGGTTGGTTTAGTTGTAGGGTGCTCTTACTCCACTGGGACAGCCCCACAATAGCCACCATCTTGGCCCCAAGACTAGATCTCCTCTTCTTGGTTGTGGTAGTGCCAGCAACTTCTGGAGTTCCTGAGTTGGCTTTTTCTAGGTTGTACATCTCTCCACTGATGCTAGAGCTGCGGATGACATTCCTGGCTGAGGAACTAGCCTCCCCGTTGAACATTTTGGGGAGGAAAGATCTAGACATAAGAGAGGAATACAGAAAGGACATACTCTATAACACATTCACTGTACATATTCATAAATTCCAATACTGAATTAGCAAATAAGCATTACTTTAATTATAAATAATAATACACATGCACCGTGTATGTGTAATAATAACAAGAGGGGAGAAAAACTCAACTAAACTATACTATACAAAACTATACTTGCATAATAGTCCCTTCTGGGTTGGGGTTTAGCAGAATGGATAGGACATGTGGCTGAGACCTTCTCTCTCTCTCTCTCTCTCTCTCTCCACTTCCTCCTTCTGGGGACAGGAAGTGCATACATAATATAATTACAGACATTTACAAATTCAGACAGTAGAGGGCATCAAATCCCTACAGTAATATTAAGCAAGAATTTAATTTTTATTTTTTAAAACTCTAATTCCATTTTTATTGTAAAGTGGATTGTCTAATTAAGCAAGAAATTCTAAGAGCTGCAAAAGAAGTAAAAGACCCATTGGACTTTCTTTTCTCCCATACCATGCTGTGCTGTGCTCCATATAATAGCCAGTGAGCCGGTGAGCATTTGCTAAAACAGAAAGGATGTAATATTCAGCCATACAATACCTGTATGCATCTATGTGTATGCATCTATGTGGCTGGTTGCTTCTGTTACCCCCTATCCTCATATGTGATCTGGAATATTGGTTTAAGACCTATTCAGATTTCTTAGATTTTTTGGTACAAATGTGTTGGCACAGTAAAAATTTGACTTTAGGTAGAATAAGAACTAAAGCCATTAAGCTTGGTCATTTACGTGAGTGTCCAATATGCTTGATTTAAAGTGATTGTAAAGTCTCAAGGTTTTTCACCTTAATGCATTCTAAGGACATACTCTATAACCCACTCACTGTACATATCCATAATTTCCAATACTGAATTGGCAAATAAGCATTACTTTCATGATAAATAACTGGCTGAAAATAATAAAGAAAAGTAGACTTTTATGATTAACTCCATAAAAGAATAATGGTATTTTCTTTGTCTGAAACCATTATAAGAAAGAACAAAATGCACAAGTATTGTATTTTTTTTCCAATGTCACTGCACTGCACTAAATTCTGTTACGTGCTTAAATCTGCAGAACAACAGTTATTGCTTTGTATTTCCAAGACTAAGAGATAATAGTAAGGTAGGAACACATAAAGGACTGTGCCTGCCACAATCTGTATTATATCCCTGCTTTTATTTAAACCCTACTGATTCTTGAGTTTGGTGTAACTTATCTATTACATGCTTGGCAGGGATTTTGTTTTTCAAAGATACTATATTTTTGTTCAGCATTTCTTACGCATTGAGTATATTGCAAGATTATGTAAGAATTAAGCAAACTTCATTGCTATCTACAATTTTGTATTTATTTTTTGCATGCCAAGTGGGAGGGACTGTCTGTTATAATCACGCAATCAATCCCAGTGTTTTGAGGAAAACCATGGGGAAAAGCAATGAGCCAATCATACGATCAGAACATTATATTCCTTGTACATTTTGTACATAAACAGTGTACAGAATGCCCCACAGTTACCATAGTTAGAGGGAAGTAACATTCAGGGGCCAATTTAAAAGCAGCCAGGCTGCACATTTATAAAGCACAGTGATGTTCTTTATAGATGTGCTTAACGCTCTGCCAGCTTCACCTAATTCTAAAAATGACAGAGTGCTATTAAACGAATGGAAATAAAAAATAAAAGGCAGGAGGAGAGCCCTGTCAGTGACTTGCTAAAGTCACACAATCAGCATTCCTCCAACCACAAGGCCCTCCCTGTTGTGCCAAGCATTTTCTGAACTGTCTGTGAAAAGTGAGTGTTGATGTGTGTAGCCAAGTGGAGTGTCCACTGTGTTAGGTGAGACACTGAGGTTTGGGTAGTTTCGAAAATAATAGGTGATAGTTAAACTAACAATTACTTACAAGATGACTTGTCTTGCATTTACAGTATAAGAGCCGGTTCACACAGGCGCAACACGTCAGGCGACTTAGCCGCCTGACAAGTCGCACTCCATTCTGTACTATGGAATCGTTCTAATAGGAGCGACTCAAGTCGCCTCTGAAGTCGTGGGCAGATCACCTTGCCGAGTCGCTCGGCAAGTCGTGCTGCCCCAGTGTAAACCGGATCTAAATGTTCTATTGATTTTTAGCAAAAATATGTAATGGTATAGTGTCAACATTGTTTTTTTAATTATTATTATTATTGTTGTTTAATGTTTGTATGTTTTTAAACTGTGTTTTTTTTTTTACTAAATGCATACAATCTTTGTTTCCTAAATAAACATTTAGTGCATTGCACAATATTTTCAGTATGCCATGGGTTTTCTAAAGAGCTGAAAAAAAACTCTGGCATTGATTTACTAATACTGTACTGGAGAGTGCAAAATCTGGTGCAGCTGTGCATGGTCGCCAATCAGCTTCAAACTTCAGTTTGTTTCATTTGACAAAAAGAAAAAGAAAAAAAAAAGAAAACTGATTGTGATTGATTTCTTTGCAGAGTTGAACCAGATTTTTCACTCTCATGTTTTAGTAAACCAACCCCACAGTCTCTAGTTAAAAACTTCCAACAGCTGTTCAGAGAAGATGATGATTCATCACGATTCACTTCTTTGAATTATTTACTTGATTATAAGGGTCCTTTCACATGTACAGACAGTATGTCCGTATTTCATCTATCTGTTTTTGGATGAAATATGGGCATACATGTATCCTTATGGGATAGTGGGTGTCAGGGGACACCAAATGTGATCGGTCCCTGCTATGGTCCGATTCTGCAGACGGAGGAAAATTCTTTTTTTCCATCCGTCTGCAGAGCGGATCGGGTGAACACAGACAGATGGTCCGTGTTCATCTGATCCCCTCATAGGGGAGAGCGGAGATCTGACAGGCGGCCCCCTGAGCAAGGGGGTGTTAACGGTACAGATCCTCACGGGATCCGTACGTGGGAAAGGGCCCTTAGGCTTCATGCACACAGGCATAAAAAAGGCTGCTTGTACAGGTGTACAGCATATTTTTTTTAAAACATTTTATGCCTTAAAACACAGTTTTATGGTAGCCTATGTGGCCATGTACATTAGACGTTTTGATCAGTGTTTTAAGAGGAGCCTTTACAGGCATAAAAAAAAAAATGCTCCAAAGCTGGATTTATATTCATGAACATATTTTATAGGTGCCTGTTTATAAATGTATGCATATGTGTGTAAATGTATTCCAGTGGCCAAAATAAATTAACCAATCTGACCAGAAGAATTTGTTTTTTATTAACGCCATACTTCTGTAAACATACATAAACGCATGTAATTACGCACTAAAACAAGCATTTTTACAAAGTGTGGTAGCTGTCTTGTGTTGACTGCTGTCCAACCAGCATGGAATGGAGTTTCTCACTGACAGAAACTGTAGTGTGGCAATGGAACCCAGAGTCAGCTTACTTACACTGCACTTTGGTCTCTCCCTAGTAGTTTCTAATCTGGCATGCAACCAGACCTCTAACTACCAGAAGTGGGGTCATCTGATTTAAACTAGCTATAGAATCCCAGACTAGAAAGGACAATGTTAACTAAAATAGCAAGAGCTACAAATTAGCACAAGTGCCATAAACAGGCTCACCTACGAATATACTGCAAGGTGATTACTACATTCATACACTAGAGCAGAGCTAGCTATCTGGCATTGTGCATGTGTAATAATAACAATAGGACCGAATAACCCTGTCTGTTACAAGTATTTAGATAACACTATACTTGCATAATAGTCCCTTCTGGGTTGGGTTAGCAGATTGGATAGGGCAAGTGGCTAAGTCCTCCTCTCTCTCCACTTCCTCCTTCTGGGTTTTTAAAGCCAACAGACCAGGGCCAGGAAGTGCATAAATAATATAATTACAGACATTTACAAATTCAGACAGTAGAGGGCATCAAAGCCCTATAGTAATATTAAGCTGAAAAAGGTGTAAAAAGACTCTGAATGGTTAACACTTTCACAGTTGGGTTATGTAATCTATTGGATGTTCTGTTCTCCACTACCATGATGTGCTCCATACAGAAGCTAATGAGCCAGTGAGAATTTTCTAAAACAGATTGGATGTAATATTCAGCCATACAATACCTGTATGCATATATGGGGCTGGTTGCTTCTGTTACCCCTATCCTCCTTTGAGATCTGGAATCTTGGTTTAAGACCCATTCAGACTTATTCGATTTTTTGGTACAAGTGTGTTGGCACATAAGTAAAAATCAGAGCACTCAACCCTATAATGCTAAAGTGCCTTTGGCTTTAGGTAGAATAAGAACTGAAGCCGTTAATCTTGGGCGTTTACATGAGTGTCCAATACTCTAAGGCCTCGTACACATGATCAAATCTGTCTGCTGGAAACGGTCTACTAGACCGTTTCAGCAGACAGATTTGATCGTGTGTACGGGCAAACAGACGGATTTGGCCACCCGACAGATTTCAAAGCATGCTTTGAAATCTGTCGGCTGGGAACCCGTCCGCCCGACATGTCTGCCGATTAGTACGCTAACCAGCAGACATGTCTTCTCGCACACGCGCCGAATGGTTTCGACGCATGCGCGGAAGTGTTTTACTTCCTGGTGCGGTGACGTGGCGGCGTCAACGTCACCGCCACGTCAGCGCGCTGTCTGCTGGCGGGGATTTTGGTTTGCTCGTGTGTACACGCGAGCAAACCAAAATCCCAGCAGACAGATCTGTTCAAATCGGTCGGTCCGACCGATTTAAACAGACACATTTAATTGTGTGTACGAGGCCTAAGGCCGCGTACACACCATTAAATAAATCCGATCAAATCAGTCTGACAGACCGTTTTGATCGGATTTGTCTGCTGGGATAGATTGGTTTGATCGTGTACACACAATCAAACCAAAATCCCCGCCGGCAGACAGCGCGGTGACGTGGCGGTGACGTTGACGCCGCCATGTCACCGTCACCAGGAAGTAAAACACTTCCGCGCATGCGTCGAATCCATTAGACGCATGTGCGGACAGATATGTCTGCTGGTTAGTGTACTAACCAGCAGACATGTCGGACGGACGGGTTCCCAGCAGACAGATTTTAAAGCATGCTTTAAAATTTGTCTGCTGGAAAAACCTGTCTGTCCGCCTGTACACACGTTTGAATTTGTCTGCTGAAACGGTCCGTCGGACCGTTTCCAGCAGATGAATTTGATCGTGTGTATGCGGCCTTACATTATCAGAGCTTTATTTAAGGTCATTGTAAAGTCTCAAGGTTTTTCACCTTAATGCAGGGGTAGGCAATCTCAGCCCTCCAGCTGTGGTGAAACTACAAATCCCATCATGCCTCTGCCTCTAGGAGTCATGCCTGTTATTGTCAGGGTCTTGCAATGTCTCATGGGACTTATTGCTTCAGACCAGCTGGAGCGCTGAGGTTGTCTACCTCTGCTTTAATGCATTCTATGCATCAAGGTCGAAAACCTTCTTTGCTACAGATGCCCCCAAAACCCCCTTTTTTCTTTCCTGAGCCAATCTGATCCAGCGATGTGCACGAGGCCAGCGCCTCTAGCCGCTTGCTCTGTCCTCATTGGACAGATTGATAGCAGCAGGAGTCCGCACAAGTGCCCCCATGGAAAGCGGCTTTCTGTGGGGGCACCTGATAAAGAAGGAGTGGCAGCGGTGGACGCGGGAAGAGGTGGATTGGGGCTGTTCTGTGCAAAACCTTTGAACGGAGGAGGTAAGTACAACATGTTTGTTATTTTTATTTAAACAAAATCTAACCTTTACAATTACTTTAAAGATTTATTTTCTCCATAAAAAAAAAAAAAAAATCTTGGTTGGCTTTCAAAGAAGGTAGGGATGCTAAAGGAAATACTAAAGGAATTGGGGGAAAGACATTTAACACATTTTATTTTCATCTGTTTGAAATGAGCTAATTCGCAATTCATTATGTTAGGTACAGAAATTTACATTTATAAATTGCTATATCACTGTAACTTATGGGGAAAGTTAATCAATTCACAAAAGGGAACTGCAGAATCTTTTTAGGGCATGATAAGTGTGATTCATGCATTTGCTAAATTTACATTTCTTGCATTATCATATCAGGCAGTGTAAAAACATGTTTCTATTTCATTTGTATCACTTTGCATTGCATTATTGTAGTGCAAGAGGGAAGAGCAGATGACAAAGCCTTAAATTAGACCTTGTATTAAAGTTAAGGTGGACTGGTGAGTTTACCCAAGATTTTAAATCTATTTTTTTTCCATATAGTTTGCAATTCAAAGGGAATGTACTTTATAATGGTTTTGCGTATTTTTTTATTTTTTCATTCATTATGATCAGGAGTCAGGACTAAATTATGTTAAAAATATGTTTCCATCCTTGGTGCACTGGACTGTACTTTACATGATTCTGACCATTGCACCCTCTATACTGCGCAATATACAGCATGCTTAGCCATTTGTACACTGGGCTGTATGTTACAATTGCTCCTGACCACTGAATTCTTTATTTTACATACTCCTGACCCCTGTGCTCTGTATTTTACATAAGCCTGACCTCTGCATCATGTATGTTTCCTAGTTGCCAATTAACCTTAGCTATTTAAAAATATATATTTTTTTTTAAGGGTAGATTTAGACAATGTGTTAGTTCTATGTCTTTATTACCTGTACAGAAAATGATATCTAATAGAAGAGTTTCAATCATTTATCCTGAGGTCTGTGTTAGTGAGTCTCTCACTCAAGTAATTAAAGCATATTTTGTAGGTACAAGGCACAGCAAGTAGGCACAGATTCTTTGGGGGTTATTTACAAAACGCAAATCCACTTTGCACTACAAGTGCAAATTGCACTTGAAATTGCACTGAAAGTGCACTTGGAAGTGCAGTTGCTTTAAATCCGAGGGAGACATGCAAACAAAAAAAATCAGCAGAGCTTCCCCTCATTTCAGATCTACCCCTCAGATTTACAGCGACTGCACTTCCAAGTGCACTTTCAGGGCAATTTCAAGTGCACTTTGCTTTTGTAGTTTGCACTTGTAGTGCAAAGTGGATTTGCCTTTTGTAAATAACCCCCTTTGTATCTATGCCCCTTGAAGCCCATCCCACTGTTATAATAACATAGCCATTCCCACCGCTTGATGCTTTGCACTATGCATCATTACTCTTCTCAATGTGCTACAGGTCTTTCACATTTATAGATGCTTACATGTTTAGGATTGGAAATATAAATACGCATATGTATAAATGTCCATATGGTGAAATGTTAAAAATCTGAAAATTATGGTGTGTCGTACTTCAGTTATTGTAAAAAAAAACATTATCTGATAATGAAGCCAGACCAAAATAATACAATATTTTTCATGCATTAAGAGAAAGGGCTATATACAGTGCTTTTAAAAAGTATTCATACTCCTTGAAATTTTCCACATGTCATGTTACAACCAAAAACGTAATTGTATATTATTAGGATTTTATGTGATGGACCAACACAAAGTTGCACATAATTGTGAATTGGAAGGAAAATCATAATCAGTTTTCAAAATATTTTACAAATAAATATGTGAAAAGTGTGGCTTGCATCTTTATTCAGCCCCCCTGAGTCAATACTTTGTAGAACCATCTTTCTCTGCAATGACAGCTGCAAGTCTTTTTGGGGATGTCTCTGTCAGAATGGATAGAGAGCATCTGTGAACAGCAATTTTCAAGTCTTGCCACAGATTCTCCGTTGAATTTAGGTCTAGACTATGACTGGGCCATTCTTACACATGAATATGCTTTGATCTAAACCATTCCATTGTAGCTTTGGCTGTATGTTTTGGGTAGTTGTCCTTCTGGAAGGTGAACCTTCATCCCACTATCAAGTCTTTTGAAAACTCTAAGGCCCTGTACACACGAGGAGACATGTCCGATGAAATCGCTCCGTGGACCGTTTTCATCGGACATGTCTCCTGGGATATTTTGGTCTGATGTGTGTACACACCATCAGACCAAAATCCCCATGGACAGAGAACGCGGTGACGTAGAAGACACCGACGTCCTCAAACAAGGAAGTTCAATGCTTCCACACATGCGTCAGAATCAATTTGACGTATGCGCGGGATTTCTGTCCGATGGTTGGGCGTACTAACCATCGGACATGTCCAACGGACAGGTTTCCAGCGGACAAGTTTCTAAGCATGCTTAGAAACTTTTGTCTGCTGGAAACCTGTCCGCTAGACCAGAGGCCTCCAAACTATGGCCCTCCAGTTGTTCAAGAACTACAATTCCCATCATGCCTAGTCATGTCTGTGAATGTCAGAGTTTTACAATGCCTCATGGGACCTGTAGTTCTGCAACATCTGGAGGGCCGTAGTTTGGAGACCCCTGCGCTAGACCGTACACACGATCGAACATGTCCACGGAAACTGGTCTGCGGACCAGTTTCAGCGGACATGTCTCCTCGTGTGTACGTGGCCTAACAGGTTTTCTCCTAAGATTGTCTTTTATTTGGCTCTGTCCATCTTCCCATCAACTCTGACCAACTTCCCTATGCCTGCTGAAGAAAAGCATCCCCACAACATGATGATACCACCACCATGTTTCACAGTGAGGATAGCGTGTTCAGGGTGATGTGCAGTGTTAGTTTTCAGCCACACATAGCGTTTTACTTTTAGGCCAAAAAGTTACATTTTGGTCTCATCTGACCAGAGCACCTTCTTCCACATGTTTGCTGTTTCCCCAATATGGCTTCTCGCAAACAGCACACAGAACTT
The DNA here is from genome assembly GCA_029574335.1 of Rana kukunoris. NCBI lineage: Eukaryota > Metazoa > Chordata > Amphibia > Anura > Ranidae > Rana > Rana kukunoris. The sequence continues at coordinate 324,722,141 of CM056050.1, read as the reverse complement.
CTTATGGCTTTCTTTCAACAATGACTTTCCACTTGAGTGCTTCCATCAGTACACTGCTTCCTCCAATCTGAACCTATAGATATCAGATATTACAACCTATCTATTGTAACTAAAAAAAATGGTGAGACTAGCTCAGTTACACAGCTTGAACATGGAAGCCTTTATTGGACAAACTTACACAAATATATACACCAGGGGGACATTTCCCAGCCCCCCTTCTGATCATATTACCCTAGAAAACTGTAACCAGAAACAGAATTAACTAATTATTAAGGCTGAGTTCACAATTCCAGCTCTGATTTCTCTGCAAAGAGATAACAGACCTGTTCAGCGGTTCACGTGTGTTGAAGCTGCGGATTTGCTTACCTGGGAAAGGGGAGGGGAAGAAGTGTAGTGAGGAGGGAAAGAATTCCTATTCAGAACGGAATTCCAAATCAGATGCGTTCTCATAGAAGATAATGTGCAGACAATTCACACCGCAATGCTTAGAAAACGCACACGTTTTTTGGGCAATGCGAATGCATCACACTAATGCGAACCAGCCTCAATAAAATCAATGTATTTTAAAATGTTATGTGAAATGGATGCAGTGTAAGCCGCAACAAATTCGCAGAGGTGTGAACGGGGCCTTAAACAGCCTAGGTGACTCAGAGGCAGGACCTTTCAGGACAGACTTGCCATCTTTTAGCTCAGAAGACACAACACACATTATCATAATTATAAACACAGGACATGTTTACACAATAGCAGAAGCTAATTACAATTAACAATGCAAACTGTGATCTCCCCCCTCTTCAGCCTAGTAGGCAACAGACTTAGTAGGAGCCCCCCCCCCCCTGTCCAAAGTTACTCCCGTCACAGACAGATTCTCCTACCTGAGCTGTGGATCTCTGCAGCTCCTCCAGAGTTACCATGGTCCTCTTGGCTCCATCTCTAATTATTGCTCTTCTTGCCTGTCAGTTTAGGTGGACAGCCATGTAGGTTTGCAGTTAAAATCACACACAGGTGGACTCTAATTACAATTGGTTTCACTAGATTTTATCAGAGTTTAAAGGGGGCTAAATACAAATGCACGCCACACTTTTTAGATATTTATTTTTAATTTTCCTTCCACTTCACAATTACGGTGCCACATGGTTTATCACATAAAATCCTAAAATTTTTAATTTTTGGTTGTAACATGACAAAATGTGGAGAATTTCAAGAGTATGAATACTTTTTCAAGCCACTGTATAGCCTTGGGCCAGAATCTTGTAAGAAAAAAAACGTTGTTTTTCCTGACAAGATTCTTGGCAAGAATATCTTGCCGCCAGAGTGAACGGTGGTTCTTTTGACTGGCAAGAACGCAATGATGTCATTGCGTACAACGTGCATGTGCTCGTCACATTCGATGTTGTCGCGGCCATCTTTCTGCACCCTACCTTTGCCTAGGAAGCTACCGTGCATGCCTCAAAGTAATTCCGAGCATGCTCAGGTTTCCACGGCGACAGGCAAGTATACACACTCTCAGGAAAACACTGCCGAGAATCACGACAAGAAAATAGAGAGCAGGTTCTCTATTTTTCTCATCGAGATTTTAGGCAGTTTTCTTGACGAGAAACCTGAAAGCCTCGTACACACCCACGGTATACTCAGCAAGAAAGCTCTGCCAGCAGTTTTCTTGCCAGTTCTTGCCGAGTAAACCGAACGTGTGTAAGAGGCTTCACTGTTTAAACAGATGCAAAAGTTTGCTTCTTATAAATATAGTTCAGGTAACATCTTGTACACCACAATAAAATAAACTTTAGATAGGTTCCTGATGGAGCAATCCAAAATGTTGATTTAATTAGAAATCAAAAAATCTATTTGAAAAAAATCATATAAAAGCATCCACACTAAATACCATTGATCTATTTTGGTTTTAACAAGGCTCTTTGTATAGAATAGTAAACATTACCACATGCACTCATACTACCATTCCTGCATAACTGTTGTTTTGGACTGCTACATGAGGTACTAATCCTAATTCTTTTTTCTACAAAATTGATTCCTGGCTAGAAGCAGCACACCTCCTTGTCTAGCTTAACACTGTGACTACAGCAAAACATATGCATTACCATTCAAATTATAGAACCTCTTCTGCTCCGCCAGCACTATCTATTTGCCAGCAGCTGGAGCTGTCTTATTAGATAGTATATAGCTTTATGTTTAGCAGAATAGAAGTGGAAAAAATAATGAAAATAACTATATAATAACACTATAATGGTCTTTTTTTTCTTGCAGTAAGATGCACATTTTAACCGCAATGCACGTTTTATGGTATGAGAATGCATAACAAATAGCAATCCCATTTATTCCACTGTGGTTAGTTCAGGTCTATACATTGCAGGTTAGTGTGCTCTTCAATTATAGGGCATGGTGCAATATTTTTTGGTGTATGTGCATTAGGCAGGCCATTTAAAAGACATAATCAATGCACCCATGTATCAAGTAGTTTTGTGCATTTTTAATACATCTGTAACATGGAAAATTCAAATTCTTAATGTTTTCAATGATTTAACAATGAAGGAACAAAAAAACATAAAACACACAAATGCATATAAATGAATTAATAAGGCTTTCTGGATAGAGCATTGGCATCCCAGTTTCCGACTCCATGATGATACTTTAGGCTGAATTGAACCCAGACCAAGCAGCCAACCCCTGGTGCCCTGTAGCATCTAGCTGGGCTTTGTTGCGTACATAGGCAAGTGGTAGTCACTCCTCTTCAGCTGCTGAAAATGCCTGCTTGTACTGATCTGTCCATTGGTCTCAAATAGATTATCAAGGTTTTCTGGGTCCTTTACTTGACTTGTTTGGCTTGGGTGCATCCACGTCTTCCTACTCATTCTTTAACAACTCATTGAGGGGTCGGGCCATTTTAGCGAAACCTTCGACAATTTTTTTCGGTAGTAGGAGCATAATCCTAAAAATTACCATCGTTCTGTGATGTTATGCGGTCTAGATCAGGAAGTGACAGCTTATACCTTTTTTTGGGCCAGTGAGGACACCCTCTGCAGAGACAACATGCTCCGGATAGGTGACTGAGGGTTGCTAAAATTGACATTTCTCCAATGAAAATTTGAACCCTTCTTCATGTAGTCTCTGCAGTACCTTTTCCATGTCTTCTCGAAGACGGTGATATCATGAAGATACACCAGTACCTGAATCAGGTTCCTGTCTCCTATGGAACATTCCATTCGTTTTCGAAAGGTTGCAAGGGCTGACATTTCTTGGGGAATTCTGTTGAATTTGAAAAACCCCAGTGGGCAGATGAAGGGCAGATGAAGGCAGTCTTCTCCCTGTCTTCTGAGTGCATGGAATTTTGGAAGTACCTGTTTTTCCAATCTAGCACTGCAGAGTGTCCTCGATCCCTGGAGTGGTGTAATGGTAAGAAATTGTTCTCTTGAGTGTTTGATAATGGATGCACATTCTGAGGGAGCCATTCTGCTTCCTTACCACCACTATGGGGGAGGTCTAAGGCCTTTACAACTCCCCTGGGATAATCCCCAGTCGCTTCAACTCAGCCAGTTGCTCTTAAAGATCTTCCAGGTCACCCAACGAAATTTGCTGAGTTCTCTCCCTAAACGGTCCTCCTGAAGTCGAATTCTTTGTTGAGTACTCTTAGCACAGCTCGTGTTGTAGTCTTTTTTCGAGAACAACTCCCGCCATTTTAGGAGCCATTCCTTGACTCTCTTCACCAGACCAGATGGTGCCAATTGAGCAGCTGTCTTTATGTGCCCAAGCAACATCCAAGGCTTTAGCTTTACTGGGAGACCAGTATTGTTTTGGATACTGACAGGAATCTTTCATTTATTTTGCTGCGAGGCCTTAGTCGACAATACCTTCGGATTTAGCTCCACCCCAGTGTCCTCTTCCTGAGAGTCAGCATCAAGGACAATAAAGGGTGTGGGCTGGTTTTAGGTTAAATTGACTGTGTCTCAGAAGTAAGCTACTTCCCCGGCTTGCAGCATTCTTTCTTCAGAGCCGAGTCTCCGGAGCTTTCCTACCCGTTCCATTGGGGCCTTCTGCTCCTGCAGAACACGTTGATAGGCCTGATGTACCTGGGCATGAACATCTTTGACTGATGAGTCACTCTTCATGGCTACGGGGGTGAGTAGTCTTCTCACTAGATCTGCGTTTGTTGCTATTCGTTTTCCTGTTTTTCCCCAGGAGGTTGAGGACACACAACTGCTAAGGTATTGAATATCTATGTTTTCCCGACTGTGGAAGGACTGAAAATCAGTCGGATTGGGTGGTAAGCATCATATGGCAACTTCTGCATTCTAATGCCCCAAATTTCCAAGTCTTCCAACTTCCGTACTGTAATGTCACTTGTGCCTCTGTGTCCAGCAGAGCTTTGGTATATACCCCTTCTACTTGAATTTTGACTATTAGCGATGGACCCACTAATTGATCAGGGAACTTGTTCAGGAGGTTGGGTTTGGCAGTTTGGACTTGGACTATTCTATTAGTTTGCTTCTCATTTCATTACTGTTTCAATTGTGGGGGAATGGTGTGTATTGGCTTACCATGCCAGTCTACATGAAAGCAAAAACTTTAAATTAGGCCACTGGTCAGAAGTTACAGAGGAGGCTTGCTTTGGCACTTTGGACTTCTGGGGTGGCTTCTTCACTAGATTGGAGCTTACTGTGATGGACAGGCTCTCAGTTGACCCCTTCACAGAGGTTCTTTGAAGATTCTCATCAGTTTCAGGAACAGTTTCTATAATGCTTTCATAACTTCAACAGTTAAAGATTCAGTATCTCTCTCTTATAGAATTGTACCCTAAAAAGCCCAGCTTCCCCACAACTATAACATTGTCTTCCTGGAGTTTTCCCCTAGTTTGGTTCCTTTCTCTGAAGTTAGAGTGGACACAGTCTGCTTCATATTTGTCATAGATTTTGGCATGCTTGCATGGGCCTCCATTACTTGCATCTTGGTTTGTTGCATTTGAACTGTGCCAGCTGGGTCAGTAAACTGGGTGCTGTTGATACCATTGAGGCTCTTGGGTTAGATGTAGTCAACTGTTCAACTTCTAACTCTATTGTTGACTCATCATCATCACATAGGTAACCACTCCTTTGAGCCACCCACATGGATGCTTTCTCTTTCCTAAGTGGTGGCTTGCTCTGAGTAGCTTGTTCTCCATTTTTCTCATCTAACAGAGCCTCTTTCTCTCAAATTTTTCTCACTAGCTCTGGAGGAGGCAGATCTGGGTCCTTTGAGAAGAAGCTTCAGCACTATAGGGTTATGTGGGCAAGTTCTTTGTATAACTTTATCTATTCAGTCCTTTTCAGCCCCTAGTGGATCTATACCTTCAGTCAGAAAGCTTCTCCCCTTTTTGCCTGTGAATGTGCTGGAACTTGTATATCAAGTATGGGAGTTTCTCTACTCATCCAAATACAGCATGCAATTGCTCAATACACAGTCCTGCTTTTCCAGATTTAAGTTATGAATCACGTCAGCAGCAGGACCACTGAGACTCTCAGACTCCCATCAATTCTCTGTTTTTAAAAAGCCTCAGGGACATCCCACTCTTCTAGTGTTTTTGAAGCCTAGTCCATCTGTGTTTCTGGGTAAGTCCTCTTACCCAGATGCAACTGGAGTCTTCCCTGAGAAGAACTGTACTTTGTGATATCCATAATATGTGGGGAGAGCAGAACCAGACAAAGTTCTGCACTAACTTCCCTACATCACTGAAGAAGGAAGCAGGAGTCAGTTCTGAAGTAAATGCAGAAGTGAAGGTGTTCATTTCAGTCTCTGCCACAGTCTGACTTGGGCTCTCAGGATTAGTATCTGAGGCCTCGTACACACGACCGAGGAACTCATCGTAAATGAAACATTGTTTTCCTCGACGAGTTCCTTGTCAGGCTTGTCGAGAATCTTGACAAGCTTTCTTTGTGTACACACTGTCAAGACCAAATCTCCTTGTTCTCAAACGCGGTGACGTTCGACATGTACGACGGCAGGGGAAGTTCGATTCCACTGGCACAACCCTTGGGGCTGCTTTTGCTAATCTCATGTTACTGTGTGTTAAGTAAAAGTTTTTTAAGAGACGATTTGCACTTTTCAGTTTGTTACAGCGTGACAAATGTGCTATCTTCATTACAAACGCTACTTTTAATGAAGGTGCGCTCCCGTCTCATACTTTATTTTGAGCATGCGCGGGTTTCTAAGCATACACACAAACGTGTTTCTCGTCGAAAATCAGCCCAACGATGAACACGACGAGGAAATTGAGACTCCCGACGAGGAAAAAGAGAGCTTGTTCTCTTTTTTTCTCATCGAGTTCCAGACCAGTTTTCTCGATGAAAAACATACACATGACCGTTTTCCTCTGCAAAAAAACTCTGCCACCAAGTTTCTTGATGGATTCTGTCGAGGAAAATGGTCATGTGTACGAGGCCTGACAGTTGTAGCTGGATTAAAAATGGTCTTCAACTTCCTCTGTCAGATGGACAGGAAATGGGTAGGGATGTCTCTTGTCCACTCTAAGAGCACAAGGGTACAAACAGAAGCTGGACCACCTTAATGTCTAGCATGAACACTCTCTGCTCTGGAGTTAGTGTCTTTAATGCTTGGTGAATCTGCTCCTCAGTCCATCAATGTTCTGGCACATCAAGCACTACACACAATTCTGATTGACTATTTTTCTCTTGGCATCATTTGATAGCTGTAGTGGGGTCCAGGTTTTTCCCGCTTGTTATCAAGGTTACTGAGTCTCCACATGTAGCACTACCCCCCCCCCCCCACAGGAACCACTGATTAAGATGGAAAAGGGGGTAGTTCTGGCGCAAACTGTATTTCAAATGATGCCAGAGAACCTGAGTCTGTGTTATTGTAATGGATGTGGATCAAACCGTGCAAGATGTATGGTGATATCCAGGGGTGAAGAAGTAACAGTCCATAACTCAGGGCAGGCCTCTTCAGTATAGCAGAAGCATACTCCAAAACATGTAAAAAAAAGGGCAAAGAAAGAGGCACCTTCTAAGTATGAATTGTAGAAACTTTATAGTACAATAAATAAAAACACTCACATTGAGTTTAAAAACGATCAGCATGAGGAAAATCCTGCAGTAGTGCGTCTCCTTGCTTGCTGGTTTCACAGGTTGTGTCACTCAGGAACCCATAGAAAGCCGTCCGCCGACTCTGTACACTCTGTGGCTTAGATGGTAATACAGAGGAGAAGTCTGAGACGCTCATTGACCGCAGCGGTATCTGACATCACCGGAGGTGTTGCAATGCCATTTCTGAGCCTACACACTGTCAGTGGAATAGACAGGCGTGCTTCTTTATTAAGCTCTTTTTTCAAGAGCTTGACAAAGGAGCCACTAAAAAAAAAAGCCACTTGCTTACTGGGTACCCCCTTCCTGCCCAGACCAATTTTCAGCTTTCAGCGCTGTCACACTTTGAATGACAATTGCGCCGTCATGCAATGCTGTACCCAGATGCAATTGTTTAAAAAAATCCCCATAAATAGAGCTTTCTTTTGATGGTATTTAATCTCTACTGGGTTTAGATTTTTTTGCTAAAAAAAAGAAAAAATACCAAAAAAAAAAACGGTTTCATAGCCTGTTATAAAATTTTGGAAAACAGGTAATTTTTCTCCTTCATTGACGTGTGCTGATAAGGCAGCACTTATGGGCACTAATAGGCTACACGGATGGGCACTGATAGGTGGCACTGATAGGCTGCACTGATGGGTGGCACTAATGTGTGCCACTGATAGTCAACACTGATGTGTGACACTGATGGGTGACACTGATGGTTGGTACTGATAGGCGGCACTGAGTGGCACTGATAGGCAGCACTGATCGGTTCACACTGATGATGAGGTACTGATGGGGATTGACTGGCAGCACTGGTGGGCATTGATGGGTGGCACTGGCGGTCAAAGGTAGGTGGCACTGTGGGCACTGGTGAGTGGCACTGGTGGGCGGCACTGGTGGGCACTGGCAAGATGGTGAAAGAAGAAGTTGCAGGTTCAGGCCTTAACTATGTACAGAAGCAGTTCGCTTCTACGATACCTTTGCTTCGTCGCCACTCCAGCCGGAGTGGGTGTAGTGTACCCGGACAGTCTCTCTCACAGAACTGGCAGCCTGAATATCACTCGGAACTCTGAGAAGGAAGACAAGCCTCTGCCACAGACTTGGCTCAATGGAAATATGAGTGGTACCTCTGCCACAGGCCCTTGCTCTGGAATACGACTTGATGGAGCGATTCCTTCTTAGTACAGTAATTGCCTGAATTGTCTTCAGGTAGTCCTTGATTTTTAGGTGATCGACTGACAGGTTGCCATAAAACAAACTCCCAGTGTCCGGTCACCTTGATCCCCGATGGATCGTCTAGGCCAGTGGTTCTCAACCTGGAGTCGGGACCACCTCGGGGGTCAAATGGCGATTTGCCAGGGGTCACTGAATCCTGGGCTGTTCCTGAAGCCCGCACCACTCTCCCACCCTTTTTACGACTGAGCCAGAAACACAGCAACACTACCTGTGATTATAGTTGGCATTGAAATTCCCCACTACAGTTCTCAGATCAGCAGATGACCTTGATCAAGAGCACCTAAGTTGGCTGATCAGAACTCCCCCAGCACTGCCACTGATCCCACCCCCCCACCAGCACTGCCACTCATCGAATTCCCTCCACCGAGGAGTAAGAGAAGGAATACAAATAGAGAATACATGGAAAGGAGAGAGAAAGAGGGGGAGGAACAAAGAAAAGGGGAGAGAAAAAATAATAGAAAGAACAAGAAAGAAGGCTAGAGAGAGGGATGGAAAAATAAAGAGGGGTTGGGACTTTGTATGAGGCATGTGGTATGCACCACCACAGGCCTCCATCCCTGTAAGGGTGTAAAAAATGAAGAGAGAGAGAGGGATGGGGGAAAAAATAAGGATAGAGAGATAAAAAGGAAAGAAAGGAGAACAAATAGAAATAGTGGTACATCCTAAAATGTACTATAAGGGGTTTTAATACTGTATGAGTGGAAGGGACTCAAGGAGCGCTAAATGTCCGTGGGTTAGGGGAGAAAATTACTTGGCTTGCCTTGGGTGCTGACAACCCACGCTACGAAAATAATTTTACTATCAGGGGTCCTCACAACTTTGGAAAATTTATCAAGGGGTCACGGCACTAAAACGGTTGAGAACCACTGGTCTAGGCCTTATTGGATTGCCTGCCTCTGGGCTCTCCTCAGACTGACTCCCCACTGAACAGCACAACTCACTTGGGATCTTTTCATAGAAGTGAGGACCCAGTAAGTCACTGGGGCCCCTCTGCAGCTTTAGTTGCTCCGGGCCATGAGGGCCCAGAGCCAGGAACTCCACCTAGCACGTGCACCCCGGCCTGGTAGGTCACATCGCCGGGGCCCGTGATGTGCGCACACCCTAAAGGTGGGTGCTGCACCCGGATCCAACCTCGAACTCCCCACGCCAAAATGGCACCTTAAAGTAGTACCCTCCCCCAGCATGCCCCACGAGGGAAAACCTCCTCTGATTGGCTGCTGGCAAGAAGGCGCTCCCGCTGGTCTCCACTGCCGCCACCTGTCCTTCCAAGATGGAAAGGTATCTTTGGAACACAGAATGAAACAACAGCACAGCACAGCACTAAACTAACATAATTCACATGGATGAGAGCTGTGTAATTCTCTCATCCCCCTCTAAATTTAAACAGCATCCGTACTTGGAAGTACAAGAGTGCTACAGATATCTATGGACACCCTCCCAGGAATTAAGACTTGCGCTGTGTAGCCGTCTTTCGGCTATAGCGCAAGCGGGAAGAAGTTATAGAAAATTAATGCACCCACCACTAATGATTGGTAAACTTCAATATATAAAAAAAATTGTTTTAGGTTTAATATCACTTAAACTGTACTTTGTACTGTACTTTAATCATTTACAGTTACTTACAGAAGATGTCCTCCCCTTGAGTAGGAATTTGCCAACCAATGATTCATAGACTTTGAATTTCCAGTATATGCTATTTCCACAGGTTTTTTGCAAGTTTCAATGAATTCCTCTTTTCACCTTGTGTGTTTTATACGTCATTAAGTGGTGTGAATGTGAGATGTTTCCATGCCACATAGCTTGCTTTAGTCTTCCTTGCTCAAATCATTATCCTAACACTTCTCCGTTAGTACCTCAAGAGTTGCGATGATCCTTTCCCTATATTTCTTGTATATTAAAAGCCTGTGGCAGGCTCCACCTGATTGAACAGCAATCTACGGCAACAAGATGTGTGTCTCTCAACATTATGAATTATCCTCGCCATCACAAGACAGCTCATCCCAGGACTGATATATTGAGACAAAAACAATCAAAACACAGATTTTTATGACAGACTAATTATGCACAATGTTTGCAGACACGCTTTGGGCATCCAGTACACATTTAAATATATACTCTTCCTACAATTTGTGGAGAATGAAAAGGAATACAAATATATAACTACAGTATGTACGAGACATGGGCTGCTCTGCATTATAGATATTGCTGGTAATTACAAAATCTTCCTGTCGCCATACTGATTCTTAAAGTTTTACTAAACCCAGGAGCCTGCATTCACTATATCTGGTCTCCCACAGTACACAGAACATGGAAATGCAATAATTTTAGTAACTTTATACTGCTAAATACCTTTTCTAATCAGCAGTATATAGCAGTCTTGTGACTTCTATCAGTGTCTGGCCGAGCGCTAGTTAAAGCTTGTAGGAGGGGTTTTCATTCTGCTCTGATTGTCCTATGAGGCAGCATGACCCCTGACTTTCTGTCTGAACAGTACTGATTAGCTCTGTGCTGATCACATGCACCCTCCCGAGAAAAAAAAAGCCTCTATAGCAATGCACACCAAACTGGGCACATGCAGAGTGCCCCCAGGGCTCTGTACTATCAGGAGGTGAATTAGGAACAGTAAAAGAAGAGGAATAGAGAAGACAGGATCAAACAACCTTTTTGCACAATGCACAGTGAGGCCTTGTACACACGAGGGGATATTTCCGCTGAACATGGTCCGACGGACCATTTCAGCCGAAAAATCCCCTCGTCTGTAGGGGCAAACGGACGCTTTTTGCCGGATTCATTCGGCGGAAAAATTTCAAAGCATGCTTTGAAATAATTCCGCCGGATAGCTGGCCGTCAGATATGTCCGCTGGTTAGTACGGCAAACCAGCGGACATATCTTGCCGCACATGCGTCGTATCCTGTGAATGGATGCGACGCATGCGCGCGGAAGTGTTTACTTCCTGGTGCGGTGATGTGGCGGTCACGTGGCGGCGTCAACGTCACCGCCGCGTCACCGTGCTGTCCGCCGGCGGGGAATTTGATCCGATGGTGTGTACAGCCATCGGATCAAAACATCCCGGCGCAAATATACGCTGTAAACGGTCCGGGGACCGTTTACAGCGGATATTTCCCCTCGTGTGTACAAGGCCTGAGTATAATAAGCATGCTTAGTAACATTTTAGTAACATTTAATTGTCTTATGCAGTGATTTTCCTTCTGATTTGGCTAAGAATAAGATTAAATCATGCTAAGTGAAAGGGGTGAATAGAAACGGTTCAGCAAAATTTTCCAACATGTTGGAAAAATCTTTATAACTAGGCTTAAAAGGATCCTGTCTGGAAGGAAGTATAATAGCTGTAAGGCCTCATGTACACTAGGCGCCAAATACTCCACTTTTAAGGGAGTTTGCATCTTTTTGCCTTTAAACGCCCCTCTTTGTTTGCCATGTGTCCATGCACACATACTGTAGGTGTTTACATTAGGCTGCACACTTAGTATTGGTGGCCGCCAGACTGGTTATATTAAATGTAGAAGGCGGCCACTGGTCTGTCCGAACGTCCTTACCGGCCTGTATTATCATACTAGCAGCCAGCAGTGTGGCAGATTTATGGGGGCACCATGTGATTGTGACAACAAATGTCTGTATACATATGTTAACAATATAACAATATTGAGTGCACAAAAATAGTCCATATAGTGAATGAAAGTGACACAGTCCAAAAATAGGTAGGACCCTCTGGATATATATGTAAAGAGACAACCAGACAACCACCACCGATGATAAGAGGAGGCTTACCAGATGTCAGTGACTTGGCAAAGCATACGCTGCCCAAGTCTCTCGTACACACGATCAAATCTGTCTGCTGGAAACGGTCTGCTAGACCGTCCCAGCAGACAGATTCGATCGTGTGTACGGCCGAGCCGACGGATTTGGCCACCCGACAGATTTCAAAGCATGCTTTGAAATCTATCGGGTGGGAATCCGTCCGCCCGACATGTCTGCTGGTTAGTACACTTACCAGCAGACATTTCGTCCCGCACCGCCGCCGAATGGATTCGGCGCATGCGTGGAAGTGTTTTACTTCCTGGTGCGGTGACGTGGCGGCGTCAACGTCACCGCCACGTCACCGACACGTCAGCTCGCCGTCTGCTGGCGGGGATTTTGGTTTGCTCGTGTGTACACGCGAGCAAACCAAAATCCTATCAGACAGATTTGTTCAAATCGGTCGGTCCGACCGATTTGAACAAATAGATTGCCTCGTGTGTACGAGGCCTTAGAAGGCTTGTTGTTAAATGGACCTGATGGGTACAATTGATTCTGGATCCAAACCGGCTCAACAACATCATAGTTAGGACTGCAGTTACACAGAGTGCCTTGACGCTTGGCCTGCAGCTTCCCAGGTATTTGCAAATCTCTGCAACTAAACCTCTGTTTTAATTACACACAGTTAGACAGTTTAATTTGGTTTGTGCTTCTTGGTTTGGTATTTTTGAGCCTGGTCATTATGGATTTTTTTTTCTTTTTCCATATATATATTTAATCGCATATCGCTAATCGCATCTCATTTAAAGTCCCAACCCTCCATTTTTTACACCCTTACAGGGATGGAGGCCTGTGGTGGTGCATACCACATGCCTCATACAAAGTCCCAACCCCTCTTTATTTTTCTAACCGGCTCAACAACATCAACCAACCAGGACTTCAAGGAAAAGGCTTGGTATCCACGTGACATGCAGAATATATTGAAAACACTCACATAGCGTGATACAGTTTAAAAAAGTAGCAATTTAATTCAATTTAAAATAGAACACTCACATTTAGAGGATCTTGCATAAGCTTATGGAGACACATACATGAGCGATGCTTGTAAGTATGTCCACCCGACACATGTTTCGACTAACAAGTCGTCATCTTGACCACAGATGATGACTTGTTTGTTGAAACACATGTTGGGTGGGCCTACCTACAAGCATCGCTCATGTACCTGTCACGACAAGCTTACGCAAGATCCTCTATATGTGAGTGTTCTATTTTAAACTTCATTAAATTACTACTTTTTTAATTCTGCATGTCACGTGGATACCGAGCCTTTGCCCTCTACATGAGTATATGATATACAAATCTACATTGCACTGAAGTCCTGGTTGGTTGATGTTGATGAGCCGGTTTGGATCCAGATTTAGCTGTACCATTAGATCCATTTAACAACAAGCCTTCTAAGACTTGGGCAGCGTATGCTTTGCCAAGTCACTGACATCTGGTAAGCCTCCTCTTATCATCGGTGGTGGTTGTCTGCTTGTCTCTTTACATATATATCCAGAGGGTCCTACCTATTTTTGGACTGTGTCCACTATTTTGGATCAGATTTCAATTGCCTGGATTGTATTAGTCACTTTCATTCACTATATGGACTATTTTTGTGCACTCAATATTGTTATGTTGTTAACATATGTATACAGACATTTGTTGTCACAATCACATTGGGTTAGGCATTCATATTGCTATAATTTAATGGGTATGTGTATGTTCATTTTTTCACATATATGATTGAACTTTGTTCATTAATAGCGCTGTACTTTTCCTCATCCACCCTTTTGCTTTTTTTTGTCCAAAAGCTGTGCTGGCTTCTGTTTTTTGACTTGTCACAGCGCAGTATTTATTTTCTATTTTCTACTTTATGGGGGCACCAGACTGATATGCCTCCAGAACCCTGCCCCAAAAAACTGGTGCTACACTAAAAGTGTAGCGCAAGTCGGTGGTGACTCTTTTCATGTGGGAGCTGGCAGAACATTTTCATAAACATGTGACCATCATGGTCACATGCCTGATGATTGAGTCCTGTGTGGCTCCAAACATTGCTATTATAACCATTATGTGATTGCTGGATAAAGCTTTGGATTTGTCTAGGAAGTCCTGGTGTGCTGGTGACATACTTCTTGCAGTGGGAGAAATAGCGTGCCATTGTTCGTGTCAGCGGGAAGGATAGTGCCCCATTGTTGGTGCCAGTGACAGTGATAGAGCCATATTGTTGTTGTCAATGGATAGAGTAGTGTCCCGTGGGCTGGTTAAAGGGCCACATGTGGCCCGCAGGCTGCAGTTTAGAGGCTACTGATTTAGATTCTCCCTTTCTGACTAAAATTTCAGATGCATTCTGACCAGAACAAAGCTTGGGCTATTACGTTTTGCAAACAACAGGCTTTTATTAAGACAGGAGATCAGGAGAGCCAGAAGAACATTTGAAAAGATACATACATCATACTTACCTAACTTAAAGGGGTTGTAAAGGTAATTATTTTTTATCCTAAATAGCTTGCTTTACCTTAGTGCAGTCCTCCTTCACTCACCTCATCCTTCCAGTTCGCTTTTAACCTCCCTGGCAGTATGATTATGTCTGGAATTTTGTACCAAAAGCGGTACAATTATTTTGCATGGAAATTCAGCGTTTTATACTGTAGGCCTGCAATTCTTAGGAATAACTCACTTAAATATGTCCAAACAAGAGTCTAGTAGGCATCCCGGGTATGATAAAGTTTGAAACACAAAATCATAAAATTATAATATAATAAATAACTATAAATAATTATAACAAATGATAATGTAATTATAAAAAAAATTATTTAATAATGTAATCAAATCAAAATCACTCAAATTTGCTCAGTTGCAGAATTGTCGCTGTCATTACTTTTATTTTTTTTATGACGGATTTCCCCACAAATCGCTATCGCTTAATTCTGCAAGTGATTATAATTTATTATCGATGTTTTTTAGCTGCTCTAAAATCACTTTTGACATAAAGGGACACTTTTGGTTGCTATGGACAATCTACAGTTTGCAGGCACAAAAACAGTTTTTATTTTATAAAAGTACATGTAGGACACTGGGCAGACCACTAGAGATAAGGGGGGTGTGTAATTTTTACATACAGTACTGTAATCTATAAGATTACAGTATACTGTATGTAATGTGTTTATTTACTTTTTTGAATTTGGTGCCGTTCTCCGTCCCCGTGCATCGTAACGTCGCAGGGAACGGAGATCGGCGGCACACAGGCACTGTGTGAATCGAGCGCTCACACAGCGGGGATGCATCGCTGGATCCAGGGTCAAGGTAAGTAACTTGCCAGGAGAAGGTAAGCCGGCGCGCGGTGCAGGCTCTGCACAGCTACCCCGAGCGTGACTCGGGGTTACCGATAATAGCATTAAAAAACACCACGAGTCACGCTCGGGATCACCGCTAAGCAGGTTAAATGTCCTTATTTCTTCTGAGAAATGCTCACTTCCTGTTCTTCTGTCTGTAACTCCACACGGTAATGCAAGACTTTCTCCCTGGTGTGGAGTGTCGTGCTCGCCCCCTCCCTTGGACAACAGGAGAGTCAGGACGCTCTCTAGGTTGCAGATAGGAGCTGTGTGTTAGTGGGTGTCCTGACTCTCCTGTTGTCCAAGGGAGGGGGCGAGCACGACACTCCACACCAGGGAGAAAGCCTTGCATTACCATGTGGAGTTACAGACAGAAGAACAGGAAATTAGCATTTCTCAGAAGAAATAAGGAAAATTAAAAGCAAAATCGAAGGATGAGGTGAGTGAAGGAGGACTGCACTAAGGTAAAGAAAGCTATTTAGAATGTTTTCTTTACCTTTACAACCCCTTTAAAGAATAGCTATGGCCTTCCAATAAAAAAATTAGCACTTAAAGGAGAAGTCTAGCCTGAGCTTTTTAGGCTGGGCTTTTCCTCAGGTTCGCAGGAGTGCAATTCGTTTTACACTGCTGTGACCCGTTTTCAGCGGAGATCAGTCTGAAGTCCACTCTCCGCTGACGTCACCAGGATCAGTTGAGGCGGCACGTCATCCAGACTTCCAAAGTCTGGATCCGCCGGCTGCCTGATGGAAGTCTCAGGGTTTTGGCGAGCTGCTGAGACTCTCAGACAACTGAGACAACCGCTCCCTGCCCTTCCACAGCTCAGCGCTCCAATGAGCGTGGAGGAGCAGAGCTTGGGGAGGTGAGAGAACCTAGCCATGGACGATGTTCGTGGCTTGGTTCTCAGCGAAGAGGCGGTGGGGAACAGATGCATCCACCTAGGTAAGTATGAATAGCCCAAAAAAACAAAACATACTTCTCTTTTAATTATAAGGTGTCTGTTTTTAAATGTTTCCACACAAGATTCATGTAACATCAACAAAGGATTTACATAATGTTGAAATTACAGTAGATATTTACAAAGTTATATAGTTAAAGCGGAGTTCCACCCGCATAACAGTCAGCAGCTACAAAAAGTGTAACTGCTGAGTTTTATTAATCGGACACTCACCTGTCTCAGGTTCCAGCGATGTGGGCCTACGAAGAACCACTCGTCTCCTCCTCCTCTCTGCAGCACCAGCATCGTGGGTGTGGGCGCCTGGCTGTGGCTTCACAGCCGGGCACGCACTGCGCATGAGCGAGCCGCACGACTCGTCATAAATTGGCCGGGCAATCATCTTGGACCTGTGACGTGTCCCAGATGATTGCTGCGGGGGGGTGAACTTCCTTCCGGCGTTGCGGTGCCATAACGCTCTAAGAGGGTTTCAACTCCCCCTCCCAAAAAATTACATGCCAAATGTGGCATGGGAGGTCGCCTTCCCTTAAAGCGGAAGTTCAATGTTTGCCTTTAATCTGGCTAAAAAAAGACCATCCTGTTCAACCCACAGAGAAAAATAAAAACCTAAAATGCACACTAATTGAAAACCTCCATACACGTAATCCTTTACCCACAGTTGATCCAGTAGAAGGCACAAAACCCCAATAAAGCAATTTGTTCCAGCATGGAAAAAAAATCCTTCCTAAACCCCCAAGAGGCAGAAGAGAAAAAAACATGCTCAGAATCAAGTCAACGCATCCTGGGAAGCATTGAACTTTTTCTCGGCTCGCCGTAGTGTTTTACATCACCGCGTTTTGGACAGTCAGAATTTGGTCTGACAGTGTGTATGCAAGACAGCTTGAATGGAATTCCGATGGAAAATTCCATCAGATTTTATCCCATCGGAAATTCCGATTGTGTGTACAGGGCATTAGTCCCCCTGCAAAGCCATACAACTACCTGTTGATTTTGTACTTGGTTAGACTTTCCTTTAGAGCTACACTCACAAAGGCAATTACAAATGAACAACAGATCCCTGTGGCAATAATTAGCACAAACCTGTGGCAGAAAAGTTGTGGCCAGGAAGCCTGTGCAAACGAATGACAGGCTGACAGGTGACCAATGCTGTCTGCATGTTATCGCACATTGAGCGATTACCCACAGTTAGGGACAGATGATCAGCAATGACTGCAGAAAGATCATTTGTCCATAGCTGCAGGTATATCGTCATGTGCAATTATCTGCTGACAGCCACAGACAGATGGCTTTTTATTAATATCTACAGGCTTCCCAGCCACAACTATTCCCAGAGACCTTTGATTCCTACTACAGGAATCATTTGTAATCATCCATGCAATTACAGCCTAAAGTATTGTATATCCAATGTCAAAATACTTTTTAGTTTGGGCACAGTAGGAAACGATTAAAACTCCTGTCATGTTATCTTTCTATCTGTGTCTCCAATGGAGGTGATTTCCCCTCACCTCCTGTCCCCTAGATCCAATGTGGATAATCGCCTATTAGATAGATGTCACCAGAACAAGAATCCCTACATCACCTGTTCTAGTGACAACTCAGAATTTTGGATTTTCCATCACTTTCAGTCCCCATGACAATGGTTAACAGGACAATTAGGCCACGTACACACACGATCGGTTTGGTCCGATGAAACTGGCCTTAAGGCCAGTTTCATCGGACCAAACCGATCAGGTGTACGGCCCATCGGACCGTTGTCCGTCAGACCAAAGTTTTAAAACTTGCTTAAAAATCGGTCCGATGGACTCCTGACCATCGGACCAAACCGTTGGTTAGTACGCAAAAGCATTGGACCAAAAACCCACGCATGCTCAGAATCAAGTCGACGCATGCTTGGAAGCATTGAACTTCGTTTTTTCAGCACGTCGTTGTGTTCTATGTCACCGCGTTCTGACCCAATCGGATTTTGGACTGATGGTGTGTACGCACATCAGACCATCAGGCCACTTCACGGGTGAACCGATGAAAACCGTCCGTCGGACCATTCTCATCGGGTTGGACCGATAGTGTGTACGCGGCCTTTGAGTTACCAACTGGGGTAACACTATAAAAAAAAAAAAGAATGTGCTTTAACCACTTGCAGACCCCACCGGCACCTGCTGTGATTGTACACCATGGGACTCTGTCAGCAAGCCCTGGCCAATGATTCATGGACCTGCTGATCTTTACAATCACAGCCCAGAGCTCTGTGCTGGCAATTAAGGTCTTTTAAAAGGAATTGGAGAGAGACAACGCTCCCTCTTAAGGTGATGGGATTTTAACGGGTGTGTTTTTGTCTGTCACTGAGGTAAACACAACCACAGAAAGGTTTATAAAGTTAAAGATTTATTACAAAAAATTCTAATTTAAAATCACAATACAATAATAACATTTGGTCCTAATTGTATTGAGCATAGTTGATACTCAATGCACAAGATTCAAACAGATGCTTGTATATGTGGAAAAGAAGTCTGCGAAACACATTGGATTTTCTGCATATACAAGCATCTGTTCGAATCTTGGGGATTGAGTATCAACTATGGTCAATACGATTATGACCAAATGTTATTATCGTATTGTGATTTAAATTTTTTTTTTTTTTAAATAAATCTTTAACTTTATAAACCTTTCTGTGGTTGTGCTTACCTCAGTGACAGACAACAACACACCCCTTAAAATCCCATCACCTTAAGAGGGAGCGGTGTCTCTTTCCAATTGTTTTAATATATCTATCAGGGATGTGGATGTGTTAAGCCGCGTACACACGATCAGTCCATCCGATGAGAATGGTCTGATGTGCCTACACATCATCAGTTAAAAAAACGATCATGTTAGAACGCGGTGACGTAAAACACAACAACGTGCTGAAAAAAATAATGTTCAATGCTTCCAATTCTGATTCTGAGCATGCGTGGAATTTTTAACCGATGGTCGTGCCTAGTGACGATCGGTTTTGACCTATCGGTTAGGAATCCATCAGTTAAATTTACAACAAGTTGGCTTTTTTTTAACCGATGGATAACTAACTGATGGCGCCAACACACAATCAGTTTGGTACAATGAAAACGGTCCATCAGACCGTTCTCATCGGTTTAATCTATCGTGTGTACACGGCCTAAGTCTGTCCCTAGAAACCATCCAACAAACCATATATATATTCTGGCAATTAAGATCTCTCTCTACAAGGATGAGAAACTTAAATCTATTAGTAAAAGCAGCACAATTTACATATATTGTACATAGTTAGGCACACATTTAACCCCTTGATCATCCTAGATATTACCCCTTCCCAGCCAGTGTCATTAGTACAGTAACCGTGTATAGTATTATCACTGATCACTGTATTTGAGTCACTGGTAATGTGAGTGGCAGTTAATCAGTTCCCCCAGCATCAGTAATGCCCTGTACACACGATCGGTTCATCCGATGAAAACGGTCTGATGAATTTTTTCATCAGATATCCGATGAAGCTGACTTTCATCAGACTTGCCTACACACCATCAGTTGAAAAAACTATTGTGTCAGAACGCGGTGACGTAAAACATAAAGACGTGCTGAGAAAAATGAAGTTCAATGCTTCCGAGCATGCGTTGACTTGATTCTGAGCATGCGTCGATTTTTAACCGATGGATTTCCCCACAGACGATTGTTTTTTTTCTATCGTTTTTTTTTTTTACCATCAGATCATTTTAAAAACAAGTTCTAAGTTTTTTCACCGATGGGAAAAAAACTGATGGGGCCCACACATGATCGGTTCGTCCGATCGTGTGTACGCGGCATTAGTGTCATATTTCTCGCCTCACTATCGCAGTCTCATTATAAGTTACTGATCACTGCTATAAGTAGTATAAAAAAATTAAAAAAAATTCCAGTATTCCATAGTTTGTAGGTGCTATAACGTCCATGCAAACCAATCAATAAACATTTATTGGGATTATTTTATCAAAGACATGTAGCAGAATACATTTTAACCAAAATTTATGAAGACATTTTTTTTTGTTTTGTTTTTTTGCAAATGTTTTGTAGCAGAAAGTAAAAAATACAGTTTTTTATCCCCACATTTTTGGTCTATTTCATTTATATTGCAACAAATAAAAAACCCAGTGGTCATCAATTACCACCAAAAGAAAGCTGTATCTGTGTGAACAAATGATACAAATCTTGTTTGGGTACAGTGTTATATGACCACGCTATTACCAGTTAAGCCATGTACACACGATCGGTATGTCTGATGAAAACAGACCAATGGACTGTTCATCAGACAAACTGATCATGTGTGGGCCCCATCGGTCTTTTTTCCATCAGTGTTAAAAAAATAGAACATGTTTTAACTTTTTCCTATGGATGAAAAAACGGTCGTCTGTGTGGGACTCCATCGGAAAAAAATCCATGCATGCTCAGAATCAAGTCGACGCATGCTCGGAAGCATTTAACGTTATTTTTTTTCGGCTCGTCGTAGTGTTGTACGTCACTGCGTTTTGGCACGGTCTGATTTTTGACTGATGGTGTGTAGGCAAGACTGATGAAAGTCAGCTTCATCGGATATCCGCCGAAAAAAATCCATTGGATTAGTTTCCATCAGATATCCGATCGTGTGTACAGGGCTTTACAGTTACAATGGCCTGTCATGAAGGGGGTAAAATCTTATGGGGCTTAAAGCGGAGGTTCACCCTAAATTTGGACTTTATCTCATTTAAACTGCTAGACATTAACAGTAACTAATACGTTTTTTTTTTGTTTTTTTTTCTTCATCTTTACCCCTTTTCTGCTTCAGTTTATGCCCTGTCAATCACAATCCACCGCGGGGAGTGGGCGTGTATGTGTATTCTCCCCCGACAGCGTTATGTCTCCTGGGAGTCAGTCCTGACAATCCCAGGAGACGCGCTGTGCTCAAATCGCGTAGGATCTCGCCGGTCACGTGACTCGCAACGGCTGGCGTCATAATGACCCGCCCCGTTGTGACGAGTTACAACATGTTTCCTCACGCTTGCCGAGTCACGTGACCGGCGAGATCTTGCGCGATTTGAGCACAGCGCGTCTCCTGGGATTGTCAGGACTGACTCCCAGGAGACATAATGCTGTTGGGGGAGAATACACATTGATTGGGCACAGCGATTGGCACACGCGATTGGGCACAGCGTGTACATCCCTGGAAGTATACAGTGGTGGGCTTCAGGAGTGCCCACACACAAGATGGAAACGTCCATCTCTCCGTTTTATAAAACATCCTTTTTCTGAAAATCGGGACAATCGTGGCAGCAAAGACAGGACTGGTGAGTGTAACATTAGGTATATTAACAGAGCCCGAATCACCGTAGAAAAAAAAAAAAATTCCCGCAGAACTACCGCTTTAAGTGGTTAAATGCTGTAAATAAAAAAAATAAACCTTTTTGTTATGTTATTGGTTTAGTTACGTATGAGACAGAAAATATACAGTATACATAGCCACTATACATTTCCTTTAAGCTGATGTCAGATGGCATCAAACTTAATTAGAAGTGTGAGGATTACACTGTAACAGATGTGGTCTCTTTAGTTATAGTGATATCTACTATCCAAGCACTGTGCTCGGGGATTATATGCTGAAAAAGACACTTGTAAGGAATGCTCTTCTACAAATGGCCCTTATATGCTCAGTTGTCCTGTCACACGTGCTGAAAATAAACTATTTCATCCGATGTAACAAAATCAATGGAGCTCATCAACATAAATTTCTGCTAAAACATTTTAAGCATTTAAAGCATGTCGTCGTAGCTTCCTGACCTAGTGCTTTAAGAAGTCGTCTAACATCAGTTTGATGTATTGAATTCTCTAAAAACTCTTAAAAACCAGTCCAAGATTTTGGATGATGTAATAAAGTTAATACCACTCTGTATGCATTTGTGCATGGCTTGTGGCTTTGTCAATTAAGAGCTTTTTTTTCCTCATAGGGCCAGATTCACGTATTCCAGAGCATCTTTGCTCTGGAGTAACGCTTCTGATTTGCGTTGCGCTGACGAAATTTTAGGAGCAAGTGCTGTCATTCACGAAGCACTTGCTCCTAAAGTTGCGGCAGCGCATCACAAATGAGCCGGCGGAATTCAAATGTAGCGGGTACGGGGCGTGTAGTATGCTAACTACGCGCGATCCCGCCGCCAACGTACTGCGCATGCGTCGAGTGTCAAAACATCCCCGTGCGCATGCTCCAAAATCTGTGAATGAACGTCAATGACGTCATAGGATACTCCAACCCCATGTAGGTATATCTATGCGCCGCGTATCCCGTCCGGAAATGTCGTATCGTCATTGCGTCGCGCCGGATTTCGATCGTGAATTGCCGATTTCCGCTCATTAACATATTTTTTGAGCGTAAATCGGCGGGAACGCCCCCGGCGCCATTTTTAAGTTGAAGTAACGATGCGATGGCGAAACTCAGTTACGCTGCTCGCATCAGAACTTCAACCCGGCGTTTCTTGTTTTCTGGTTACAGAAAACAGAAACGCCGGCTCAAAGCCACAGTTAGGCTGGCGGATCACTCGATCCGCCAGCGTAACCTTTCCTGAATCTGGCCCATAGTGATCTCATGCCTTCAATTCTGTCAAAAGAGGAGGCCATCTGAAAAGCTATCATATAACATGAGCACTGAGGCCTTTTTTTTTACACAGGCACTGCCATTGATACAGAAGCCCCTACACGATTATGGACTGTGTTCTCAGTGAACATACGCACATTGAAATATTTTGTTTAGGTATTTCGTTTTCGTCTGAAAAATACAATTTAGTACCCGAAATTAGTTTGGATTTATTTTGTTTTGTTAAAAAAAAATGCATTAGTCAGAAAATCTGAATTAATTAAGGTTGAATCTGTCATTAAAGGCTTATGGTGTCTGTCGAATGTTCTAAGAAGATTCGACAAAGCAGCTAAACTGTACGTCGAATTGTACATTTCTGGTCGAATGTTCCGCCTACAAGCTATAGTAGAATTCTAATATTGTATGACTAGTAATAATTATGTTTATAAATTATTATTACTAGTCAACCAACATTACAATTCTTCTATAGCCTATGGGGCAAACATGACCGGAAATGTACGATTGCTGCGTCGTACAGTTTAGCTGCTTGTCGAATCTTCTTAGAACTTTCAACAGACACCATAAGCCTTTAATGACAGATTCAACGTTTGTATGTTTTTCGCTGCTTAGTCAAATCTTTGTCGTTCATGTCGAATGGTCTACCTCAGCACTGTCTCTATGTCGAATCTTTTCTCTCTATGTCAAATCTTTCCTCTCTATGTAGAATAATCTTGGACTAATATAGTTAAGGTTAGGCACATTTGACCACAGGTTTCGATAGACACACATTGCTATTGTCAGCATCATGTCGAAACGAAATCTCCTATCTATATCGAACTGTTGTAGCAACGAAAACGAAAATAAAGCATTTTTTTATGTCGGATCTTTCGGATTTAAAATTCTGCGTGTTTGTTTTCATTTGTTAAAACTATAACGAAAATACCAAAATTCGGACGAAAATGCATTCGGACGAAAACTAATGCACGTGTCTAGTTCTTGGTGGTCCACCATGGAGAAAAATAAAACCCAGTGGTCCTGTAGGATTTGTTCTGGTCCAGATGCTTCTTGCAATGTTCAAGTTAGCCTGGTTCAACAGAAGATAAAACATATACCTGAACCTCAGCCTTAATTGAAGGAAGCATTGGGGGTCAGGGGACACTTGCCCATTATTGAGTACTAATAAGATATGTTGGGCTGGTGGCCCAGAGGTACTTCACCATTTAGATACGATCAGAGCAGCACCTGCAGTCAATCAATTATAAAGCTAACTGCTCCCTAGTCATATCTGTTATCACAGCATCTGGTAAAGGGAAGTCTTCTAGCACCATAAATATAATAGGTAGTCTTACGAGCAACTAAACTACAATGTGATTAATATATGCAAGCAGTAAGTAACACTCTCCCAATATAAACGTGCAAGTAAACACAAAAAAAAAACATAATGCTGCGCTAGTGATAATAAGTGTATCCAACCACTTATGCCTTGTACACACGATAGGAATTTTTGATGAAAAAAGTCTGATGGAATTTTTTCATCAGAAATTCCTATCGTGTGTGGGCCCCATAGGATTTTTTCTGTCGGAGTTTGGAAATAGAGCATGTTTTATTTTTTCCTAATGGAAAAAAACCTATGGGAAATTCCGACGGAGAAAAAATCATGCATGCTCAGAATCAAGTTGACGCATGCTTGGAAGCATTGAACTTAATTTTTCTCGGCTCATCGTAGTGTTTTACATCACTGCGTTTTGGACGATTGGAATTTAGTCTGAGGCGCCGTACACACGGCCGAGGTTCTCGCTGAAAATCAGCGAGAACCTCGCTGGAATGCACATTCCAGCGAGGACCTCGGCCGTGTGTACGGTCTCAGCGAGCTTCCCGTCGGGAAGCCCGTCGAGCCGAAATAGAGAGCACGCTCTCTATTTCCTCGACGGCCCGCCTGGAAGAATGGCTGGTTGCCATTCCCGACGGGCGGGTCGCCGAATTCGACGGCCGGGAGAGAACCTCGACGGGCGGAACGATGTGTTCTGCCCGTCGAGGTTCTCTGCCGTGTGTACGGCACCTCACAGTGTGTATGCAAGACTGATGGAAGACAGCTTGAATGGAATTCTGACAGAAAATTCAGATTTTAGTCCATAGGAAATTCCTATCATGTGTACAGGGCATTAGTTTGTCCATTCTCCTGTGCAAATATGAGTGCCAACATAATAACATGTGAATCTACAATAATATTATACATTCATGTGTATTTCTTCTTGTAATGATATAAATCCAGTGCTTGAGTGCAGTCAAATATTTAATAACATTTTAGAAAATAATTGTAACTTGTTAAGTCTTCACAAATTCTCCAAATTGTATCTATTCACCTCAGTGCTCCTCCATAAGATATATGCGCTCACCTCACAGAGTGTGACCTCACACTTAAGTTTGGTCAAATAAAGCTTTTTAGTCACCCGGACTAATAAATCATGCTTTCCACCTCATTGATGTGCCTCCATTATGACTCAATATATAGGAGAGAAAAAGAGCTTCAAATAGTGCTTATATCGTTTTTAAACAATATTACATTTATTAAAAAATGTACATAGAACTCACATTTAAAAGGTGCTCCAGTGCACCAATTGTATACAGCGTATATCATATAAAACCACGATGCTGCAGATACTTTGTGCCTCTCCGTGAGAGATGCAAAAGCATCTTGCCAAACCAATCTGCCCCTCCCCTATGCGTTACGTCACAGGGTCTACCCCTGATGAGTCACGAGACCCTGTGACGTAACGCATAGGGGAGGGGCAGATTGGTTTGCCATGACATATAGTTACATCGTTACATAGTTACATAGTCAGGTTTAAAAAATACACAAGTCCAAAAATATTGTACAATCCCATATACCCAATTCTATACCCACAGTTGATCCAGAGGATCTCTCAGAGAGTCACAAAGTAGCTGCAGCATCTTGGTTCTATATGATATACGCTGTATACAGTAGGTGCACTGGAGCACCTTTTAAATGTGAGTTCTACGTACATTTTTTAATAAATGTAATATTGTTTAAAAACTATATAAACACTATTTGGAGCTCTCTTGCTCTCATATATATCAAGTCATAATGGAGGCACATTAATGGAGCAACAAGGAAGAAAGCATGATGTTAGTCCAGGGTGACTAAATAGCTTTATTTGACCAAACCTACCTGGAAGTGTGAGGTCACACTCTGTGAGCTGAGCGCATTTCTTATGGGGGAGCACTGAGGTGAATAGATACAAACACAGATTTTTGAGAATTTGTGAAGACTCAACAAGTTACAACTTTTTTCTGACATTCTAGTAATTAAATATTTGACTGCACTTGAGCACAAGATTTATATTATTACAAGAAGAAATACACATGAATGTATCATATTATTGTATATTCACATGTTATTATGTTGGCACTCATATTTGCACAGGAGAATGGACACACTAAGTGGTTGGATACATTTATTATTATTAGCGCAGCATTTTTTGTTTGAAGTCTTCCAGCACCGATTTCCTTGGTAGCTCTGAGCTGCCATGTGATCAAATGCTAAGAACTGAAACAGAAGCTAGTGCTGCAGGATGTAAAACGGTGCATCATAATATACCATACCATTTAGGAGCACCCACCTTTTACCATGCCTACCAATCAATGTGCCCTCGTGGCACATTTTTCATAGTATACTTTCTGTAGCCCATAGAAATCTAACAGGAAGACGCTTATATATTCAGCAATCAGTTTAAAGGCAAATCAAGACAACAATTCAAATCAATCTTTTAACTGCTACTGCCATACTGGAAACACTGCAACTATCAGAAAGGCCAAGCAGTTGACAGGGGCGGACTGACAACTTATGGGGCCCCTGGGCAATAGGAGATTATGGGGCCACACAGTATACACACACACATACAGTATGCATACGCAATATACACACACAGACACACTATATACATACACAGTATACATACACACACTTAAAAGGTACTGGAGAGGCGGGCAGCTATAATCTTGGGATTTTTTTTTTTTAAACACAGATTTTTACATACTGTCCCTGGTTTTACTGAGGCTGGCAACCCTGATAAGGCGCCCTAGTGGCATGGGGCTCTCGGGCAGTGCCCGAATGGTCAGTCCACCCCTGGCAGTTGATTTATATGATTTATATAATTGATTGGATCCATATTCATGAGGTTTACATAGTCCTTCTTGATAGAACTTTGGCCTCTTGTCACATGGCTCTATGCTGTGAAACCTCCCTCTCTGGGACTTATAAAAGGTTGTATGCAGAACCAGGAGACCTGTGGCCCTGCATTTTTCAGATGTATATTGAGGGTTGTCATATGGATTTAATTAGCCAACTGCACAAGGAGAACAGCAGGATTGAATAACACAAATTGTCTTATAATGCTAATTGTGCCAATAAGAGATACTTTTCATATTGCTCCTAGCAACCAGCTTTCATCAATCACGTCTGCAGTGCAGAACTGAAAACAAGACAAGTGTTCTTACTGGTTGCTTTGAGCATAATCATTTTCCTATTGAAACACATTACAGGCAAAGCCCCAAAGGAGTTGATTTACTAAAGGCAATTAGGCTGTTCACTTTGCAGCATCATTTTTACTTTGCTAGGGATTTTACCCTAAAAGTATTTGTAAAGGCTGCTTTGTTTTTTAAATATAATAAACATGTTTTTCTTACCTGCTCTGTGCAATGGTAATGCACAGAACGGCCAGGAACCCCCTTTTCTCTAGTCCCCCTTCAGAACTCCAGGATCCTCCTCTTCTCAGTGCTTCACCATAGGAAGCCGCTTTCTATGGGGGCACACTTGTGGGCTAGCTCCTGAGCCAGGCTGAGCACACACAGCGCCTGGCTCATCCCTGCTCTCTTCTCACTGAATTGTATTGACAGAAGCAGGAGCTAATGGCTCTCACTGCTGCCACTGAGTCCTGTGAGGAGAGAGAGAGCACCGTTGCTACAGGTAGGCACAGTGCTGTATTGAGATAGGGATTAAAGTAGGTATATGGGAAAGTGGGGAAAAGGGTGAGGGGGGCGATATTTCACTGGAACATTTGTTTAAAAAATGTTCTGCCTTTAGAACCACTTTAACTTAGCAAATATATATATTTTTATTTAGCGTGCATGTGATTCGGTATTCTTTACTAGGTGATTTCTTATTACATCCACCAAGCTAGATGGATGTGATAACAGCAACAGCCAATTTGCCTTAAAGGGGTTGTAAAGGTTTGTTTTTTATTCTCTAAATAGTTTCCCTTAAGCTAGTGCATTTTTTGTTCACTTACATTTTCCTTTAATTTCCCTTGTAAATGTTTTTTTTTCTTTGTCCGAATTTATCACTCCCTGTTTCTCCCCTGTAAGCTTGCCCGAATCATCCATGGGGGTTAGTCAGCCAGAACAGCTTACTGAGGAGAAACAGGAAGTGAGAAATTCAGACGAAGAAAACAAAGAAAAAAAACATTTAGAAAGGAAACCGAAGGAAAAGGTAAGTGAACCAACAATGCACTGGCTTAAAGGAACCTACAGTATTTAGAAAATAAAAAATTAACCTTTACAACCCCTTTAAGTAAATCAAAATGTATAAGTTTGACTGGAGTGTGCCTTTAACTGTTTTGTTCCCTGTACTTAAACAATAAGAAAATGATTTTGATTGGTTGTGATCAGAAGCGAAACATTAATTCTAGCACTAGTTTTATAAATGACCATAGATACTATTTTACATACATCTAATTTCCCCATGTTGTTGCTCGGCTTGTTGTGTCACATTTTATGCATGAAAAATTCTCATAGGTCAAAAGCAAAATCTGCCACGGTTTATCATTTTGTCAGTACTAATTAAATATTTATATGAATACTGTATGTCTGCCAGGCTTGCACATTGAAATGATGATTCTGGCAGTCATATTATCTACACAAGGAGTAATGGTAAAAGAGGTATTCTGCAATCAGTCATGGTGTCACACAGAGAGAGAAGGAGGCTTACCACAGACACACAATCTGATCAATAAACACTAATATTTGACATTACAATAAAGATAGATTTCTCCACAAGGAGCTGGTGCTTGGTGTAACGTAGAATATTGTTTTTTTTTTTTTTTTTTTTTTTTAGAAAAGCTGATGCTGGATGTGACAATCTGGCACCCTCTGCCTTCTCTATGTGCCATGTCATGTGATACAGGCAATGCTGCAGTTTACATATCAGTATTCAATATGCACAGCTTATGTACTGCCTTAGCCTACCTGTCTATAGATCAAGGTGTGAGCATGATGCAGAACAGGTTGTTTTATAAGTGCCCAGGGACTGTAATGGTTACTAATAATATGCGTGTTGTTCCGCAGCCCCTAAACAGTCACATAGATCACCTAGAAGCTTACGAGCTGCACTGCACTTTGCTGTTTAGGGACTGTAAGCCTTTCAATAGCAGTGTTTTCTACAATAAGATATACTAAACAAAACCTCTAAGAAGACGGAAGTGGGCCACACGATAAAGGTGACCAGTTTTATTATATTTTGTGGTGCAACAAAATAGTGCAACCATCAACATAATAATTGTAAACTGCACTGTATATAACACAATGATTAAAAAAAAAAAAAACAATAGCTTAAGAACAACGCAAATGCAGGAGGTATGATTAATTTCTCCAGCAACATTCAAGAGATCAATAAAATTGAGCAAGTCGATGTTCTATTGATAGGAAGCTACTGTGAGACCAATTATACTGGCATCTTACAAGATGTGGGGGATTGGATGGAGGATGAGGGTTAGGGGCCATTCATTATTAGCTATTTGATCTGGCTTCAAAGTGGCCCCAGGTAGTTAGCACAGACACAGGGAGCCCTCTTTCAGTTGACTTGAACCTCTGAGCAAAAAAATAAAAAATATCATCAGTTTAATAAAACCAGAATAAAAACAGATTGCATGCAGGAAACTTGTCCACGCATAGCAACATAGATCTGTCTCAGGCCAAAATGTGAAATGATGCTATAGATAAACACTCAACGCTGTGGTGGCAATTGCAAAAGAACAACTTAATTTAACTGTTACATAACAATACATCAATGATAAGATATTATATTAATAAAGAGAACAAAGTTCACAATATGTCTTCCGTTTAAGAACCTTTTACAACAGTGCAGTCTTTCTTAACATTTCTACCTCTATGGAACCCAAGCAATAATTATTGTTTGGGTTTTAGGGAACCCTAACTAAAACCAATTCCTTTTGATCCATGGCAAAAATAGCTCTTAAATTGGTGGTCAGTAAAAAAAATCCAACCTCTGTGGTGGTGGTCATTAGGTTCAATCTAACTATGACAGTGGTGGTCATTGGGAGGAATATAACCCGTACAGTGGTGGTCATTACAGGAGTCCAACCCTTAAAGTGGCAGTCATTATGAAGGAATCTAACTTGGGGGTAGATGGAAAAAATAGCTCTTAAAGTGGTGGTCAGTAGGAAGAGTCCAACCCCTGCGGTGGTGGTCATAAGGAAGAATTGAACCATGACAGTTGTGGTCATTAGAAAGAATCCAACCCTTACAGTGGTGGTTATTAGAAAGAATCTAACCCTTACAGTGGCGGTCATTAGAAAAACTACAACCGTTTCAGTGGTGGTCATTAGGAAGGATCTAACCCTTACAGTGGTGGTGCTTACAGTATTCCAATCCTTACAGTGGTGGTCATTATAAATAATCCAACCCTTACAGTGGTGGTCATTACAGTATTCCAATCCTTACAGTGGTGGTCATTATAAATAATCTTACCCTTACAATGGTGGTCATTATAAATAATCTAATCCTTACAGTGGTGGTCATTGGGAAGACTCCAACCCTTTAAGTGGGGTTCATTAAAAAGAATCCAACCCTTTCAGCAGTGGTCATTTGAACGTATCTAACCCTTACAGTGATGGTCATAAGTCATAACAGTAAACCACTCCTTACAGTGGTGGTCATTAGAAAGAATCTAGTCCTTACAGTGGTGGTCATGAGAAAGAATCCAACCCTTACAGTGGTGGTCATTAGAAAGAATCTGGTGCTTACAGTGGTGGTCATGAGAAAGAATCCAACCCTTACAGTGGTGGTCATTTTAACAGAATCTAACCCTTACAGTAGTGGTCATTGGGAAGATTCCAATACTTTCAGTGGTGGTCATTACAGGATTCCAATACTTTCAGTGGTGGTCATTACAGTATTCCAACCCTTACAGTGGTGGTCATTAAAAATAATATAACCCTTACAATGGTGATCATTGAAAATTATCGAATTCTTGCAGAGGTGGTCATTAGGAAGACCCTATTTCTCACAGTGGTGTTTATTGGAAAGAATCCAACCCTTTCAGTGGTGGTCATTTGAAAGTATCTAACCCTTGCAGTGGTGGTCATAACAGTAAACCAACTCGTACAAGGGTGGTCAATAGAAATAATCCAACCCTTACAGTCGTAACAGTAAACCAACCCTTACAGTGGTGGTCATTAGAAAGAATCTAACCCAGTAATCCAACCTTTACAGTGGTGGTCATTAGAAAGAATCTAACCCATACAGTGGTAGTCATTAGGAAGAATCTAACCCAGTAATCCAACCTTTATAGTGGTGGTCATTAGAAAGAATCTAACCCATACAGTGGTAGTCATTAGGAAGAATCTAACCCAGTAATCCAACCTTTACAGTGGTGGTCATTAGAAAGAATCTAATTCTGCAGTGGCGGTTATTGGGATAAATCTAACCCATACAGAATCCAACCCTTAGAGTGGTGGTCATTAGGATGCATCTAACCTTACAGTGGTGGTCATTAGGAGGAAGCTGACACTTACAGTAGTGATTAAAATGCCACCCTAACAGACAGCTAAAAAAGATTATTGTTGTCATGCCACTGGCTCTACCAACTAGCACTGGCTCTAGAACTATGCAGGAACCATGAACCATCAGATGGGAGGTCAATTAGCCACAGTTTAAGGAACCCCTATCAAATCATCCTCTAGAAGAAACCCTAGAGTTTCATGGAACCTGGTGGAAAAAAAAGCTGCAACTAGCTTTTGTCTAATATTCAACATAAGCTTCTGCCTGGTAAATATATGATGGGTTCAGTCTTGAGTGCAAATACAAAAAGACAGGTTCTGCTAGCAAAGCACAGAGCTACACATGAAATGAATGACTTTATTTAAGTTATACATAGACAGAAAGACTGGCAGATTGAAGGGTGGACTAGATAGATAGATAGATAGATAGATAGATAGATAGATAGATAGATAGATAGATAGATAGATAGATAGATAGATAGATAGATAGATAGATAGATAGATAGATACATAGATAGATACATAGATAGATAGATAGATAGATAGATAGATAGATAGATAGATAGATAGATAGATAGATAGATAGATAGATAGATAGATAGATAGATAGATAGATAGCACAGAAGATACAAGAGGCATGTTCTATGGCACAGATAAGTAAAGCAGACAGCCAAGGCATTTGCCAGGCACACTTCTTACCAGCTGGCAAGCAGAGTCTTGGTGCCAGGGAGGCGTGGAGAAGAACTGACTGAAGAAAAAGGCAAAGAGATCTCCCAAGTTTGCCTGCTTCCCTCCCTTACCCCAGCGAGCAGATGTAAGGCTGCTGTGGGCATGGAAGGAGGGGTGCAGCATGGAGCAGGGCCGGTCACTGGCACTACCAGGGCAGATGCAGCAAGTGATGGAGAGGGAGAGAGAGAGAGAGACAAAGGGATGGGAGAGGAAGAGACGGCACAGCACAAGACGCTTTAATCTTGAAGGGTTTCTGGAGAGATACTGAGGGAGCGGTTGCAAGATTGGTTGCTAAAGCGTCTCCATGGCAACCGCGCTGACCCACTTCTGCGGTAGCCAAAAGCTTGGCTTGAGACGCCTCTCATTAACAGCTTCACTGCTACAACAACCCGCAACACAGGGCAGGCGGTGCGGCACGGCGGCTGGGCACGCACGGGTTAATCGGGTGACAGGTCCCGATGTGCGATCAGGTCCCTTGGCGCTTGTAGTGGCAGCCGATCTATTACCATAGGAGTATAGGGCTTGTAAGTGCCCAACTTCACACTGGATGCTGGTCAATAGGTGGATTTCACACCTAGCAGAATCTCAGAGTGCTGATCATTAAACACTGTACCCCTTTATCATGCCATAGGTATTCCAATCCCCCCCCCCCCCCCCCCAATCTCTCTATGTACTGCCCTCATATTTTTATGCACACTAACAAGAATAAGCAACTATGCAACACTGTATTCTACAAGAACTCATATTGGGAGATATATACAACAACATACCCTGACATGTAATCCTGTCCCTGTGTCCCCATTATTGCCTCAGCAACCAACTATACAAGTGGGAATTCTCAGCCTGCCCTGCTAAATGTCAGTTGTGTCCCCGATCTCTGCTCAAGTGATGTGACCCTGAAAATGGCCATGTTCTGTAGGTATAACTCTTCCCATCCCTAGCTAAGCATCACATTGCACCTGGAAATATAACTCTTTCCACCCCTAGCTAAGCAGCACATTGTACCTGGAGATATAACTCTTCCATCCCTAGCTAAGCAGCACATTGTACCTGGCGATATAACTCTTTCCACCCCTAGCTAAGCAGCACATTGTACCTGGAAATATAACTCTTCCCATCCCTAGCTAAGCAGCACATTGTACCTGGAAATATAACTCTTTCCACCCCTAGCTAAGCAGCGCATTGTACCTGGAGATATAACTCTTCCCACCCCTAGCTAAGCACCACATTGTACCTGGAAATATCACCTTCTTCATCCCTAGCTAAGCAGCACATTGTACCTGGAAATATAACTCTTTCCACCCCTAGCTAAGCAGCGCATTGTACCTGGAGATATAACTCTTCCCACCCCTAGCTAAGCACCACATTGTACCTGGAAATATCACCTTCTTCATCCCTAGCTAAGCAGCACATTGTACCTGGAGATATAACTCTTCCATCCCTAGCTAAGCAGCACATTGTACCTGGAGATATAACTCTTTCCACCCCTAGCTAAGCAGCACATTGCACCTGGAAATATCACCTTCTTCACCCCTAGCTAAGCAGCACATTGTACCTGGAAATATCACCTTCTTCACACCTAGCTAAGCACCACATTGTACCTGGAAATATCACCTTCTTCATCCCTAGCTAAGCAGCACATTGTACCTGGAGATATAACTCTTCCATCCCTAGCTAAGCAGCACATTGTACCTGGAGATATAACTCTTTCCACCCCTAGCTAAGCAGCACATTGCACCTGGAAATATCACCTTCTTCACCCCTAGCTAAGCAGCACATTGTACCTGGAAATATCACCTTCTTCACACCTAGCTAAGCACCACATTGTACCTGGAAATATCACCTTCTTCATCCCTAGCTAAGCAGCACATTGTACCTGGAGATATAACTCTTCCATCCCTAGCTAAGCAGCACATTGCACCTGGAAATATCACCTTCTTCACACCTAGCTAAGCAGCACATTGTACCTGGAGATATAACTCTTCCATCCCTAGCTAAGCAGCACATTGCACCTGGAAATATCACCTTCTTCATCCCTAGCTAAGCAGCACATTGTACCTGGAGATATAACTCTTCCATCCCTAGCTAAGCAGCACATTGTACCTGGAGATATAACTCTTTCCACCCCTAGCTAAGCAGCACATTGCACCTGGAAATATCACCTTCTTCACCCCTAGCTAAGCAGCACATTGTACCTGGAAATATCACCTTCTTCACACCTAGCTAAGCAGCACATTGTACCTGGAAATATCACCTTCTTCATCCCTAGCTAAGCAGCACATTGTACCTGGAAATATCACCTTCTTCATCCCTAGCTAAGCAGCACATTGTACCTGGAGATATAACTCTTCCATCCCTAGCTAAGCAGCACATTGTACCTGGAAATATCACCTTCTTCATCCCTAGCTAAGCAGCACATTGTACCTGGAGATATAACTCTTCCATCCCTAGCTAAGCAGCACATTGTACCTGGAGAGATAACTCTTTCCACCCCTAGCTAAGCAGCACATTGTACCTGGAAATATCACCTTCTTCATCCCTAGCTAAGCAGCACATTGTACCTGGAAATATCACCTTCTTCATCCCTAGCTAAGCAGCACATTGTACCTGGAAATATCACCTTCTTCATCCCTAGCTAAGCAGCACATTGTACCTGGAAATATCACCTTCTTCATCCCTAGCTAAGCAGCACATTGTACCTGGAAATATCACCTTCTTCATCCCTAGCTAAGCAGCACATTGTACCTGGAAATATCACCTTCTTCATCCCTAGCTAAGCAGCACATTGTACCTGGAGATATAACTCTTCCATCCCTAGCTAAGCAGCACATTGTACCTGGAAATATCACCTTCTTCATCCCTAGCTAAGCAGCACATTGTACCTGGAAATATCACCTTCTTCATCCCTAGCTAAGCAGCACATTGTACCTGGAGAGATAACTCTTTCCACCCCTAGCTAAGCAGCACATTGTACCTGGAAATATCACCTTCTTCATCCCTAGCTTAGCAGCACATTGTACCTGGAGATATAACTCTTCCATCCCTAGCTAAGCAGCACATTGCACCTGGCGATATAACTCTTCCCATCCCTAGCTAAGCAGCACATTGTACCTGGAAATATCACCTTCTTCATCCCTAGCTAAGCAGCACATTGTACCTGGAAATATCACCTTCTTCATCCCTAGCTTAGCAGCACATTGTACCTGGAAATATCACCTTCTTCATCCCTAGCTAAGCAGCACATTGTACCTGGAGATATAACTCTTCCCACCCCTAGCTAAGCAGCACATTGTACCTGGAGATATAACTCTTCCCACCCCTAGCTAAGCAGCACATTGTACCTGGAAATATCACCTTCTTCACACCTAGCTAAGCAGCACATTGCACCTGGAAATATCACCTTCGTCACCCCTAGCTAAGCAGCACATTGTACCTGGACATAATAGGATTTTTAACAACAACTTAACTGTAAAATCCTTTTCTTTGAGTACACCATGGGACACAGAGCCTCTATTCATTACATAGTGGGTTGTATGGTCACCAGAGGTGATTGGACACTGCCACAACCAATGAAGACAAGGCCCCCTCCATATAACCCCTCCCATAAGGGAAGAAGCTAAGTTTTGTAGCAAAGCAGTAAGGTTCCCATAAGAAGGGGGGACCTCTGTGTCCCGTGGTGTACTTCAAGAAAAGGATTTTTACAGGTAAGCTGTTATTAAAAACCCTATTTTCTTTATCGTACACTACGGGACACAGAGCCTCTATTCATTACATAGTGGGACGTCCCAGAGCAATGCTGAATGAAGGGTGGGAGACACAGATCAATGGACAATCTGGGCAGTTGCCTGCAGATAAACTTTTACTGCTCTCACTACATCTAGAGAGTGCAATAACTGTTCCCCAGCTGACCGTGGCTCAGGAAAAAAGGAAGGCAAAACAATATCTTGATTTAAATGAAACACAGATACCATCTTTGGAAGAAAGGTAGGATGGGGGCGTAGTACGATTTTGACCTTGTGACAAACTAAATAAGGCTCTTTATAAGAAAGAGCTGCTAATTCTGATACTCTTCTAGCGGAAGAGATAGCACTCAGAAAGGACAATTTCCTGCTCAAAAGAATCAAAGGAATATGGCGAATAGGTTTAAAAGGCTGCTTTTGCAAGACTGACAATACCAAGTTCAAATCCCAGGGACATAAGGAAGACTTGACTGATGGATTTATCCACAGTACTCCCTTAATGAATGCCCAGACTAGGGAATGAGATGCCAACGATCTCTAAATAAAGCCATTTGACCCTGGATGGTATTCAGGGCTAATTTCATATCCACTCCTAATTGGCAAAAGGCGGGAATCATACTTATGGCATACTTTTGAGAATTCACACCAGGAAACATACACCTTCCAGACTCTATAGTAGATAAGCCCGGAGGCTGGCTTTCTAGCGTTATTAAGTGTAGCAAGAGCTGGACCTGAGAGGCCTTGTTTATTTAAGATGTAGGTCTCAGTAGCCAGACCGTCAAATTTAGCTTCTATAAGGAAGGGTGGAACACTGGACCCTGTGACAGCAGGTTGTGATATAGTGGAAGCACCCAAGGTCTTCTTACCGCCATCTTTATGATCTCGGCGTACCAGAGTCTCCTGGGTCAATCCGGGGCCACTAGGAATACTGGTATTCCCTCCTTCTTGATCTTGCACAGCAATCATTGTAAGAGAGTGATCGGAGGGAATGCATAGATCAGTGAAAACCGATACCAAGGAATTATCAGAGCATCCGTTCCATAGGCCAAAGGATTTCTCATCCTGGACACAAAGTTGTCCACCTTCCTGTTGAGCCTGGAAACTAGCAGGTCTACATCCGGGGTCCCCCATTTCTGGCATATTCAAACTTCCTAGGAGGAAAAAAAAAGGATTTTTAATAAACAGCTTACCTGTAAAATCCTTTTCTTGAAGTACATCACGGGACACAGAGCGCATAGCCATTACACTTGGGTTATATGGGTACCTTCAGGTGTGGACACTGGTGTAATCAATTTCACAGGAAGTTTCCTCCCTATATAACCCCCTCCCACTGGGAGTGCTTCAGTTTTGTAGCAAGCAATTCTCCCGAGGTTACACAATGTTCCCCAAAAGAGGGGTGGGAGCTCTGTGTCCCGTGATGTACTTCAAGAAAAGGATTTTACAGGTAAGCTGTTTATTAAAAATCCTTTTTTCTTTATCGTACATCACGGGACACAGAGCGCATAGCCATTACACTTGGGATGTCCTAAAGCAATGCTCTATGAAGGGAGGGAGACCGTAAGGCCAAGAATAGCCAAATAAAAACATTGTCAGGAGAAAACATGGCTCCATCAACAGAAACACAAGGGGGCGTGAACCGGGCCAGAGGATTCTATACTGCTGCCCGTAGGACCGCCTGCCCAAAAGCTGCGTCCGTACTCTTTGCAACGTCCAACTTATAAAATTTAGTAAACGTATGTACGGAAGACCAGGTTGCCGCCTTGCAAACCTGTGCCATAGAAATCTGATGGTGTGCCGCCCAGGAGGCACTCATGGCCCTCGTAGAATGGGCTTTAACTGATAAGGGAGGTGGAACGCACTTCAGACCATAGGCCTGAAAAATCAGCTGCTTAATCCACCTAGCCAAGGAAGACTTGGCAGCCGGCTGACCCTTCTTGGGGCCATCCGGAAGAACAAAAAGCACATCTGTTTTCCGAATCTTCTCTGTAGCCTTGAGATAGACCCTCATGGCTCGAACCACGTCCAAAGTATGAAGCCGTCTTTCCTCTCTGGACTGGGGAGTAGGAAAGAAGAAAGGTAGGACTAGGTCCTGATTCAAGTGAAAACTGGATATGACCTTAGGAAGGAAAGAAGGTTGAGGCCGCAGAACAACTCTGTCCTTATGCAGAATAAGGTATGGCTCCCTGCATGATAAGGCTGCCAGCTCGGAAACCCTTCTGGCTGAAGCCATAGCCACCAAGAAAACCAACTTTCGGGTTAGTAGCACAAGAGGGATTTCTGTCAGAGCTTCAAACGGCTGCCTTTGTAAAGCTGACAAGACCAGATTTAAATTCCAGGGGCAGAGGGGAGCTCTAATAGGGGGATTCACATGCAAGACCCCCTGCAAGAAGGTTTTCATAAGCGAATGGGTGGCCAAGGGTCTTTGAAACCATATTGATAAAGCCGACACCTGCCCC
Organism: Rana kukunoris; assembly: GCA_029574335.1. Taxonomy (NCBI): domain Eukaryota; kingdom Metazoa; phylum Chordata; class Amphibia; order Anura; family Ranidae; genus Rana; species Rana kukunoris. The sequence continues at coordinate 324,683,425 of CM056050.1, read as the reverse complement.
TTTAGAGTACTAAGAGCCAACCCTTTGTCAACGCCAACCTGGAGGAATCGCAAGATCCTGTCAATAAAAAACTTTCGAGGATGCCATTTTTGACACTCGCACCACTCCACATAGGTTCTCCAGACTCTGTAATAAATATTTCTGGAGACCGGTTTCCTAGCCTGAATCAACGTAGCTATGACCTGATCTGAGAGGCCTCTGCCCTTAAGAATTAGGGATTCAGCCGCCAAGCCGTCAAATTTAGCTGCTGTGAAGCAGGATGGCAGATTGGGCCTTGAGACAGCAGATCTGGGCGCAGGGGGAGCGGCCACGGCGCCCCGACTGACATCTTCACGATGAGTGCGTACCAAGCCCTCCTGGGCCAGGCTGGAGCCACCAGGATCACAGGCCTGCGCTCCACCCGGATTCTCCATAGAAGGCGGGGAATCATCTGCAGTGGAGGGAACGCATACAGAAGAGAAAACTGGTGCCAAGGGCAAACCAAGGCATCGGTCCCGTAGGCCGAGGGATCCCTGGCTCGGGATATGAATTTGTCCAACTTTTTGTTGGATCTCGTTGCCATAATGTCCACGTCTGGGACTCCGAATCTTTGGCAAATCTCTTGGAATACCTGGGGGTGAAGCGACCATTCCCCCGGGAGCAACTGTTGACGACTCAAAAAATCTGCTTGAGAATTGTCTATCCCTGGGATGAACACTGCCGAGATGCAGGGTACATGGGCTTCGGCCCATGAGAAAATCAGGTTTACTTCTCTTTGGGCTGCTGGGCTCTTCGTGCCCCCCTGGTGGTTTATGTATGCCACCGCAGTGGCGTTGTCGGACTGTATCCTTACTGGCAGACCCTGAAGGGGGAGAGTCCAGGCGATCAGGGCCAGTCGAGCAGCTCTGATTTCCAAGATATTGATGGGAAGCAGTTTCTCTGCCCCCGACCACAGCCCTTGCTGGGTCTGTTCTTCTAGAACTGCCCCCCAACCTAACAGGCTGGCATCCGTGGATACTATCTTCCACGAGATGGGGCAAAAGGATTTCCCTTTTGACAAATTTTGAGAGACCAGCCACCAAGACAGGCTGCGCCGGACCTTCGGGGAGAGCACTAACGGACGATCTAACGCCTGAATGGACTTGTTCCAAGCAGAGAGAATGGCTGCCTGAAGATATCTGGTATGGATCTGGGCGTAGGGCACAGCCTCGAAGGCGGCCACCATCTTCACCAGCAGTCGCATACATAGGCGAATAGTCGGCCTCTTCTTGCCTAAGATCATTTGAACTGCTTGGGCTATTGATCTGATCTTTGCTTGAGGTAAAATTATCCTCTGGCAGTCTGTATCTAGCCGAAGGCCTAGATATTCCAACTGCCTTGTGGGTTTCAATACCGATTTTTCTAGATTTACAATCCATCCGAATTCCTCTAGATGCTGAACTGTGCGACCTACTGCCCGATTGAGGTTGGAGGCTGAGCTGTCGATAACCAGAAGATCGTCCAAGTATGCCAAGACTAAAATGCCTTCTGTCCTTAGGACGGCTAGCACCGGGGCTAACACCTTTGTGAATACCCGCGGAGCTGTTGCCAACCCGAAAGGGAGGGCTACGAACTGGTAATGGCGGTGATGTATCATAAACCGAAGAAACCTGTGATGTGCCGGGTAGATCGGCACGTGCAGATACGCATCTTTTATGTCTATAGATGCTAGAAAGTCGTCTTGATGTAGGCTGGCTGCCACCGAACGTATGGACTCCATACGAAAGGTCTCAATGTTTAGAAAGCGATTTAGGCGTTTGGGGTCCAAGATAGGCCTGACGTCGCCATTGGGCTTTGGTATTATGAAAAGGTTGGAGTAGAATCCCAGACCCCATTCCTGGGTTGGTACTTCTACGATTACTCCTTGGAATAAGAGACGATCCAATGCTTTTGCAAGAGAGGCCCTCTTTAATGGGTCGCTTGGAAGACTTGACCCCTGAAAATGAGGAGGGGGGACTTCCCGAAACTCTAGCTTGTAGCCCGTGGTTACCACGGATCTTACCCAAGAGTCGGGAATTCTGGTCTTCCACACTTCGGAGAAAAACCGAAGCCTTCCCCCCACCCAAGAGAGTGGGGCGCCCCTTCATGAATCTGACTTAAGGACTGGTTTAACCGGCTTGCGAGACCATGGCCTCTTGCCTGTCGTGGCTTGTCCTTGTGGGCGGCTATTAAATGCCGAACGCCCGGGAGGCCGTCGATACTGACGGGAAGTTGAAGGGGCCGAGCCTGCGAAGGCCTGTCGCTTAAATGCGGGCCCACGTGATCTTTTCTTGATGGGCAAGAAAGAACTTTTACCACCTGATATGGTCTGGATATATTTATCTAGGTCTTCACCGAATAGTCTCCCACCATGAAAGGGAAATCCTGCTAAAAGCTTTTTGCAGGGTGCCTCTGCTGACCAGTTTTTTAGCCACAAAAGGCGACGCATATGAACCAACAGCAGAGATAAACGGGACGCCTGTTGAACGGAGTCCTTAAAGCGGATCTCCACCCTAAAGTGAAGATCCGCTGATCGGAACCCTCCCCCCCTCCGGCGTCACATTTGACACCTTTCAGGGGGGAGGGGGGTGCAGATACCTGTCTAAAGACAGGTATCCGCACCCACTTCCGGCCCGCAGTCTCGGGCAAAAGACGGGCTTTTCCCGTTGTGTGCTGGGAACTCTCAGCTCCCAGCACACAGCGGGAGCCAATCGCGGGCGCAGCGCGACTCGCGCATGCGCCGTAGGGAACCGGGCAGTGAAGCCGCAGCGCTTCACTTCCTGGTTCCCTCACCGTGGATGGAGGGGGGAGCAGCAGGGTGACGAGCGATCGCTCATCCTCTGCTGCGGACGGCGCTGGACTCCAGGACAGGTAAGTGTCCTAATATTAAAAGTCAGCAGCTGCAGTATTTGTTGCTGCTGGCTTTTAATATTTATTTATGGTGAACCATCCGCTTTAATAGCATCTACTGCAAAGCAGAGAGCTCTTGGGAGGTCAGCCAATTCACGAGCTTGCCGAGCCGGTATGTCCTTTAATATCTGTTTAGTCTGATCCTTTAAAGCCTGACAAACGCCAATGGCTGCCACTGCTGGCTGAACCACGGCACCTACTGTGGTAAAAGAAGCCTTCAGTAGGGTCTCCAATTTTTTGTCGACTGGATCTTTAAACACCTGGACATTTTCCACCGGACAGGTCAGGGATTTATTTACGCAGGAAATGGCTGCGTCCAAGGTAGGGAGTGCCCATTTCTTTGCAAATTCTTCTTCCATAGGATAGAGAATGGTAAACCTTTTAGGAGGGATAAAAATCCTATCAGGTCGAGCCCAATCCTGAAAAATCACGCTCTCCAGAAGGGGGTGAACCGGGAAAGATGCACCACCCAATGGTGCCTTCAAGGAACCTAAAGAGGATACCGCGGGGGCTACTTGTTCTGACACTGGAAGTTTAAAAGCAGTGCGAACCATATCCGTCAGAGACTGGATCCACAGACTCTCTGCTTGAGAAGCCGAAAAAATTTCATCTATAGTGGAATCTTCAATGTCTGACCCGTCAGGACTCAGGTCCGCTTGATCCCCCTGTGGGTCCAATTCCTCCGAAGAGAGGACCTCTGCATCTGAACACACCGTTTTAGGTGACGGGGATCTAGCCCGTTTGCCACCCGGCAAAGAGCGGGCAATTAAAGCAGTTAACCTTTTCTCTAGCCCACCCAGGGTGGATTCTAGCATTTCTTCCGTAACATAAACGGGAATGGGTTGATTGGGGGCCGCCTCTGCCCCTAGCACCCTCAATGGCTCCTGCACGATGCTGTTCGGTGGTCTATCTGGTGAGGGTGGGACCACTGGAGCCTGGCCCAAATCCTCTGACCCCGTTGGAGACCCCTTTACTTTTTTGGCACCTTTTGCAGCCTTAGCTGGTCCTGATCCCTTGGGAGCCATTGCACAACCTTGAGACACCCCTACAGCCAACACCCAACTGTTGTAGCTAGAAGTGAAACATTAATAAGGACAGGCTATGGTAAAATCTTTTCAAAATTTTCATACGCCTGAGAAGGCGGCAATACAGAGGAAAGTCCTGTGAGTATTGCCACACCAATGCCCGTTAGCTGGAGTCCAAGGTTGCACCGACTCAGATACTGCCAGATCTAAGGCTGAGTCCCTTTAAGCAAAAAAAATATATATTTTTTTTTTTTTTTTCTGGTCAGTGTGGACTTTTAAGTCCAGACCTGAAGATCCACAAACCACCACTGGGTGTCACTGTTAGCCAGAACTGGCTCAGCTGCGCGCTCTATGTCCTCACTCTCCACTGCTCTCAGGAGGGAATGACCAGCCAGGAAATGCTTTTTTGCTTTATCTGAGACTGACGCTGCTGGCCCGCCCCCCCCCCCCCCACGCCCGCTGACGTTGTAAAAGGCGGCGCGCACGCGCGCGCGCGCCCCTGCCCCCCCCACGCTGAAACCAACATGGAGGAAGCAGAGAGCAGAGGAGAAGCCTGGACCAGCGCTAGAAACACAGACACCTGGTAAGCCACTAATCTTTGTAGTGCACACATAGAGGAAGCTGTCTCCCTAGGCTTCCTAGGAACAGGAGTTTTGTCAGCACTTCCTCTCTATACACGTGGGGCTGCAGTATCATGCTAACAGGCAAATCTGGGGGGAGTAGCAAAATACATATCTTTTAAAAGCATATATATATCTACATGTTATCTGGGTAAACATTAGTACATCCCATCCTGCCTCAACAGACATAGTGGAGATAGTGGCTGATGCACAAGCATACCATTAGCCAACCCAGAACCCCCAGGGGGATACCTACTGTCGAACCAAGTCCCGCAGGTTCCCTCTTACCTGCTCCACGCCGCAGGGTATTGCAAAATGCAAGAGGCCCAGCCTTCCCCCATCTCCGTGGGTATTGTCTTGGACCTTCAGGGACCGGGGTCCTGTGTTAAGGAACCCACACCCCTGGACCTATATAGCATCCTGGCATCAGTAGCGTTTAGTTCTTGGAAAGACTAAGGCACTGGAGCCCAGAATCCAGCCCTCCAAGGAGAGGCATTATAGGCAAAACCCCACTCCTGCAGGGCCCGGGTACCGTACACCTTGGCTTTGAAGCACTTCGGACGGATCCGGCTAGCTATCCTGGGTCCCGAGACCTCCGAGGGACAGCTAGACGTGACCAACACCTAAGACACTGGCGAAAAAACTGAAGCACTCCCAGTGGGAGGGGGTTATATAGGGAGGAAACTTCCTGTGAAATTGATTACACCAGTGTCCACACCTGAAGGTACCCATATAACCCAAGTGTAATGGCTATGCGCTCTGTGTCCCGTGATGTACGATAAAGAAAAAATGCTTATCTGGGTGTTTCCGGTCTGTGGAAATCAGATTCTCTAATAAAGGATGGATCGGAAAGGCTTCCTTCAGCACCTTAGACACTGGCGAAAAAAACAGAGGTACTTCCCTTATGGGAGGAGTTATATGGAGGGGAACTTGTCTTCATTGGTTGTGCCAGTGTCCAATCACCTCTAGTGACCATACAACCCACTATGTAATGAATAGAGGCTCTGTGTCCCGTGGTGTACGATAAAGAAATAACACTTCCCATCCATAGCTAAGCAGCATATTGTACCTTGAAATATAACTTTTCCCATCCCTAGCTAAGCAGCACATTGTACCTGGAGATATAACTCTCCCCACCCCTAGCTAAGCAGCACATTGTACCTAGAGATATAATGTTCCCTACCCCTAGCTAAGCAGCACATTGTACCTGGAGATATAACTCTACCCATCCCTAGCTAAGTAGCATATTGAACTTGAAGATATAACTTTTCTCATCTCTAGCTAAGCAGCATATTGTACCTGGAGATATAACTCTTCCCACCCCTAGCTAAGCAGCATATTGTACCTGGAGAGATAACTCTCCCCACCCCTAGCTAAGCAGCACATTGCACCTGGAAATATAACTCTCCCCACCCCTAGCTAAGTAGCACATTGTACCTGGAGATATAACTCTACCCATCCCTAGCTAAGTAGCATATTGAACTTGAAGATATAACTTTTCTCATCCCTAGCTAAGCAGCATATTGTACCTGGAGAGATAACTCTACCCATCCCTTGCTAAGTAGCACATTGTATCTGAAAGATATCAACCCTAGCTAAGCAACAGATTTTACCTGGAAATATTTCTCTCCCGATCCCATGCTAAGCAGCACATTTTACCTGGAAATATCTCTGTCCTCATCCCTGGCTAAGCAGCAAATTGTACCTGGAAATATTTCTCTCCACATCCCTGGCTAAGCAGCACATTTCACCTGGAGATATACTATGGGCTAGATTCAGGAAGATGGGCGCATATTTATACCGGCGTAGCGCATCTCATTTGCGCTACGCCGACGTAACTCAGAGAGGCAAGTACAGTAGTCACAAAGCACTTGCTCCTAACGTTGCGCCGGCATAACTTAATTTCGTCGGCTTAAGTGTAAGTAGGTGTGACCTTATGCAACCCACGCCATCCAGAGATGTGAGTGCCCACACTTCTCCTCTGGAGGAAGTAGTGGAGGACCATGGGGACCTCGAGGGAGTCCTGTACCTCATGGAGGATCCCACCATCCCTGTACCCTCACCATCCTCCTCCCCCATCAGGGGACCCTCCCAACCCACCACCCCCATCAGGGGACCCTCCCAACCCTTCTCCACCATCAGGGGTAGCTCCTCACCCTCCTCCACCATCAGGGGAAGCACCTCAAGGGCCTGACCATATACACGGCCCCAAGCCTCTACTGCCACCAGGAAGGCCACTAGAAAAACCAGGGGTGTTCCTGAGGCCATCCAAGAAACCCTTGCGAGGGATCAGGCCCACCAGACCCAACATGTGGGTGCTGTTGCCCATGACATGAGGCGTCTTGCAGACAGCGTGGCCTCCTCGGCAGATATTCCAAACTGTCTGCATGATCTAAATACAAATTGTGCAGCTATTGTGACCTGTTTTGGGGAGCTGCAGGCCACGACAGCACGCCTCGTCACAGAGGTCAAGAGCCTCACAGTGGCTGTAAAGGCCAATACGGCGGAGGGGAGGCACAGGAGGCCGCAGGATCAGCAGAACACCATCCACCAGCTGCAGATGCATGCTGAAACAAATGCCATGTTAAACCGCATAGCCCTGGCGTTGGAGGGCAGGCAGCCAGAACCTGCCAGGAATGGCAAACTTGAGGAGGAGTCTCCTGCTGATGCCCCACCCCCACCCCCTCCTGAAGTTCCCCCCCGGCAAGTGAGGAGCCAGAGAAGTGGCACCAGACGGAGCCCACGACAGGGCAATCGAGTGCCTTTTTTTATTTTGTTTGCTCCGGTGATGAGCCTTTTTTTATTTTGTTTGCTCCAGTGATAAGCTTTTTTATTTATTTCTGCTCTAGTGATGAGCCTTTTTTGTTTTTGTTTTATTGTATGCACACAGACAGTAGTGCAGGCTACAGTGTGAATGGTGTGTGAATGTGGGGGTGACACTCCTGCCAGTAAGGGGTGTCACCCTCGGTCGTTGGGGAGAAGTTATCCCCACGACCGTGTGAATGTGGTATGAATGGACAGCGACACCATTGGGGCCTTGGCACGGCGTTGCTGCTCCCAAGTCCTACATGCCGGACTTGGGCTAATCCAATGTGATGTGGATGTGGTGTCTGTGCTAGGGACCACAGTGGTGTGCATGCGTGCATTCTCCTTGTGCCATGCTGAATGTGTGTTTTTAACGTGCAAAGATGCCTACCACGAGGCATCTCTTGACTGCTCTTCCCTCAGCAGACGGGGTTGCCTCGGGCAGGGGGGGACTGTCTGGTTCGGGGGTCAGGTTATCACATATGTCAATCTCCAGGCCCTTTCTCATGGCGTAGTTGTGCAGAATGCAACATGCACCAATGATCTGGCACACGAAATTTGGGGAATACAACAGGGTACCCCCGGACTTATCCAGGCATCGGAAACGAGACTTCAGGAGACCAAATGTGTGCTCCACCACTGCACGGGTACGTATGTGTGCTTCATTGTATCTTGTCTCTCCTCTGGTTTGGGGATCCCGGAATGGAATCATGAGATGGGGCCCAAGGGCATATGCCGCGTCACCTGGAAGGGAAAGGACAGGAGGATGTTAGTCGTGTATGTGCCCCTCGTGATGTTTGCATCATGGGGTCGGACAGTCATGCCTGACTCCCATGTCACTCACCAACCAACCAGCTGTTCCTATACACGTTCTGTTCGAATTCCGTTGGGATGTTGCTTTGACGGTATATGTAGCTGTCGTGGCTGGACCCAGGGTGTTTGGCACGGACGTGCCATATGAGGCATTTGGCATCGGCTATCACCTGTACGTTGATGGAATGCCAATGCTTACGATTGCGGTACATGTGCTCTGTGTCACGGGGGGGGGGGCCGTAGTGCCACATGTGTGCAATCAATTGCCCTAATGGTGCGTGGGAATCCTGCAATTTCGTAGAAATCACGCATTGCCTTCTGCCGCAGGTGCTCCTGGGTGGGTTTGATAATGTGGTGGGACATGCGTCTGAGGATTGCAGGGACAACCTGGTGCACACATCTGCTCATGCTGGTTTGTGACATCCCAGCCACGACTCCACTTGTACAATGAAAAGATCCACTGGCAAGGAAATGCAGTGTTGCCAGTACTTTGACCAGTGGCTGCATCATGCAGGGTTGTGGCTATTTCCTGGATGGCTTCAGGGCTGAATCTGAAAATGCGAAACACCTCCGAATCACCCATGCCAAAGATGTTCATGCCCGTGCGGTATATCCTCTCCCGTGCCCTCCTCCTCCTGCGTGGCGGTGGACCCATTAGTAGTGCTAGGACCACGGCTGCCATGTGTTGTCCTGCAAATGTGGTTGCTCAGCTCGTCCGTAACGGTGCTGCTGAAGCTACTCTCCAGCTGACTTGTGCAAGTCTGGTGCAAAGTTACCCCTGCTTTATGAGGGGTAACTTTAGGCTGGGCGTACAGCTTAGGCGCACCGCGCGTAGCCTACGCCGGACGCGCGTATGTTCGGGAATCGGCGTATCTCCCTCATTTGCGTATTTGCATAGGAATCAATGGGTGCGCCAGATGCGTTCGGCGTAAATATGCGCCTACGATGCGCAGGTGTAAGAAAGTTACGCCGGTCGGGAAAAGCCTAGTTTCGGGCGTATCTAGTTCTGTGGGTACGGCGCATAGATATGACAGCGCAAATTTAGACTTACGCGGCGCATCTCGAGATATGCCGGGGTAAGTCGTACCTGAATCTAGCCCTATATCAGCAAAAGTATTGGGACACCTGCCTTTACACACACATAAACTTTAGTCCGTATGGTTCAATATTGAGTTGGCCCACCCTTTACAGCTATAACAGCTTAAAATCTTCTGGGAAGGTTGTCCACAAAGGTGAGGTCAGGCAGTAATGTTGGATGAGAAGGCCTGGCTTGAAGTCTCCGATCTAATTCATCCCAAAAGTTTTCTATTGGATTGAGGTCAGGACTCTGTGCAGGCCAGCCAAGTTCCTCCAGACACACTCTTCCATATCTTTATAGACCTTGCATTGTGCACTGGTGCTCAGTCATGTTGGAACAGGAAGGGGCTATCCCCAAACTGTTTCTACAAAGTTGGGAGCATGAAATTGTCCAAAATGTCTTGGTATACTGACACCTTAAGAGTTCTCTTCACTAGAAGGCCAAGGCCAACCCCTGAAAAACAACCCCACTCCATAACCCCCCCTCCACTAAATTATTTGGACCAGTGCACAAAGCAAGGTCCATAAAGACATGGATGAACGAGTTTGGGGTGGAAGAAATTGACTGGCCTGCACAAAGTCTTGACCTCAACCTGATAGAACACCTTTAGGATTAATTAAAGCAGAGACTGCGAGTCAGGCCTTCACGGCCAACATCAGGTTGCTGAAATGATCCAGCATATGAACAAAAGTAAACATTTTCCAAGAACCAATGGTCCAATTTTTCAATTTTCCAAGAACCAAGTGTTGTAGAAGAAGAAGAAGAAGATATTTTTAATAAAAGACTTGTCAAAAACTGTCTACTGTATTTTGTAACACTACACAATTTGGTTGAATGGGTAGGGGTAGAATGTACCCCATACTCATTCACATGGGGGGGGGGGCAGGATCTGAGAGCACCCTTGTTTAAAGGGGCTAAAGATTACGATAAGCCGTCCACCTGCAGACCCCGACAACCACCTGGCAAGGGTTGTTGGGAAGAGGCCCTTGTCCCCATGAACATGGGGGCAAGGTGCTGTGGGGTGGGGGGGCATACCCCCCTGTCTCAAAGCGCCCATTCCCCCATGTTGAGGGCATTCAGCCTGTTATGGTTCAGAAGGAGGGGGGCTCTCGCTCGTCCCATCCCTTTTCTGACCTGCCAGGCTGCATGCTCAGATAAGGGTCTGGTGTGGATTTTGGGGCGGACCTCCACGCCATTTTTTTTTACATTCAGTTGCAAGCCCGCTAACAGCTGATGACTCACTGGTTATTAGGGACACGGCGGCTGGCTTCCTGACCCCCTCCTTAGCAACCAGCTATACAGTGTAAAAAAAACGCAAATCGCGGTAAAAAAAAAACGCATGTCCAAAAACGTGGCAAGCACTGCAGAAATGCTCAAAAGCAACATGCATATATGTGAATCGAGCCTTAGTGGCAGTTGTAAGAACTACCTGAATTTGTCTCAGGTGTTGGTACTGTTAACGCAGCTGTCACAAATGCTTTCCTGAATTAGACAGTTCGTTTTAGGGGACCTACTGCTAGAAAAGTGTTGTCAATTGCATCACCCTATATTTAAAGATTTATTTTTGTGCCTTATGAACCTTTTACTTTGTCCAGGGCTGGGCAATTCAGCTCATGTCAGATATTTAGAGGTTACAAAACCCATGGAACCCATGGAAGCCATCAATGAAACAGTTCCCCAAAACAGTTACATTGGAGGCATGCTTTGAATGATACCTGTTACAGCAGCTTGTCATCTCAGTCACATGGGAAGCCATAGGCGTACACACAGGGTGTGCCAGGTGTGCCCAGGCACACCCTAATCACCCTGCGCAGAACAGATTCCCCTTACTTGCCTGGCTCCCCCTCCTCCCCCTTGAAGCACTGCTGGCTTCCCTCCTCTCCCGCCACCTGTTGCTGCTGGATGTTTTAGGATAAGTGGGGTAAGGGGCCAGTAAATATATAATTTACCAACCCCTTCCCTTTCTGAATGAACATTGTGAGTGATCGATAGTGTGTGTTTGTGCCTTGGGGTGCACACCCAAATGCCATAGGCTGCACACACCTATATGGGCAGCACCATGGCAGCTGCAGATCATACAGAGGCTAAGATGACAGCTTCCTTGGCTGTAACGAATTGGAGGGTTTAGTTTAGTTCTGCTTTATATCTGACAGTTGAAGAAATCAGATTTCACCTTACTGAAATTCGATTACTTAAAGAATTAATTTGATTTCTGGCTGCTATGGGTTAGGTGCACTTGTGCATCCACTCATTCTTCTCTTCAGCTGACACTAAGAAAGAGTTTTGTAATTAAGCAACTATGGGGGTGCTCAGCCAAGATGGGGAGTATATTGTTTCTAAAGACAATCATCTGGTACAGTATGTCTAGAAGAGAGGGGAGGATGTTTGGAGAAAGAAGCCAGAGATGAAACAAGTGATATTTTTTAGGTACATTGTGCTACTCAACTACAATCCCCTCCCCCCCCACAACACACACACACACCCTCCAAGCTGCATCAAGTAGTGGTTGTGGTCATACAGGGGTATTAAATACTAGGGGCCAGATTCAGGAACACTTGCGCTGGAGTATTTCGATATGCGCCGCGTAACTGTGATGATGCGCCGTCGTTTCTATGTGCCCGTACCCACCAAACTAGATGCGCCCAGTAATGGGTCATTTGCGACCGGCGGAACGTTCCGACGCCAGAGTATCGTCAGCGCTTAATTTCGCTGGGCGCATCAGTCGCGCCTATTGATTTCCCCTGCAAATATGCAAATGAGGGATTTTTCCCAATTCACGAACGGATTAGCACCATACGCTGGCTACATGCGCCGCGCGTATCTGATCCGTCCGGCGCAAAGTTATTTCTACAAAAGGCTGCTTTATCTTTACTCCAGACGGTCACAGGTCAGCAGGAGAGCAGCTACAGCAGCGTTACCGACGATAGGAGCTAGCTGAGCACCCCCACTTGCAAGGACAACACCTCTGTGTGCCAACATGCCAGGGGCACTCGTGGTCCTAGAACTACTGATGGGTCCCCTGGAACCAAGAAGGCGGCCACGTGAGAGGATATACCGCACTCGTATGAACCTCTTTGGCATGGGGGATGAGGAGGTGTATCGCCTCTTCAGATTCAGCCCTGTTGCAATACTTGAACTAACCACAACCCTGCAGGATGACATCACCAGCCCAACACACCGATCACAAGCAGTGCAGCCACTGGTGAAGGTCCTGGCAACACTCCATTTCCTTGCCAGTGGATCATTCCAGCGTACAAGTGGAGTGGTGGCTGGGATGTCACAATCCTCCATGAGCAGATGTGTGCACCAGGTTGTCCCTGCAATCCTCAGACGCATGTCCAACCAGTTCATCAGACCCACCACTGAGGAGCTGCGGCAGAAGGCAATGACAGATTTCTACAACATTGCCAGATTCCCACGCACTGTGGGGGCCATTGATTGCACACATGTGGCCCTACAGCCCCCCAGTGCCACAGAGCACATATACCGCAATCGGAAGCATTGGCATTCCATCAACGTACAGGTGATAGCCGATGCCCAACGCCTCATATGGCACGTCCGTGCCAAACACCCCGGGTCCAGCCATGACAGTTTCATATACCGTCAGAGTCCCATCCCAGCAGAATTTAACCAGAACATGTATGGGGACAGCTGGCTGGTTGGTGAGTGACATGGGAGTCAGGCATGACTATCCCCTCCCGTCATGCACAACAGAAATCGCACATGCATGACTAACATTCTCCTGTCTTTTCCCTTCCAGGTGACTCTGCATATGCACTGGGACCCCATCTAATGACTCCTTTCCGGAACCCCCAAACCAGAGGAGAGAGAAAATACAATGAAGCACACATCAAAACCCGTGCAGTGGTGGAGCAAACATTTGGGCTCCTGAAGTCCCGTTTCCGCTGCCTGGATAAGTCTGGGGGGGCCCTATTGTATTCCCCTACCTTTGTGTGTCAGATCATCGGTGCATGTTGCATACTACATAACTTTGCGATGAAAAAAGGCCTGCAGATTGACATACGTGATGACCTGACCCCCGACCCACACAGTCCCCCCCTGCCAGAGGACACCCAGTCTGCTGATGGAAGAGCAGTCAGGAGGGTCCTCGCTGTAGGCATCTTTGGACACTAACCCCAAACATTAATTACACAGACAGTGCACGCGTGTACACCACTGATGTCCCTAGATCACACACACCACATGCACATCGCATTGGATTAGCCCAAGTCCAGCATGTAGGAGTTGGGAGCAGTAACGCCAGCGTCAAGGCCCCAATGATGTCACTGTCCATTCACACACCTTTCACACATCATTCATTCAGCCGTGGGGTTCACTTCACCACCACGGCCGAGGGTGACACCCCTTACTTTCAGGAGTGCCACCCTCTCACATTCACACACCATTCACACTGTCCCCTGCACTCCTGACCGTGTGCAGTACAAAAATAAATTAGAAAGATCATATCCTGATCAATAAAAGAAAAATAATCTCATAACCTGAGAAAAATAAAAAATAAACTCATGACCTGAGTATGTGAAAAATAATAATATAAAACCAGCCACAAAAAAAAGGCCTCATCGGGGATGCCGGGGGCTTCTTCTGGGGGCCCCTCTCTGGCTCCGCAGCTGCCTGGATGGAGTGGGTGGGGGTGGGGGGGCATCTGGAGGTGGCTGATCCCCAGGTGGGCCACTCCTGGCAGGTGTGGCCTGCGTGCCCTCCAAGGCCCTGGCTATCCGTCCAAGATAACTGTTGGTCTGGGCCTGCATCCGGAGCTGACGGGTCATCTGGTAATGCTGGGCCCGCCGACTCAGCCTCCCCTGCTCCCGGATGGCAGCACTGTTCCCATGGATGGCAGCAGTGTTGGCCTGGACGGCTGCAGTAAGGTGCTGGATATCCCCCTGCACCTCCCCCAAAGTGGTGACCACTGCAGCGCAATTAGAGCTGACATCCTGCACTGCGTTGCTGAGGTTGGCAACGGAGCCCAGGCTGTCCGACACTTTCTGCAAGTGGTCCGCTATGGCCCCCATTTGTTCTGTCTGTCTGGCGTGATCCCTTGCCAACTGGTCCTGGACACCATCAGACACCCCCCTGGTCTTCTGGGTCGCCTTCCTGGGGCCAGAAGATGTATGTCCTCGGGTGGAAGGAGTCGCCCTTGAGGGGCTTCCAAGGATGGGGGAGGGGACGACAGACGGGCCAGGAGAAGGGGAGGAGACAGACAAAACCAAAGAAAAGTCCTGCTCTGCCACAGCAGGATCTTCCACAACCACCTCGGCAGGTGTGGTGTGGCCACTCTCCTCCTCCACAACCTCTTCACCACCCAGTGGCTCGGGCACATGATGGCGTGGGGGGGATGGGGTGGAATGCAGGCTGACAGATGATGGCCCAGCTCCGTCATCTGTGGATGACACAAAGCAGACACATGTTGGTGGTCCCACACACTTGGCACATGTCCCCCCCCCCCCAAATGCAAAACAACAAATAGGGGATTATAAAACACTTACCTGTCCTTGTGCCTTCCTCCACGGAGTCATAGCCTGCGACCCCCTCCACCTGCTCCCTCTCCAGGCACCGAGCGACCACCTCCTCCTCTGCGGTCAGGGTGACAGGACATGGGGGACCACCACCTGTGCCCCTCTCATACCTCCTGATGGAGGCCACCTTGTCCCTCACCTTGCGCCGCAGGTCATTTATTTTTTTTTGTATGTCCCCAGCAGTCCGGGTGGAGTAGCCCAGGACATTGACCCTGGCAGCAATGGACTCCAGGATGCCCTGCTTCCTCTCCCGGCTGGTCTTCCGGCTTTTTTTGCCATGGAGAAATTCATTCTCCGTCTCCATAGCCGAGATAATGACAGAGACCTCCTGGGTATTAAAGTTGAGGTTCCTCCTCTCTCTGGGGGTAGCGGGAGCAGCCATCACAGAGCAAAAGTATCTTCCCTGGGGTGGGGGGAAACGGAACTACTTTTGCGCCGGAATGGCGTTTCCGCCAGCGCTTTTAAGCGCCCAGCGGAACGCATTGCGCTGACGTTTCCCAGGAAGTGGTGCCGACGGAAGTTGTGAGCATGCGCACAAGGGGGCGAGTGGAGCCGCACTCACTGCGCATGCTCCGTGGATGATGCGCTGAACGTAAGCCTCTGCGCCGGGCTCCGCCCATCATTTACATATGATCACACCCACTTCCACTTGCGTCGGGTTACGCCAGCGCATTATCGTTACTCTGGCGCAAGTTTACGCGCAACTGCTATGTGAATTACAGGACTTGCGCTGAAAGGGTCTTCAGAGTAACGTAAATGAGAAGCGTTACTCCAGAGGAAAGATACTCTCATCTACCTGAATCTGGCCCTAGGAGTGCAGAGTAGAGTTTAGGGGTGCTCTACACACAGAGTGCAGAGTTTAGGGTTGTGCTGTATACAGAGTACAGAGTTCAGCCTTCTTCCACAGCTGCCTACGCCTGCATCCCCCATCCGCATCTCACTTTCACCCTTGTTTAGCTCTGACCTCTGCATGCAACCCCCCTCCACTGCCCCATCTCCACACCCCCTCCTTAAAAGATCCACCATCTTCCACATGCCTTACTTTTGTTGCTGTATTAAGCTGAAGCTTCCAGCCGGCTCTAGTACCTCACCACATACGAGCTGGCTCCTCCTCTTTCACTTGCAGGGAGATCATTCAAAGGGAGTTTCAGCATCCACACTCCACCCTGGGCAACTGCATCTTCCTTGTCTCCATCCTGAACTCAGTGGGAGACAATGAGGAGATCAGACCTGTGGGAACCATTGGGAGACAAGCTGTCACTTGTGTGTGTGTGTTTGGAGCGGTGTGGGTTAAAGTATATGTGAACCCTTAACCACTTAAGACCTGGACCTTTAGGCAGCTAAAGGACCTGGCCAGTTTTTGCGATTCGGCACTTGCTTCGCTTTAACTGACAATTGCGCGGTCGTGCGACGTGGCTCCCAAACAAAATTGGCGTCCTTTTTTCCCCACAAATAGAGATTTCTATTGGTGGTATTCGATCACCTCCGCGTTTTTTTTTTTTTTGCGCTATAAACAAAAATAGAGCGACAATTTTTGAAAAAAATTCAATATATTTTACTTTTTGCTATAATAAATATCCCCCGAAAATATATATAAAAAAATGTTTTTCCTCAGTTTAGGCCGATACGTATTCTTCTACCTATTTTTGTTAAAAAAAAAAATTGCAATAAGCGTTTATCGATTGGTTTGCGCAAAATTTATAGCGTTTACAAAATAGGGGATAGGTTTATTGCATTTTTATAAAAAAAAAATTTTTTTACTACTAATGGCGGCGATCAGCGATTTTTTTGTGACTGTGACATTATGGCGGACACTTGGGACAATTTTGACACAAAATGCATTGTTTACTGTGAGAATGACAATTGCAGTTTGGAAGTTAACCACAAGGGGGCGCGGAAGGGGTTAAGTGTGACCTCATCTGTGTTTCTAACTATAGGGGGGTGTGGCTGTAGGTGTGACGTCATTGATTGTGTTTCCCTATATTAGGGAACACACGATCAATGACGGCTCCACAGTGAAGAACGGGGAAGCTGTGTTTACACACAGCTCTCCCCGTTCTTCAGGTCCGGGGACCGAT
Source organism: Rana kukunoris (assembly GCA_029574335.1). NCBI lineage: Eukaryota > Metazoa > Chordata > Amphibia > Anura > Ranidae > Rana > Rana kukunoris. The sequence continues at coordinate 324,666,565 of CM056050.1, read as the reverse complement.
TGCAGGACACCGGCGGCGATCGGGTCCGCGGGTCCCGTGGCCGCGGAGCTTCAGACCAGGTCGAGTGCACACGCCGGCGGCACGCGTGCAACTCCACGGCCCAGCCGTTCCATTCTGCAGACGTATATAGGCATGAAGGGGTCCTTAAGTGGTTAACTTGTAAAACAACCCATTCAGTTTCAAATAGAAATACAATGCACACACACACACATATATATATATATATATATATATATATATATATATATATATATATAGGGCTTTTTTTCTGTCGGAACGCACCGGAACGGCGTTCCGCCACCTATTTCCAGTTAGTGTTTGTAAATGATATAGTATAGCCTGCGGCGCGCCCGTAAAAAAAATCTCTGTAGCGCTGTGTAATCCCTGGCTAGCTCCTCCCCCTGCTCCTCCATCTGCCTGAGAGCTTGTGAGAGCAGTGGGCAGAGTAATCTGTACACACAGCTCTCCCCGTTCTTCAGCTCCGGGGACCGATCGTGGGACACCGGCGGCGATCGGGTCCGCTTGTCCCGCGGCCGCTGAGCTTCGGACCGGGCGTCGCGTGCCATTTTGCCGACGTATATAGGCATGAAGGGGTCCATAAGTGGTTAACTTGTAAAACAACCCATTCAGTTTAAAATAGGAATACAATGCACACACACACACATATATATATATATATATATATATATAGCTCTTTTTCTGGCAGAACGGCGTTCCGCCACCTATTTCCAGTTAGTGTCCGTAAATTATATAGTATAGCCTGCGGCGCGCCTGTAAAAAAACTCTGTAGCGCTGTGTAATCCCTGGGTTATGCTGGGTGATCTCCTGACTGGGTTGGGCACTCTCTTTCCTGAGCACTGTTTGCTGGGCAGTCTCTTTTCTTGAGCACTTTTTGCAGGGCAGTCTCTTTCTCTGGGCACTTTTCTGGGCAGTCTCTTTCCCTGGGTACTGTTTGGGCAGTCTCTTTTCCTGGACACTTTTTGCTGGGCAGTCTCTTTCCCTGGGCACTTTTTGCTGGGCAGTCTCTTTCCCTGGGAACTTTTTGCTGGGCAGTCTCTTTCCCTGGGAACTTTTCTGGGCAGTCTCTTTCCCTGGGCAATTTTCTGGGCAGTTTCTTTGCCTGGGCACTTTTCTGGGCAGTCTCTTTCCCTGGGCACTCTTTGCTGGGCGGTCTCTTTCCCTGGGCACTCTTTGCTGGGCGGTCTCTTTACCTGGGCACTTTTTGCTGGGCAGTCTCTTTCCCCGGGCACTTTTTGCTGGGCAGTCTCTTTCCCTGGGCAGTCTCTTTCCCTGGGCACTTTTCTGGGCAGTCTCTTTCCCTGGGCACTTTTATACAGAATGAATCAAAGGGCCCTTGTCACAATGGTACTGATGTAAGCCCACAAGAGAGCAGGTGACACGAGATCCCCCAGGGCGTGGAATCTAAGGGCCAGCCGGTATTCTGTCAGGGACCCCCTCATGAGGGTTTGGACTTAGCTGCATGCTGACCCCAGGTCACAACCCCCAGGTTCACCCTGCTCACGAGGATAGTACCAGAAGACACAGTCAGATTGATGGCTGAAGCAAAAGCAGAGCCAGATAGCGAGCCAAGGTCGGGGCGGGCAGCAGACAACATAATCAGGATAACTAGCCAATTCGGTACACAAGAGATCAGTTCACGAGAAGTCTTGTAAGCAGGTTACAGGAAGGGTGCTCAGAAACAAGTGTTGCTCAAGCAACCAGAAACTGGTCTGAGTGGAATTTAAATAGCGAGCACATGGGGGGCTGGACAGGAAGCAGCAGAAAGGAAGGGTGAAGCTGACGACACCCATAGCTGCTGAGTGCAGCCAGGGCTGAACACAGGCTTGTGGAACAACAGGTGCCAGCCGACCTACAGCAGAAAAGGTAAGACACAGATCAGCTCCGCAGCTGATCTGTGACAGCCCTGATCCTTAGAGCCTACAATCTAAGATAGATAGAGTAAGTGAGGGCTATAGCCTCTCAGTGTTTTGGCCATCTGTGTCTCATTGGGGAGATAAAATCCACTTCCTGTCCCAAAGGCCAATACAGGAAGTAGGAAAATCCCTGCAAATTAAGAGAATCCTTTGGAGCCCACAGAACTGGTTTCCCCATTGGAGGATTTATCCTCTGTTACTTTTTTGGGGGTAACCAACATTTTGGGGTTTTCTTTTACTTTCACTTTCAATGATAATGGTAAACAAGACAAATAGAGAGGATAAACCTCCCTAATTGGGGGGGGGGGGGGGAGACAGCAAAAAAACAAATAGTTATTCTTTTTATTTTTTTTTATTTTTAATTGTTTATTTATACACAACAGGAGGCCGTCCCACAGGGACCACAATAACAACAGCATAACAACTGGTACTGGCAAACATATATGCATAAATGGGAAATACAAGTAGGTTACTGTTGTATCAGTGAGCGTCCTGGTTAGGTTCAATTTCTACACTAGGGCAGGGGTACAGACGGCCAGCCGCCGTCTGCGTCGCTCATCCGCCACTATCCACCTAACCCTCGTCCGCTCGCAACAGCATCTATGCGGTTCTTTCGATACCATTGCATCATGGGACCGTGACCCAACCTCCTACTTTTTTTCCCGTTTTCTAGTTGTGAAGTAAGTTAAGAAGGGAAGAGAAAGATTGTGAGAGCTGCTCAGTGAGCAGTCTCCTAAGTAATTAATAAAGGGGAATTGTAGAAGGAAGTGGAGAAGAGTGGGGGGGGGGAGAGGGGGAAGCTCGCGGTCATGGACATCCACCTCCAGCTAGCAACCCACAGCCCGCGTTGGTCTGCACTATTAATTCAGGGGAGCCCCTGGGGGCAGGTGGGGGGGGGACACAGTCCAACTGGGGGAACGGCTGTTCCCCCCTGAGGGTTCCGACCCTCCTCTGAGTATGCGAACATTGTCCACATTTGCCATGTCTGGGAATGTAGCTCGCTTCTATTTTGTTTTGATAAGACTGGGTCTTCCAGTCGGCTGATCTCGTCCACCTTCTTCAGCCACATGGCTAACGTCGGTGGGTTTGGGGACTTCCAGCATAAAGGGACTCAAGCTTTAGCTGCGTCTAATAAGTGGCGGACAATGGATTTTTTATACGTCCGCGCAGGAGTGTCCGCCGCGTGAAGAAGGAAGAACGCCGGGTCTTCAGGAACCTCGCGTTCCGTAAATTTTTGAATGGTTCGTCTGACCTCCTCCCAATATGGTCTAATGCGTTGGCAGGACCAAAAAATGTGTATCAGAGTACCTTTTTCCGATTGGCACCTCCAGCAGAGGTCCGACGTATCTGGGAACAGTTTATTCAGTAAGGTCGGGGTTCTGTACCACCTCGTCAGCAGTTTGTAATTGGTCTCTTGGACCCGCGCGCAGATCGAAGATTTGTGCGTGAATGTAAGGATGTGTTGCCTCTTCGCGGGCGGAAGTTGGTAACCCAGGTCTCGCTCCCACTTCACGAGGCCCGGGATCTGGTATCCCTCTGGCGGCTTCGCCAGTAGTGTGTGTAAGAGTGAAAGTGCATGGGGCAACGCTCCCGTGTCCAGGCACAACTCCTCCAGTGATGTGAGGGGTTGACCGGCGGGGGGGGGAGGCATAGTCCTAAGGAAGTGACTCAGCTGACAGGCTCTCATAAAGTCTAATTGGTAGATACCCGAGTGATCCATCAGCTGAGCCAGCGTCTTCCACCTACCCGACTCGCTAAAATGTGAGGCCTGGAAGTGCCCAGACTCACGCAAGGCGATGAATCTGGCATCTCCCAGTCCGGGCTCAAAACCCGGGCAGCCTAAAATTGGTCGTAGAGGTGAGGTCTCCGACATGAGGCGGTTTCGCACTAGTAATCCAGTGCCAACCTTAATGGTGTTTCCTATTGTCGGGTGATGATGAATTTCTTTTTGTTGTGGAGTATGACACCACGGGGCTCGTTTCAAAAGAATCGCACTTTGCGCCTGTTCCATTCGTGGCCAGAGTTTGGTCAATCCGTGTCGGCACCAGTCCATTAGTCGGTTGAGTTGCGCCGCCTGATAAAACGTACGTATATTCGGCATTGCTATACCCCCACTTAATTTGGGCATGGAAAGAACTGTTCTATGTATCCGAGGTTGCCTCCCCGCCCACAGGAACGACCCAAATGCGGCTTGCGTTTGCTTAAAATACGTCATCGGGATATGTTTCGGGAGGGCCTGCAGTAAGTATATGAATTTAGGTAGGATGGTCATCTTCAAAATACTGTTCCCCCCGAACCACGAGTGGAGTCCCGTGGTCCAGTCATTCAGTAATCGTCGGACTGTCTTAAGTAGGGGGGGGAATTAAGTTTGTAGATATCCAAGATCTTTGGTGGTATGGGCGTTCCCAAGTACGTCAATGCTACGTCCGTCCATTTTAGTCTGAAGTCTTGTTTGAGTCTTGTCAGTTGCGACTGGGGTATCCCCACCCCCATCGCCTCAGATTTTGTCAAATTGATTTTCATGTTGGCTAATTTACCGTATGTGTCAAATTCTTTCAGTAAACTCGGGAGAGAGACCGATGGGTTGGTCAAGGAAAACAACATGTCGTCGGCGTAGGCCGAGATTTTATAATTATCCTCACCCACTGTTATCCCGGAGATGTTTGGGTTCTTCCTCACATGTTGTAGAAAGGGTTCTAAGGATAGCGCAAATAGGAGGGGTGACAGTGGGCAGCCCTGCCTGGTCCCATTGGTGATCAGGAACGGGTCTGATAACGCGTTATTCGCCCTCACCCTGGCCGTTGGATTCGTATATGCCGCCTTTATCCAGCAAAGCATCTTCTGTCCCACCCCTACATGTTTCAGGGTGTCAAACATGAATTGCCAGCTCACCCGGTCGAACGCCTTTTCGGCATCCGTCCCTACAAAAACACATGGAGCTCTAGAATTATTAGCGACATGTAGCAGGTTCAGGAATTTAGTCGTGTTATCCCTGGCCTCTCTGGTCGGGACAAAGCCCACTTGGTCCAGATGAATAAGGTCAGGGAGATACCGTTGAAGTCTGGTGGCAATCACTTTCGTGAACAGTTTGATGTCAGTATTTAATAAGGATATGGGGCGGTAGCTGCCACATTGGCTTGGATCCTTACCTTCCTTATGAATTACTGCTATTTGCACCTGTAATGTGTCTGTATGGAGTGTGCCCCCTGCGCCCAAGGTGTTAAATAGGCTCACTAGATGGTTTCCCAGAGTCGGTAGTAGGGTTTTATAATACGCCGTGGTCAGACCGTCTGGGCCAGGGGCCTTGCCCGGTTTAGAGGCTTTTAAAGCTGTCTGGATCTCTGACAAAGTGATTGGTTCCTCTAGTGTTTCTCTCATATCCATCGTCAGTGTCGGCATGCAGGAGGTGTCAAGGTATGTAGTCGTCAGGTCTGGGTCAGTGTCTGCGTGTCGGGAAGGAAGGTTGTACAGATCAGCATAGAAGGTTTTAAATTCCCGTGCGATCTGCTGCGGGACTGAGACCTTCCTCCCCTCTCTTGTAACTATGTGCGGGATGTACGATGCCATGTTTTGCGAGCAAATCGCCTGTGCCAGCATCCTCCCGCATTTGTTGCCCGACTCGTATACATTCCGCCGGCAAATTTGCATCGCCGCCTTGGCCTTATAGTGTAGTAAGTCCGTGATCTGTCTGCCGGTGGTATTCAGATCTGAACTTATCTGGGGAGTTGGGACCTGTTTGTGTTGGGCCTCCAGTGCCTGCAATTTGACGAGCAGTGTGGTGAGCTGTTCGGTCCTCTGTTTTTTTAATCTAGCGCCATGCTTAATGAGAAGCCCTCGCACAACCGCCTTGTGAGCCTCCCATACTACCCCCGCGTCGCTGTTCGGGGTACTGTTGGAGTCAAAGTAATGTCCCATCTCCCTAACCACTTCAGTCATGGTGTCTGAGTCCTTCAGCAGGCTCTCATTGAGTCGCCAGACCCGCCTCTGAGATGACTGAGCCTCCGCCAAGGCATAGATCATTGTAATCGGTGCATGATCAGACCAAGTAATGGAACCGATCGCTACCTCTTTAACCGCCTCCAGGTGTCTATGGGGTACCAAGAAATAGTCTAACCGTGAGTAGGATCCATGTGGCTTGGAGTAGAAGGTATAGTCCTTCTCACCAGGGTGTAGTAACCGCCATGTGTCTACTAACTGGGCCGAATGTAACGCCGCATGGATACGTTTCTGGGAGTCTCTGGAGATAGAGGATGTTCCTGTCGATGTGTCCTCAGTCGGGATCAGGGGGATGTTAAGGTCTCCTCCTATAATTAATTGGCCCTCCGCAAAGTGAAGTAGTTTAGTCAGGTGTCTAGACAGGAATGTGTCTTGGTGATCATTAGGGGCATACAGGTTCGCAAGAGTAACCTGAGCTTGTCCGACCTTTCCCTTCAGAAAGAGGTAGCAACCTTCCGTGTCTATTTTAACGTCCTCGTGGGTCCAGGGGACTCTAGCCGAAATAAGTATGGACACTCCTCGCGACTTCGCCGCCGTGTAATTGGAGTGGAACACCGTGGGATAGTATCTATTTTTCAACAGGGGCAGATTCTGGTCCCTGAAATGTGTCTCTTGTAGTAGTACCACGTCCGCCCTTAGGCGGCGCATGTCATGCAAGAGCATTCTCCGCTTTTCCGGGATGTTCAACCCCTTAGCGTTCAGTGATACTATGGTCAGTCTGTCCATGACCGCGAGCTAGTGGAGGGTGTACCCCCCGGTAGGGATGTATAGGGAAGAGATAGGGGGGGAGGGGCAGGGGGGTCAGTCCCCACAGATGCGTGTGACTGGGTTAGTAGGGAAAGGAGAGAAGACAAGAGTAGGAGAGAAAGGAAAGTACACAGATTAGGAGGCCTGCACAAGAGTGTGCGGCCGGGGAAGAAAATCTAATTTAGCTCAAACAGCTAAAAGCGCTCCCCAGCAATTTACTGGGAACTGAGCGCAGGCCTAGGTGGGTAAGTGGGTGAACAGGACCAGCGAGGTAAGCTCCCAGGTCCCAGTCCCCATCCCCCCCCGGCCGTTGATGTTGTCGGGGTTCATGTCGACAATGCAATCAAGTTTCATGGTCAAACAAAGATAAGCCTAACAAAACACAAAAAAAAAAAAAAAAGGGAGAAGACTAACATCAAACCTCTAAGCATAAAACTATAAGGCACATTTTAACTCAAAACTGGCAGGTCATATCCGTATGTCCCCCAGAAGGGGGTGCGATCAGGCCCTCCCCACTGGAGGAGAAATCACTGCTAAATAACATAATGACACTAACATGCGTGGCAAATAGATCCGTCATACAGAGCCGCCCCGTCATCCCACCTCCCTCCCCCAACCCCCCCCCCCAAGCCAATCCCCCACTCCCGGCGTGTATACACTGCCCCCCCTTAAACATCTGCAGGTGGATCCTATCCCCCCTCCGGCTCATGGTCTCGCCGCCCAATTATCACGCTGCATGACATAGAGTCCAGTTCAGCTCGGTGTCCAAGTCCCTTCACCCCATACCATTTCCTCCCCCCTCGATCCAAAGTTCAGGATCCAGTGGTCAGGGTGGCTCGGTTTCTCCCCCCTAAATCTCCGGTTGTGGCCAGCAGTCTCCCCCCTCCAGCACCGGCGGTCAGCACAACATGGCAACAAGCCAGGGGGGGGGGGACCCGCCATGTCACTTAGCAATGAGGGGTGGGCTCCCTCGCACCCAAATACCGGTCGCCGGGGTGGTAAAGGATCCATCATGTCTGTGCTCTCTCTAGCGCATCCCCGCCGCGCAGAAGTCTCACGCCTCAGCGGGAGGCATCAGTTACAAGCTGGCGAGCACACAGCACAGCACGGATAGCCCAGAGCGCATAAAAGAAATGAGTTGCCATCCTCCACCCCCCTCCCTCCGCCGGCCAGCAAACAGCATGGGCTCCTAATGGGGGGGTATGGCAGGTGTTTCCCGTGCCTGTGGGCGCTTCCTGCGGCTCAGGGTCAGCTTGGCGCGCAGATTGTAGCAAGTAATAATGCAAGCTTAGAGCAGAAAAAAGGGGGGTGACACAACAGTTTGGCAAGATAGGCGGCACGGTGGGGGATTCAGGAGGGGTCAGATATCTCCGGGAGAAGTTATGGGCTGTGTCTCGCGTACATGAGCAGGGGCAGGGGAAGCAATCGGCGGGTCACGGCTCAGTGTCTACTCACGTTACCCACGAAGATTCTCCCCAGAGGGTGCCCGTTGTCGTCGTCTGCCTTGGCGCCTCTGTCGCGGTTGTGCTGCGATCCCATATTAGAAAGGCCCCGATCTTCCAGGTACGCGTGGGAGGACCTGCAGCCAGTCCGGCACCGGGACCGGCTCCGCTCCCAGGAATCGGAACAAGCCAGGCAAGTCCGCAGGGGTCTGTAGAGTGTAGGCCGCTCCGTCCTTCCTGAAAGTCACAGCTAGAGGGTAGCCCCATCTATATGTAAAGCCATGCTGTCTGGCCAGCTTCAACGCGGGTTTCAGCATTGCCCTGCGGCGGAGTGTTGCTCTGGAGAGGTCCGGCAGGATCGTGACCGGGACTCCCTCAATCATCACCGCCTCGCGGTCCCAGGCCCCTCGCACGATGCGGTCTTTCTGTGCGTATCTCAGCAGCCTGCAGAGCACATCGCGAGGTCTGTCTTGGTCTTCCGTCCTAGGGCCCATGACGCGATGTGCCCTGTCGATCTCCACCATCACCAGAGGTTCCTCCAGTATCTCCCGGAACAGCTCCTGCAGCTTCCCCTCCAGGTCCTCCGCTCCCACAGTCTCAGGTACACCCCGGATCCGCAAATTGTTGCGTTGGCTCCGGTCCTCCACATCCTCCAGGTGGAGCTGTAGGGCAATCGCCGCGTCCCTATGCTGGTCTCTCGCCTGCTCTAGGCCCGACACCCGCTGTTCCAGAGCAGAGAACGAGGCTTCGCCCGACGACACTCTTTCTGACAGGGAGGACACCTCTGCCTTCACCTCCTGGAAGTCGCGGCGGTGAGTCTCCTCCAATTTCAGTATCAGGGCTTTTATATCAGACCGCGTGGGTAGGGCCTGCAACAAGGCCCGAATCTCTTGCTCTGCCGAGGGGCCCCTCGGGGAGGAGGATGGGGATTCCATGTTAAGGACTGGGGGTCCCGGTGTCACCGCAGGCCTGGGTGGTAGAACTGAGTCAGCAGGGGGGTGGATCCACTCACCGTTCTCTAGGGATTCTGCTGCCCGCGCTGTGCCTCGTGGTGCCGTAGCTCTGGCTCCCGGTGAGGTCTGAGGTTGTAGCCTGAAGTAGCGGTGCAAATCGCTCGCCGGAGTGCTGGATCGGGTCACCCGGGTGGTAGCTTTTTTTTTTAAATCACTTCTTTTTTATTCAATGTTTACATTTATCATACACTTGTGCGGATATTCAAATACAAAATACAGTGCATATTAAATAGTTCATAAAATATGTAAAGCTCTAGTTTCCAAACTCGCTCCCTTTTCTTAACTATATCCCTTTTTCGTGCATTATTTTGTGCGTATTTCTATTTACCACCCTCCCTCCCTTCCCTACCCACACCGCCTTATCGTGGCCATTTCGTTTTACCTCTCATTTATTTTCTTGTTTTCGTACACTACTCCTCCCTATTCCTTTTATTTACCTCTGTAGTCTGTCCCTTATCGACTGTGGCGGAGAGAGTCTGTCGTCGCTCAGCCATGTTTGCCAAATCTGATCGAATTTCCCAGTTTCCCCCATACGACTATATGTTAGTCTTTCTCTAAGAAGTAAGGAATTTACTAGTAGAATCCACTGCCTTCCCGTGGGGACCTCTGGTGCCATCCAGTATCGTGCTATAAGTTTTCTTGCTAGATATAATACTCTAGTTAACATTGTATAAATTCCTTTTGGAAAGGTATCCGCCTCTATGGACCCCAATATATATACCAGAGGGTCCAATGGGATGGGTGTCTGTGCAAGTCTACTTATGCACTGGGAGATCTCCTCCCAATACCGGTGTAGTTTTGGACATCTCCAGATCAAATGTATAAAATCGCCCTGATGTATTTTGCACTTCGGGCATAGCGGGGAGTCTCTTACTCCCCACCTGTGCATCTGCTCTGGTGTTCTATATGCCCGGTGCAAAATAAATAGCTGTGACAATCTATGCGATGCTGATAGCGATACTACGGGAATACATTCTACGGCCCTTTTCCAACGGCTTTCATCTATATTCCCTACATCTTCAGTCCATTTTCTGCGACATTTTAAGGATGTATAATCCTGAGCCCTGGATAGTAGTTCCCTATATATTTTTGAAATTAGTCCTTTCCGATCCTCCATTCCAAGTACTACCTTAATTAAGGGGGCTGTCGATACTGTTAGGGGTTGTTTTTTTTGTTGTGCCTGTAACGCATGTCGAAGTTGGAGGTATTGATAAAATCCCTTTGGATTTAACTGGAATTCCCGACACAACTGTTCGTATGTTTTCAATACCTCCCCTTCATACAATTGCTTGACAAAATGTATCCCTTTCTCCTTCCACACAGTGAATCCCCTTAATTCCTGTATTTCCGGATATCTAGGATTATGCCATATCGGGGTGAAGGGCAACGGTCCCTTTACTCCCAAGGCTTTCCTAATCTCCCCCCAAACCCTTTTAAGCAAAATACCTGTCGGAGCAGATCCTGGTATGCTAGGGAGGTCCATTTCCAAATGAGATGCTGCCACTAATATAGGGGCACAGCTCGTTACCATTTTACAAATGGGGTCCTCGTTATTTTCCCGTCCCCATCCTGCTAGGTGTTGAATCTGAGCAGCCAGGAAATACGTTTTAGGATGTGGGACAGCAAGGCCTCCCCTATCCTTTCTATACTGAAGGGTAGCTAGGCTAATCCTGGCTGTCTTCTTCTTCCATATCAGCCTTCTCATTAGTGCTTCAATTTGTTTAAACCATTTATTCGTAATCCACATAGGGGAATTATGGAAGACGTATAGTAGCTGTGGTGCCCATATCATTTTAATTAGGTTTGCCCGTCCTACCACCGATAATGGAAGTTTACACCAGCTGTTGCATTTCTCCTTCTGTCTAGCCAATAGTGGGCCCAGATTTAGCTGGAGATACTCCGCCGGATCTGGAGATACCACCACTCCTAGGTATTTAAAACTGCTGCTTATAACAATCTGCTCTGCTCCATGTGGCAGTGGTTCCTCCATTTTGTCTATAGGCATCAGGATTGATTTTGACCAGTTAATGGCAAAGCCCGAAAAACAACCGAACTTCCCAATAATCTGTATCACTGCCTGCAGCGATGCAGAAGAGTCGCCCAAATAAATTAGCGCATCGTCTGCATACAATGATATCTTATCTTCCCTCTGGCCACTACGGAATCCCACCACCTCGGTCGAATTGCGAATAGAGATGGCCAGGGGCTCAATCGCCAATGCAAACAGCAATGGGGACAATGGGCACCCCTGCCGGGTACCTCTATAGAGCTTAAACGCTGATGAAAGATTGTTATTGATACGAAGTCTGGCTCTGGGTTCAGAGTATAGCACCTTTACCCATTCCATAAACCTGTCTCCCATTCCGAATCTTGCCAAGATCTCCAGGAGGTAGGGCCACTCCACACTATCAAACGCTTTAGCAGCGTCCAGTGACAGAATGGCCCTACCTCCCGGGTTGTCCACCGGTATCTGCAAATTCAGATAAAGTCGCCGAATATTATCGGGTGGTAGCTTTAATAGTACGCTTCTTGGCTGGTTGCATGCCGACTTTGCAGCGTTTTTGGCCGGTATAGGGGAGGACAAGGCCGGGAGCTCGAGAAGATAGCAGCCTCACTCAGCCATGTCCAGGCCACGCCCAAATAGTTATTCTAATCTATCTCTGCTCTATCCAAAACAAGCGGGGGGGGGGGGGGGCATTGTATTTAGTTAAACTTTAAGGTAATGTAGATGTTGCAGAGATGTTGAGGCCATAGGACTCTTGCTACTGCTGGCCCTTCTTGTTAGAACTTTTGGCTAGTTTACTGCAGCAAAAATCTGGTGTAGTGAGGATATATTCCTTGGCTAATTTAAAACGCTAGCTAGTAAGTTATGTAGTGCCCCCTTACTTTCAGTGCGGGCGCTACGCTAAAGTTAGTGGGTGAATGGGAGAGTTACTTTGCTCCCATTCCTTATTTGTCAAATTGCAGGCTGCTGCTGTTTCAGAACTGTCATGAGGGCCAGTCTGTGGCCCAGAGGTGTGGTTACACCCCTGGGCGGCAGTGGGCGCTAGAGGGGTACTGACGGAGCCGCCCTTTCCCAGCAGCCAACTGGAGGAGTTCTTCCCTCGCTGGGCATGCTGGGGAGGGGTATATCTGTGGCAGCTGTCGCTTGTTTGGGGGCGATTGGTGCTGTTGGGGTCCACGTTCGGGATGCAGCATCCACCTTCAGGGTGTGCGCATCCATGGACCCCATCTGCACGGCCAACCTGGCCAGAATCAACTGTTCCACGGAGACCCATCCAGATGTGGATAGGGGCCCCAGTGACCTACTGGGTCCCCAACCTTATTGAGAGGATCCCAGGCTGTGTGCCGCTCGGTGGGGGATCGGCTCGAGGAGAACCCGGAGGCAGGTTGTCTGAGAGGGCTAGAACGAACCATCGGGGGTTTTGGTCGCCGAAAATTGACAGGTACATGTCAGCTGTCAACCGGTGACACTTTCATTGCATTTACTGGGAGGATTCGGAATTGTTCTCTTGAGTACTGAAGTACTAAGCCTGTGGCAGAGGCCAGAGTCAGGTCTGCCATAGAGACCTGTTCCTTCCAGCAAGCTCCAAGTGACATTCCGGCTGCCAGGCTTAAACAGGAGTCTGTCCGGAGGCACTTCACCCACTCCTCCTGAGTGGCGACGAACTGTATCTACTACTACCGAGAGCGGGACAGCTCTGTGTTATATCGAGGCCTGATACCGCACTGTTCTCTACTGCTTCATTAAACTTTCCTATCTCCTGTTGATGTTGGCTGTTGTTGGGTCCTGGAATAAAGCATCTAAAAATCCATTTGGTGACTGGACAATCGCTCACTGCTACTACCCCTAGACACATCACAGGGTAATTAATATGTCGATCCCAAACAACAACCAGCGGTTCCTGAGGGGGTAGCGCTACAGTTATGAAAGTGGCAGGAGACCATCTCTTTTTCTAGATATCTGGAAGAAAGCACAGGCAGCATTCCACCACAACATACATATTGTAAGTGAATGAAATGATCATTCTAGCAACAAGAGTTAGCCATCGCAGGTCAAACATATGCCCTTGTGTTGCCTCAAGGCTTAAAGGGATTGTAAAGGTACACGTTTTTTTACCTTAATGCATCCTATGCATTAAGGTAAAAAAACATCTTACAGCACCGCCCCCCCCCCCCCCCCGAGGCCCCGTTGTACTTACCTGACCGTTCGAAACTCCCGGGCGCGTCCACGTCATCCTCTTCGGTTCCCAGCCTGGCCGTTGATTGGCTAGGCTGGGCGGATTGATAGCAGCGCAGCCATTGGCTAGCGCTGCTGTCAATCAGAGTGGATGAAGCGGCGCGCCGGGGGGCGGAGCCGAGTGATACAGTCGGCGGCTATGGCCGCCGCTGTATCACGGGAGCACGCTCGCAAAAGCTTTCCTCCGTGCGAGCGCTCTCGCATGAAAAGGGAAAGCTTTTGCGAGGAGGAGCCCAGACAGCCGCCGAGGGACCCCAGAAGACAGCTTTCCGGGCCACTCTGTGCAAAACGAACTGCACAGTGGAGGTAAGTATCACATGTTTGTTATTTTTTTTTTTTAAAAGCACTGACTTTAGTGTCCCTTTAATAAGAATTACACAACAACGTGAACTTATGTCCTTATTAGTGTCTCTTCAGATCAATATTCATCCTATCCCCATTTAGGGATCAAGTCATTATTTGGCACATACGGAAAGTGGAGAAAGTCCTGTCCCACGATCTGTAACAGTATTTTAGTACTCTGGATATTACCATAATGACAGCATGAAGAACTGGACAAGGTTTAAAATGCATACACCGTGCAAAAAACATGCCCACTGGCCTGGATTCAATTGTCTATCAAGTTGGTAAAATAAATAATGCATTGAAACAACATTACAGAGTATGGGTAACAAAACACCACTCTGAAGAGCAGGTTCCTCAAGCAATAAAATCACATGCCTTATAAAGTAAAAATTATCTTTAACTCTGTGTAATTTTAAAAACATTACAGCAATACATAAAATAAAGAGAATATTTGTAACTAGTGGCTATTTCAAATGTTTTATTTTTATTTTTTAAATATACTACATGTACAGGAACATTTTATTACGTAGTCTGCAACAGGTGTTTTTTTTGGATGATAAAAGAAGACAAAGTAATTGGAAAAGCATGTAGACCAGGGCTGCCCAACCAGTGGCCAAATGTGGGCCGCAGAGCCCTCTGATGTTTCCCGCGACCTTCTGCTCTGGGATGGAATAGAATACTGTTATTAAAGGTAAGTTTATTACCAAAATCACAGTGTATATATGGGCATATCTGTTCTGCAGTGGTTACTTGCCTGCTTTCAAATCCGCAGGTGCAGAGCAGTTTAATTGTGTGTTACCTGCACTGAGCCATAGACTTCTGTTATTACCTGCGAGTTTGGTGAGCTTTCTGAAAGTGCACAAAACCTGCAGATTATATTAGAAGTCTATTGCAAAGTTCAGGAAAGCTAAAGGTACACTGTGTTGCACTCTTAACATGGTCAGTCCGACCAATTGAATCCTCCATTCACCTCTAAGTAGTGGCAGACATAAACCGACTTGTGTCCTACCTCCAAGTAGCGTGGGCTGTGTTCGTGTCCACGGACATGCCATCCACCCGCTCTGCTCATTGTGGCCCACGATTGGTTACCAAGTCGCTTAAGTGACCCTCACTCTTCAAAAGGTTGGGCACCCCTGATGTAGACAGTCATTCCTGGCTTCTCCTTTTAAAAATTCTGGATGTGTGGCTATAATGATGAAGATATATGACTTTTGGGTCACTCACTTAAATCAAGTGTATAGATAAAGACTCCCTGCCCCTCCATGTTAGCCTTATGCCGCATACACACGGTTAGAATTTTCGATGGAAAATGTCCGATGGGAGCTTTTTTGGATATTCCGACCATGTGTATGCCCCATCTGACTTTTTTCTGTCCGAATTTCCGACGGACTTGGATAGAGAGCAAGTTCTCTATTTTTCCAATGGAAAAAATTTCTATCGGAAAATCCGTTCATCTGTATGCAATTCCAATGCACCAAAAATTACGCATGCTCGGAAGCATTGAACTTAATTTTTCTCGGCTCGTCATAGTGTTGTACGTCACTGCGTTCTTGACAGTCTGAATTTTGTGTGGCTGTGTGTACGCAAGACAAGCTTGAGCGGAATTCCGTCGGAAAAACCATCCGATTTTTTTTTTTTTTCAATGGAAAATCCGATTGTGTGTACGCGGCATACGTGTCCAAGCACACATAGGCTTTTAGCAGCCAATGCATTCAGGAGCAGCAGTGTTTGGGCAGAAAAAAACGTTGGAAGCTATTAATAGCTGCTATATGCACCTAAATGCAAATATTATAAAATTATTTATTCTGGCCAATGAAATTAATTAATGCCCAAGAGCTTGACACCTGTAAAAGCTCCTAAAACCTTGTAAAAGCTTTAGACGCTTTTTCTACAAAAACACTGTTGTCTTCTAAGAGAGTTAAAGGGGTTGTAAAGGTTTGTTTTTTATTTTCTAAACAGGTTCCTTTAAGCTAGTGCATTGTTGGTTCACTTACCTTTTCCTTTAATTTCCCTTCTAAATAGTTTTTTCTTTGTTTTATTTGTCTGAAGTTCTCACTTCCTGTTCCTCCTCAGTAAGGGGTTCAGTAAGCTGTTCTAAATGACTTTCCACTGCTCAAATGGTCGGTGGAAAGCTTACTGAGAAGAAACAGGAAGTGAGAAATTCAAACACAGAAAAAAACATTTAGAAGGGAAATGGAAGGAAAAGGTAAGTGAACCAACAATGCACTAGCTTAAAGGAACCAATTTAGAAAATGAAAGACAAACCTTTACAACCCCTTTAAAAAAGCATCCTTTGGGCATGAGGCCTAATGTATGCCAGGTTTTATACACAAGAATTGTTCTTGCATCAAAAATAAATCTATTAGTAAGTTTACAGAGTATTGTGCTAAATTAAAATGGGTCTGTCTGTTACTGTATAAACAAATGGCAGTTTGTCTTAGGAAATTTTTATAATTAGCTGTTATTTGTATTTGTTCTGCAGCTCACTAGGAGAATAACCTGATTATCTTTACTTGTAAGTTCAGAGTTCGTATTGCAGTTACATCAGTGCTATTCCAAATGTCACGTGGGGCTATTGAATAACAAGAAATGTTCATCCAAGCTAATGAAATAGAGTGATCTAGACAGTGTGCTTACCTTTAAATGCATGTAAAACAACAGTGATTATGCAGCTGGACATTAGATTGTCTTACCAAAAAAAATGGGGTAGCGGAGATATATCTCATATACACAGATGAAAGATTACACTATAGGCATTCAATAAAGAGGCCTTGTCACCGGGGATTCATTTCAACAGCAGTGTTTCCAAATGACAATGTGTATTTACTATATTTTATACATCTTATTTTCCTGTTAACGCTTTCTTTTTATAGACCTCCAAAAGCCCAGAGACTGCTGTTGGGTACATCCATCCATTTTGTAATGGTTTGTAATTTGTAATGTCAGCAGCTCCAGCAGATATAGACCTGTCACTCAAGTGACACTCTATGGCAGTGGTCTTCAAACTGTTGCCTTTTGCTTGACTTTATCTGGTTCTTGGGGCACTATTCCACCAATGGAAACCAATGATGAGGCATCATTCCCCCCCTACTGACACCATCAATTGGGCACTATTCTTCTCATTGATATCAACAATGGGGCACTATTCCTCCCATTAAAGGCAATAATGGGGCATTGGTGCAAGGGCATTTTCTACTCTCACTGGCCACGGTCTGGCCCCCCTAAAGCCTGAAGGACAGTAAACTGGCTGTTTGCTATAACATACAAGGAGGGATGGGGTGTGCTACAAAATGTACTTCTACAACTGTCTTAAAACCAAGTTTAGAGGCACATTGCAAGTGAATAAACAATTTATGCATGTAAAACATTTAATATTTCTGTGCATTTAACCTGCAATTTGTAGTTTGTGACAGGGTGTCTTTCAGTGTTAATTTTGGCAGCAAATTTCTATTTAGTTTTAGTCTTTCATGACGTGAAAAATGCAATTTTTTAAAATGGTCATTAAAAACGATTGTGTGTGGGCTCCAGACCTTTTTTCCCGACGTGCTCTAATTTTTCTTTTCGTTTTTCACGTTGTTCTTTTTCCACATCGTGAAAATCGGTCGTGTGTAGGCTTCAACGACGTGAAAAAAACGTGCATGCTCAGAAGCAGGTTATGAGAGGGGAGCGCTCATTCTGGTAAAACTAGCATTTGTAATGGAGATAGCACATTCGTCACGCTGTAACAGACTGAAAAGCACGAAGACTGAAAAGCGCGAATCGTCTCTCACCAAACTTTTACTAACACAAAATCAGCAAAAGCAGCCCAAAGGGCGGCCCCATCCGAATGGAACCTCCCCTTTATAGTGCCGTCGTATGTGTTGTACGTCACAACGCTTTGCTCAAGCATTTTTTTCACGATCGTGTGTATGCAAGGCAGGCTTGACAAGAATCACATTGAAAAAAACATTGTTTTTTCTAGGACATTAAAAATGGTCGTGTGTACGCTGCTTGAGTCTTAGGACTAAAATGTCATTTTAGTTTTAGTCCCATTTTAGTCTTCTGCAATTATTTTAGTTTTAGTAGTATTTAGTAGACTAAATCTACAGCACATTTTAGTCGACTAAAACTCATTTTAGTCATCTAAAATCGAATGAGTGTAATTAAATCGTAATGCATTAGTTAACATTTCCCTACAATTCCCGAACTCATTATATACAGCTGGAGTGAAAAATAAAATATGTTTTTATTTATGGTATTGCCGTATGAACATGCACTACAGAGGGGCAAAATCTGGGTCTAAGGGCCCTTTCGCGCAGGGCGGATCAGTAATAACAGGGCGGTCTCCGCACACTGTGCAGGGACCGCCCTGTCTTTTCTCTGCTCTCTCTGTTCGCTGTGCAAACAGACAAACTTTCTGGCAACAAATGTCCTACATCGGCTAATCAGATCGTGTGTACACAAGTCCATCGGACTAAAGTCCAAAGTACAAACACGCATGCTTAGAACCAATGCTAAAGATCAGACAACAGTAGCACAAGTTTCCCAAAGGGTGGCTGTAAAGAGCTGAAAAACCACGTGATTTGGTAAAGTTAGCTGAAAAAGTCCTGCCGTGTGTATGCAATATATGTAATATAGTGTATGCTTCAATGGTCTTTTGTTGGAGAATAAGTAGGGTCAGCAAATTGCATTATTGTTAAGTTGAGAAGGTGTTGAGATTGTCCATCAATGAATTTTAGCTTGTCTGACATGTCAGCCAAAAATCTAATCCTCACAATAAATTATGAAGTCTATCAGGACTCACCTTGGGGCTTAGTGACATTTATAAATACAGTGGCCTTGTGCATTTTCAGGCTCACTGAACTCCTCAGAGAATGATAATGACATGAATAATTAACAGTAGCTGGTACATTATTCTGTATATTATTAAAGGGATTGTAAAGGTAAAAAAAAAAAAAAAAGCTTCCTTTACCCGAGTTCAGTCCTCCTTCACTTACTTCATCCTTCGATTTTGCTTTTAAATGTCCTTATTTCTTCTGAGAAATCCTCACTTCTTGTTATTCTGTCTGTAACTCCACACAGTAATGCAAGGTTTTCCCACTAGTGTGGAGTGTTGTGCTTGCCCCCTCCCTTGGACTACAGGAGAGTCAAGACACTCTCTACATTGCAGATAGAGACAGGAGCTGTGTGTTAGTGGGTGTTCTGACTCTCCTGTTGTCCAAGGGAGGGGGCGAGCACGACACTCCACACCAGAGAGAAAGCCTTGCATTACTGTGTGGAGTTACACACAGAAGAACAGGAAGTGAGGATTTCTCAGAAGAAATAAGGACATTTAAAAGCAAAATGGAAGGATGAGGTAAGTGAAAGAGGACTACACTAAGGTAAAGGAAGCTTTACAACCCCTTTAAGCACTTACAACATACAAACAGACAACACAAAATTGGGATGGTGTACCCTTGCAATATGAATGTCTGTGTCTCTAACACAGGAAGGCTGTTTCCTAGAATAACAGGATTTGTAATTATCAGAGCTCCTGATGAGAGGAGGATATGGTGATAAAGAAGGACCAGCAGCATATGCTTAGGTCTAAACAAACAGCTCGGAAGAAGCAGATGGACTGATGGGATCCTGTATCTGGCATCCACCAGACATCAGTCTGTCCGGGCAGAGATCCAGAAATCAGTACATCAGCCATGCAATGGGCTCACAGTGATTCCACGGGAAACCTGGGAATCTTAGGTGTGGCACATAAAAGAGCGCTGACACATAAAAAGAGCGCACTGGTGTGATGTAATACATCTTGACACTGCAACCACATAAAACATTAATAAAAAATGAAAATAGCCTAGTTACATAGAATAATAATCCAACCTGATGTGCGTTTGGTAACATAGCTGTTACGGTGGATTGCTTTTCTCTAGGACAGTGTTTAAAGACCACACCAGATTAATATGCCAATTGTAAATGCGTTTCTGTCTATCTCACACCTCCCTTCTAGCTTTAATAGGATCCAGGCTGCTAAATAATTCACTTAGTTATTGATTCAGAGCTGTACAATTTGGTGTTGTGGCCAAGCCCTCTACATCAAACTGGAGGGTCCCACTGGTATTGCGCATTTTATTGCTGCATTGTACCAGGCAGACCTGTACTTTATAGTAGAGGAGGAGGGAGATTTGTGCAGCCGCTCAGTAATGCATATAGCACAACATGTACATTGTATTCTGATCAAACCACACGCTGTACCTTTTAATAAATACATAATAAGGTCTGAGGGGGAAGAGTATCGTGTTTTATTTTCACTTACATTGCCCGACTTGGCCATGTATGCGCCGTCAGTGCCGCACTGATTCCTATTTTCTAAATGAAACTAGTAAAAGCTATAGCAGAACAGCTTGTGATCTGTATCTGTGAAATATTCTATATTATTTGGATAAGCAGTACAGCATTAACCTCTTTTCCAGATAACGGAAATTTAAAAAAAGATGAATGCCGTTCTGTTTTCGATACAAGGCAAATTTGAGTACTCGTGTTTCTTTTCTTCCAAGCCGATTTCATACGTCTATATGGGAATGTCTACTTCACAAGTACCTAGGCTATGCAAACACCTTTATGCTTTCATACAATTGTTATATAAGGCTTTATGCCTTATACAGTGAGGGGAAAAAAATGATTTGATCCCTATCCGTCCCCCGCAAACTCTTCAAGCTAGTCACTCAGACCATGAATCCAGTCTGTCTAGAGGCCCCGAATTCTGATTCACAAGAATTTTGCAATGAATTATCGGATTATTTCATTAACAAAATTAAAAAAATCTGTAAAAGTATTCAGCAAAATAGCACCCTCAACTACCCCCCCCCCCCCTAAATCACCAAGGACATACCCACACAAATCCGCCGCAATCAACTAATTTTTCTCTAAAACCCATTGCCATCGATGCCACTAAAAATATCATCGGGACTCTGCGAAACAGCACAGCGCCCAATGATATCATCCCTACACTGCTGAAAGAATGTGCTGATATTATGGCACCGGCCATCACGCAGCTCAAAAACCAATCATTCAAGGAGGGCATGGTGCCAACCTTGCTGAAACAAGGCATAATCAGACCAATTCTAAAAAAAAAACACCCTTGACCCAAACCATCGTCGCCCCATAACAGCCCTAAGGCCTCGTACACACGATCAAATCTGTCTGCTGGAAACTGTCTGCTAGACCGTTTCAGCAGACAGATTCGATCGTGTGTACGGGCAAACAGACGGATTTGGCCACCCGACAGATTTCAAAGCATGTTTTGAAATCTGTCGGCTGGGAACCCGTCCGCCCGACATGTCTGCTGGTTAGTATGCTAACCAGCAGACATGTCTTCTCGCACACGCGCCGAATGGTTTCGACGCATGCACAGAAGTGTTTTACTTCCTGGTGCGGTGACGTGGCGGCGTCAACGTCACCGCCACGTCAGCGCGCTGTCTGCTGGCGGGGATTTTGGTTTGCTCGTGTGTACACGCGAGCAAACCAAAATCCCAGCAGACAGATTTGTTCAAATCTGTCGGACAGACAGATTTGAACAAATCTGTCTGCTCGTGTGTACATGGCCTAAATGTCTTCTCCAAGATAATGGAGAAAGAAATTGTACTGTACAACCGCTACAACATAATTTAGACAACAACAAATTACTCGATCCGTTTCAATCGGGTTTTCGCCCTGGTCACGGAACAGAAACAGCACTTCTCAAAATATGGGATGACGCTCTCGAGGCAGCAGATGAAGGAGAATCCTGTCTTCTGGTACTACTGGACCTAAGCGCAGCATTTGATACCGTAGACCACTAATTATTACTGACTCGGCTAGCTGAAGTAGCCAGAGTCGCTGAAGATGATTTATCTTGGTTCTCCTCCTTGGAGAACCGATCACAAATAGTGAAACTTGGTCCTTTCACTTCTGGAAAACGCACGGTGTCATGCGGAGTCCCTCAGGGATCCCCTTTGTTGCCGTTTGTTCTGTTCAATATCTATCTCTGCCCTCTTTTTGAAATCATCAGTAACCAGAAGTTACTGTACCACTCTTATGCAGATGACACACAACTATATTTTCGCATCTGTAATAAAAAGGATCATTATCTCGGACTAGAGAAATGCCTTACTTTGATAGAAAATTGGATGACCAAGAGTTACCTTAAACTCAACGGTTCAAAAACAGAACTTCTTCGGTTTCACGCCAAGCGAAAGAATCAACCCGCAACAACATGGACACCCCCGCCCATTCTGGATAAAACTATCACCCCTAGCACCAAAGTTAAAAGTCTCAGAGTCATTTTTGACTCCTACATGACAACGGATGCACAAATAGGGTCAGTAGTCAGCGGATCGCATCATCTGCTGCGCCTACTACGCAGACTCATTCCCTTTATCCCAAAAGAAGATTTAGCAATCGTGGTGGGAACAATTATCAACTCCAGACTTGACTATGCAAATGCCCTCTATCTCGGACTCCCCAAATACCAAACTCCGGACTCCCCAATGGATACCAAGCGCCCAGAGGCGATTCAGTTCGCCTGTGTTGCGCTATATAAGTTACTCACTCACTATCCAAGTCTCTGAGTCTGCCAATTGAACTTGAAACTACCTAGGGGTGCTCTGGCCCTAATGCCTGGTACACAAGACCAGTTTTCCCGTCGGGAAAACTTCCATGACAGCTTTTGGCCAGGAAAACTGGCCGTGTGTATGCTCCATGGCAGTTTTCCCTGCAGTTTTCCTATGGGAAACACTGTGGTGGTGCATACACATGGCAGGGTTTCCCGGCCAAAGCTCTCATGGCAGTTTTCCTGTCAGGAAAACCGGCCGTGTGTAGGGGGGAAAAGCTGCCAAGCCGGTTCTCGGCTTTCTCCTCGGGTTTTCCGATGGTAAAAAGTCAATCAGGAAACCTATACGTGTGTACGAGGTATAACCCTCTCTCCCCCAGAAGTTTGTCAAGAGAAATAAACTTTTGATTTCAAGAAGTGTCTGGTGCCCAATAACTTTAACCATCTTGCACCCACCATGCCTCACAACCCACTACACATGGAAGGATGTCAGCAATCTCTGGTCCTGGAGGTTTTCATTAGACCGAAGGAGGCCTGGGACCTTGCTACATTTGCTTCAAAAAGAGTGCCATACGAATCCGCACCATTGTTGCCAACCTTGAAATTTACCATCACGACACCCGAAATTTACTGGCGCAGCCACCTTTTTACTGGCATTTCACAAAAGTTAAATTTCTAGGTGCAAATCTCAGTATTTAGGCTACAAACAAGTACGCTAGGCAAATAGCAATGTGATTTAAGGTAAATATTAAGGTAAAAAAACATATTTTTGTTATTTTTGATATAATAAGGGCAAATTATTTAGTCATATCACCCCCTGCCTCCACCCCCCTCTGCCACCAACACCCCCTGCCTTCACCCCCCTCTGCAGTGTCACAATCTCCCTCTGCCTCCAATCTACCTCTGCCTCAAATCTCCCTCTGCCTCCAATCTCCCCCAGGCCCTCTGCCTCCAATCACCCTCTGCCTTCATCGTCCCCTGCCTCCATCCTCCTCTGCGGTGCCACCAACAACCCTTGTCTCCATTCCATCCACCACCCTCTGCGGTGCCACCATCCCCCTCTGCGGTGCCTCCAATCTCCCCCTGCCTCCAATCTCCCCCTGCCTCCATCCCCCTCTG
Organism: Rana kukunoris; assembly: GCA_029574335.1. Taxonomy (NCBI): domain Eukaryota; kingdom Metazoa; phylum Chordata; class Amphibia; order Anura; family Ranidae; genus Rana; species Rana kukunoris. The sequence goes on along the minus strand of CM056050.1, from coordinate 324,643,172 downwards.
TGGTGCCACCGCAGCCACCATCACCCACTGCCTCTAATCACCCCCTGCCTCCGAACTCCATGCGTAGTTCTAAGCCGAACCGATCCCGGCTATTTTTACTGGTACATTCCCGGACATTTTATGGACGGTTGGCAACACTGATATCCGCACACACATATTCAGGGCTCTGCAATAAGTGTGTAAAGCTGGCCTGTTGTGTCAGGGGACAGTAGAGAGACACAAAGAGAATCATTCCTCTGCTTTCCTCCTGCCTGGTCTCATAGAGCCAGCCTGAGTAAAGGTAACCAATCCAATTTGAAGTGTCATATTGTGCTTTATTTACCATTTAAGTGTGCCTCTGCTCTTGGGGACATCTCAGGGTTGGAATCCCCTGAGAGCAGCTCTCAGTTATTGCTCTCCAGTTGATTATTTGAATGTATACTGTTACTGTCTGTTATCCTTCCACAGAAATGTTGCAGTAAAGACCATTTTTTAGACCATTTTTTATCATAATGTGTGTGTTTTTCATTGGTCATTACACTTACACTATTTCCAGGTGTGCCAGAGGGGGCTGAGGTTGTTATTAGCGTTGAGAGGCAGAGTAACAGACTTAACATACTTAAGCAGCCCCTTTGAAGGGTAGCGAGTGAGTGAGAAACTTATATAGCGCAACACATGCAAATGGAATCGCCTCTGGGCAGAGGTGTATTTAGGTTTTGTGCTGCCCTAGGCCTGACTAAATTCATGCACCCCCTAATTTAAATATGACCCACACTTCCTGTCAAAGCCACACCCCTTCCAATTTAAGACCCACCCTATCATCTTTAAACCACACCCCTTCCAGACCCTCACCCCCTCCATCTACCCCTTCCAGCATAAATCCTCACGTTCAGAAAAAAAATCCCCCCTCATCTCAAACCTGTGCCTCCTTCTCTCCCCTCCCAGTACAACCCCCCCAGCTCCTTCTCCTGTTCTGTAAGAGCAGCCTGCTCTGCTGGAAGTTGTAGTGCCCTCTGGGGGGCTGAAATATGGCAGCCTCCTATGCTGGGACTTGTAGTGCACTCTGGGGGGGGGCTGACATATGGCAGCCTCCTATGCTGGGACTTGTAGTGCATTCTGGGGGGACTGACATATGGCAGCCTCCTATGCTGGGACTTGTAGTGCATTCTGGGGGGGCTGACATATGGCAGCCTCCTATGCTGGGACTTGTAGTGCACTCTGGGGGGGGGCTGAGATATGGCAGCCGCCTATGCTGGGACTTGTAGTGCATTCTGGGGGGGCTGACATATGGAAGCCTCCTATGCTGGGACTTGTAGTGCATTCTGGGGGGGGGGGCTGACATATGGCAGCCTACTATGCTGGGACTTGTAGTGCACTCTGGAATGGCTGACATATGGCAGCCGCCTATGCTGGGACTTGTAGTGCACTCTGGGGGGCGGAGATATGGCAGCCTCCTATGTTGGGACTTGTAGTGCACTACTGGGGGGCTGAGATATGGCAGCCTCCTATGTTGGAACTTGTAGTGCCTTAGACTACAGGGGATGGAAGAATGGCAGCCCACTCTGCTGGGACTTGTAGTGCCCTCAGTGGCAGAATGAGGTTTCCTCAGTCCCCCCACAGTCTAGGGCACTACAAGTCCCAGCATAGGAGGCTGCCATATCTCAGCCCCCACAGTGCACTACAAGTCCCAGCAAAAACGGAGCTGCCATATTTCAGCCCCCACACAGTGCATTAGCCTGTATGTATTCACATGTCAAAAAAAAGTTAATAAGAGGGGGGGGGGGGGTTGTGGGTTAGACATCATGCTGTATGTATTCACATGTAAAAAATAAAGGAAAGTTAATAAGTGGGAGAGGGGGGTGATAGCAAAGCATGCATCTATATACAGCACTGCACAGGACAGTCCATCCATATATGTGACACTACCCCTCCATACCCAGGCAGAGCCGAGCACTCACCCACCGGTCAGTGTGCTTTAACCCTTTACTGCGGTAGCTGGGAGAAGCTGAGGCTGCCGCTGTCCTGTGGTGTGAAGGCAGAGCCCTGCCCTCCTCTCACACTAGTGCTAGTGGTGTGCTAGCATGGAGCTCTCTCCTTCACACTATGAGGCCGGGGAAGTGGAGGGGGGGGGGGGGGTTAGACATCGGATAGCTGGGAGCTCTCATCGAATTTTGTACCTGCCATTAGATGAAGCTCTCTGTCTCACTCCTCCTCCTCCTCCTCCTGTCCCGACCAGATGCTATGATGCCACGTGGAGGCTGGGAAGCTGTTATGTAGGACGGTGTACCTGGTCGTCAGAGCCTAGTCGCAGGAGGCGGCCTCTCGTACAGCACTGTCTCGGGAGCTGCTGGATTTTGGGAACAGCGGACTCGGGAGCGCAGCGGGGTAAGGGTGCCTGGATGATGGTGCAGGTCAGCACGGCACTGGTCCCTCCGGGATCACTGGAACAAGAGGGGAGCAGGTACTCTGATGCGGAAGCTAGCGGCTCCGGAGCTGGTGCAGATGGTTAGCGACTCCGATGCGTCTTGGCAAGCAACCTTGGTGCAGACGACGGGCGACTCTGGAGCTGGTGCAGAGCGGAGTAAGCAAGTGGACTAGACGTAGGCTGGGTCAGGCAGGCCGGGTCAGACACGTGAGCAGACAGGGGGTTCAGCAGGCAGGCGTAGTCGGTATTCAGGCAGAAGGTCTGGCAGCAGTAATCGTGAACAGAAGGCGGAGTCAAGGCAAGCCGAGGTCGGTTTTGGAGAGATGCGGATCGTCAGACGTAGCCGGGTCGGTATAGGAACTGGTTAATTCAGGATACAGGTTATCAGGTAAATCGGCAGATCAGACAGCAAGAGGCTGCTGCATCTGTCTGCCTTTTAAAAGCACGTTGGCGCCAAACTCGCGCTAACGTGCACGCGCACGAGCGCGTGCACGCGCGCGCACACCAGGGGCGCGCCGGGAGCCGACGGCAGATCCCTGACATTGCCCCCCCCCCCAAGTTTCTCAGGGTGAGCAGAAAAAAATGCACGAATTAGTTCTTGAGCGTGAACATTGTCCTCTGGTTCCCACGAGTTGTCCTCCGGCCCGTACCCCCTCCACTTGATCAAAAATTGAGTTTGCCCCTGCCGTTTCCTGCAGTCGAGGATGGCCTCTACTACATATTCCTCGCAGCCATCGACCAAAACAGGTTCAGGTGGGCCAGCCCCTCTGTCAGGAAAGGGATCAGGGGTTGCGGGTTTCAGCAACGATACATGGAATACCGGATGAACTTCAAGAGACTCAGGTAAAGACAGTTCATAAGAAACCTCATTGATTCTTCTTCTTACCGGGAAGGGTCCCATGAACCTAGGTGCCAGCTTCTTGGAAGGACAAGCCAATCTGAGATTATTAGTAGAAAGCCATACCTGGTCTCCTGGTTGCAGGTCCAGCTCACCTCTCCTTTTCTTATCGAAGGCTTTCTTGCTGTCGGCTTGAGCTTTCGTTACTGCTTCCTGTAGCACCCGGTTGTTGCGGCCGAGGAAGTCCACCGTGCTCTGCACTGCCGGAACTGGGGATTCTGGAAGAAAATCAGGTAAGAAGGTTAGATTAAAGCCATAATTGGCGAAAAAGGGGGACTGTCCGGTTGCCGAATGGCTGGCATTATTGTAGGCAAATTCTGCCAAAGGCAGCAGGGAGACCCAATCATTCTGGGAAAAGGAAGTAAAACATCTAATATATTGCTCAAGGGTCTGGTTTGTGCGTTCAGTCTGTCCGTTGGTTTGGGGGTGGTAGGCCGAGGAAAAAGCAAGTTCAATATTCAGGATTTCACACAAGGCTCTCCAGAAACGTGATGTAAACTGGACCCCCCTATCCGACACGATGTTTGAAGGAACCCCGTGGAGTCTGACAATTTCCCTGATGAAGACACGGGCAGTCTCAGCAGCTGATGGAGTACTTTTCAATGGAAGAAAATGGGCCATTTTAGATAAGCGGTCTACGACTACAAAAATGGCTGTGCACCCCTCGGAACATGGAAGCTCTACTATAAAGTCCATGGCGATCATCCGCCATGGTCTATCAGGTACAGGCAGAGGTCTCAGTAAGCCCCAGGCTCGATTCCTTGTCGTCTTGTTTTGATTACAGGTTGGACAGGTATTGATGTATGATTTACAGAATTCCTCCAAACCTGGCCACCAGAAGGTACGCCGTACCAGTTCAAGGGTTTTACGGACTCCAAAATGTCCTGCCAATGGGTGGTCATGAAGTAACTTTAGGACTTCTACCCGAATGTCTGTCGGAACAAAAATTTGGCTCCCTCTCCAAAAGAGTCCGTCTCTGGGGGTCAAGGTGACACCAGGGGGTCTGGAAGAGTCCGTGGATGCCTCCCTGAGTCGGGGAAGCAGGTCGTGTTGCAGAAGTAAAAAGTTCCCGGCTGGGAGAATGGTGTCAGGAACAGATGGGTCTTTGGGATTGTCGTGCATCCGTGACAATGCATCTGGCTTGATGTTTTTTGAGCCGGGGCGGTACGTGATGTGAAAGGAAAAGTGTGAAAAGAATAGTGCCCATCGGGCCTGACGGGGTTTCAATCGTTTTGCGGATCATAAGTATTCTAAATTCTTGTGGTCCGTATAGATCAAGACCGGATGTGCAGCGCCCTCCAGAAGGTACCTCCATTCCTCCAGTGCGGCCTTGATGGCGAGTAGTTCCCGGTCGCCAACATCATAATTCCTCTCTGCTGAGGAGAGCTTTCGGGAGAAGAAGCCCACGGGATGCATCAGATCTTTGTTCCCCTGGCGTTGGGAGATGATAGCCCCCACTGCTACTTCGGATGCGTCCACTTCAAGGAGGTAGGGTAGTGCCGGATCAGGATGGCTAAGAATCGGGGCAGATGTAAACAGTCTTTTAAGCGTATCGAAGGCCTTTTGGGCTTCTGGGTTCCACCGGAAACGTTGGTTCTGCTTGGTCAGTTGTGTGATTGGCGAGATAATTGCGGAAAAATTCCTAATGAATCGTCTGTAGAAATTTGCGAATCCCAGAAATCGTTGCACCCCCTTTTTGTCCAGGGGTACTGGCCAGTCTAGTATGGCGGATACCTTGTTGGGATCCATCTTAATTCCTGTAGGGGCTATAATCAGGCCAAGGAACTGAATGGTTCGTTGTTCAAATTCACATTTCTCGGCCTTGGCATATAGTCTGTGTAGACGGAGGCGACTTAGGACCCTACGGACGTGTTCCCGGTGTTTATCCAGCGATCCGGAGAAGACCAATATGTCGTCTAGATAGACGATGACGAAGATGTCAAGAAAGTCCCTAAACACGTCGTTGATAAAGTGTTGGAAGGTCACGGGTGCATTGCACAGACCGAAGGGCATGACCAGATATTCGTAGTGTCCAAAACGGCTGCGAAAAGCCGTCTTCCATTCGCCCTCGTCCCGAATGCGAATTAAGTTGTAAGCTCCCCTCAGGTCCAGCTTCGTGAAGATGGTGGCAGATCTTAGTTTATGAAATAGCTCCGGTATCAATGGCAATGGGTAACGGTTCTTTATTGTAATATTATTTAATTCCCGATAGTCTACGCATGGGCGGAGAGATTGATCCTTTTTACTGATGAAGAATATTCCTGCGCCTGCTGGGGAGGTAGACGGGCGGATGAACCCTTTCTTCAGATTTTCGTCAACATACTCCTTCAGGGCTTCCTGTTCCTTCTCAGACAGTGGAAAAATGCGTCCAAAGGGGATCTCGGCCCCTGGGAGGAGCTCGATTGGACAATCGTATGGACGATGAGGCGGAAGGGAGTCGGCTCCTTTCTTACTGAAAACATCGGCAAACTCATGGTAGGGTTCTGGGATAGACTGGAGCAGATTGGGGTCAGCGTCCATGCAGAGAAGAGCAGTGGGTGAGCAAGAAGGAGCCGGTATGCAGTTTTGTTGGCAGTAGGAAGAAGTAAATGACACCTCTCCGGATCTCCAGTTAATTAGGGGATCGTGGGCCTGGAGCCAGGGTAGGCCCAAGATCACAGGGAACAGAGGCGAAGAGATGACATCTAGGGTAAGTAGTTCCTTATGCAGGGGAGGAATCGTAGTAAGCAAGGGAAGAGTCTCTTGAGTAACTTGTCCCGAGCTTATGTGGGAGCCATCAGCCAGGAAAACGGTAAGTCCATGAGTCTTTCTACGTAGCGGAATGTGGTGGAGGTCAGCGAAGGTAGAGTCAATGAAGCAGCTACAAGCTCCCGAATCAATGATGGCGTTGACTGGCACTGTCTTTTCCTGGAGCTGAAATGAAAGAAGAAGAGCAAGATGGTGGGCATGGGTAGGCAGGGTTGACAGGTTAACAGGATTCGGAGGAGGGCACTTACGCATCTTGATGGGACAGTTGTTCACGTAGTGACCAGCCCCGCCGCAGTAGAGGCAAAGATTTAGTTGGCGGCGACGTGCCCGTTCTTCAGGTGGCAGCGTGGGTCGCATGAGGCCGAGTTGCATTGGTTCGGAGGTATCAGGAGGGGCGCTGGGAGAACTCATGCTGGTAGGAGGTAGGTAGCGGGAAGCGGGCATCGGTGCCCTAGCGGTCATCCACACAGGCCTGTTTGGCTGAGAAGAGCGTTCGGCCCGACGTTCACGGAGTCTACGGTCAATCTGGATGGCCTGGTGATTAGATCTTCAAGAGTCTCTGGCACCCCTACCCGGGCAAGTTCATCCTTCAGACCCTCGGAAAGGCCCAAGCGGAATTGGTGTCTGAGGGCCGCGTCATTCCAGAGCGTATCCGTGCTCCAGCGTCTAAAGTCCGAAACATAGTCCTCAACTGCTCTTCGACCTTGCTGGAGCGTGAGGAGAGCAGACTCGGCGGTAGTGGCCCGTTGAGGGTCATCGTAAAGCTGGGCCATGGCTTCAAAGAAGGCTTGTAATGATTGGGTCTGAACATTGTCCTCTTGCAACAGTCGGTGGGCCCAGGTCTGAGGCTCGTTTTGGAGAAGGGAGATCACAAACCCCACCTTGGTGGCTTCCAACGAGAAAGTCCGAGGTTGCAAAGTATAGTTCGCAGGCGTTGCGGAAAGCCCGAAACTTCGCCCGATCGCCTGAGAACCGTTCTGGTATAGGGACTCTGGGTTCGGGTGGAAGCATCACCACTGAGGGAGCGGAAGCCGTCGAAGGAAATCTAGCAGAGGTTGAAGGAGTGGGATCGCTGGAGCCGGACAGGGTTTGGACTTGTCCCTCTAACCTCATATACCCTTCTTGTAGGTTCTTGACAGCTTGTGTGAGGGCTGCCAGGTGTTTGCAAATCTCATCCACAGCAGGGGCGACTCCTGCAGGATCTGACATGATGGCTGTCTGATACTGTTATGTAGGACGGTGTACCTGGTCGTCAGAGCCTAGTCGCAGGAGGCGGCCTCTCGTACAGCACTGGCTCGGGAGCCGCTGGATTTTGGGAACAGCGGACTCGGGAGCGCAGCGGGGTAAGGGTGCCTGGATGATGGTGCAGGTCAGCACGGCACTGGTCCCTCCGGGATCACTGGAACAAGAGGGGAGCAGGTACTCTGATGCGGAAGCTAGCGGCTCCGGAGCTGGTGCAGATGGTTAGCGACTCCGATGCGTCTTGGCAAGCAACCTTGGTGCAGACGACGGGCGACTCTGGAGCTGGTGCAGAGCGGAGTAAGCAAGTGGACTAGACGGAGGCTGGGTCAGGCAGGCCGGGTCAGACACGTGAGCAGACAGGGGGTTCAGCAGGCAGGCGTAGTCGGTATTCAGGCAGAAGGTCTGGCAGCAGTAATCGTGAACAGAAGGCGGAGTCAAGGCAAGCCGAGGTCGGTTTTGGAGAGATGCGGATCGTCAGACGTAGCCGGGTCGGTATAGGAACTGGTTAATTCAGGATACAGGTTATCAGGTAAATCGGCAGATCAGACAGCAAGAGGCTGCTGCATCTGTCTGCCTTTTAAAAGCACGTTGGCGCCAAACTCGCGCTAACGTGCACGCGCGCGCTCCCCCCACCGGCGCACGAGCGCGTGCACGCGCGCGCACACCAGGGGCGCGCCGGGAGCCGGCGGCAGATCCCTGACAGAGGCGGAGCATCCACTGACTAAACAACGTGCACGCCGTGCACCAGATCTATGGGGGGCGGCACTGGCAGTCGCTCCCCACACTCCCACAGTATGCGGCTGCGACAGTGACACATACAGAACGGCAGCCAGCCGCGGGAAGCAATCTCTGCGGGTGGTTGCCTCTGTATTCGGGAAGACGTTTGGGGGGTTTTTCGTGCGGGGGGGGGGGGGGCGTGAAACGCGGCCGCCCCCTGCAAAGTGCCGCCAAGATACATCTCTGCCTCTGGGTGCTTGGTATCCATTTCCCTGGGCCCTCAGAAGGGATGGGTCTTAATCTTTCTCCTGAAGGCCAGGTGGTATACCTTCAACCGGATGGTGGTTTGTAGAGTGTTTCAAAGTCTGGGTCCTTGGACCGCAAATCTTCGTTCTCCTTTGGACTTGTATCTGGTTTTTGGTATCTGGAGTAGATTTTGATTGGTGGATCACAGAATGTGATTGGTGTTATGAGCTTTTAGTTTTTCGCATTGATATTGGGGGGCATCTCCCAGAATATACTTATGCATTAGACAGAGTGCCTTGAAAGTGATTCTGTCTTTTACAGGCAACCAATGAAGGGATCTCAGTGAAGGTGAGATTGATTCCCATGTTTTTTTTTCCCAGTCACAAGTCGAGCGGCCGTATTTTGAACGACTTGCAAACAAGTGATTTGGTACTTTGGGAGTCCGAGGTAGAGGGCATTTGCATAGTCAAATCTGGAGTTGATAATTGTTCCCACCACGACTGCTATCTTTTTTTTTGGTATAACGGGAGCGAGTCTGGGTAGATGGTACGATCCGCTGACTACTGACCCTATTTGTGCATAGATTGTCATGTAGGTGTCGAAGATGACTTCGAGACTTTTGACTTTGGTGCTAGGGGTGATGGTTTGACCCAGATAGGGCGGGGGCGGTACCCACCTTTAGGGTGTACAGACCCCAGCGGCATGGCCTACCAGGCCGGGGTCGCATGCTACGCAGAGTTCCTTGCTGATGTTGAAAGGGGCCCTAGAGACTTGCTGGGGACCCATTCCTTTTGAAGATATCCCAAGCGGTGTTCGGTGGGGGATTGGCTTGAGGAGAACCAGGAGGCAGGTGATCCAAAAGGGCTTGAACGAACCATCAGGGATCTGGTTACCAGGAGCTGACAGATAACCATAGACTGTCAACTGGTGACTCCTACTAAAAGAGAACTTTCTGGGAGGATACGCTCTACAGTCCAACATTGGGCCTGTGGCAGAGGTCTTCATCTAGAACGCTAAATTCTACTAGAGCCAAGTCAGTGAGAGAGACTTGTTCCTCCCAGTAACCTTAAGTGGCATTCCGGCTGCCAGGCTTGTGGCAGGAGTCTGTCCGGAGGCACTTTACCCACTCTGGCTGGAGTGGCGACGCAATATACAGTTACTGAAAGCAGGCTTGCTTTCCTGTTCATCCAAGCCTGATACTGCAAGATTATCTTTATTTCATAAACCTGGCCTATCTACCTCCTGTTGATGTTGGTCGTGTTGGACCCAAGAAATAAAGCATTTTGGAAAATCTTAACTACTGATTGGATATTCGCTTACTGCTTTACTCACTAACTTCACCCCTGGACAACACTTAGAGGTAACTTAATACGCCAATCCCAAATCAATCAGCGGCCCTTAAGGGGGTATCGCTACATTTCTATCAAGGAAAGGCAATTCTCTAGTCCAAGATAATGGTCCTTTTTGTTCCAGATGCGAAAATATAGTTGTGTGTCATCTGCATAAGAGTGGTAAAGTAACTTCTGGTTGCTGATGATTTCAAAAAGAGGGCGGAGATAGATATTGAACAGAACAGGCGACAGAGGGGATCCCTGGGGGACTCCGCATGACACAGTCCGTTTTTCAGAAGTGAAAAATCACAATCCGTAACTCCGGCTACTTCAACTAGCTGTGTCGGCAATAATTTGTGGTCTACCGTATCAAACGCTGCACTTAGGTCCAGCAGTACTAGAAGACAAGATTCTCCTTCGTCAGCGGCCTCTAGAGCGTCATCCTATATTTTGAGCAGTGCTGTTTCTGTCCCGTGACCAGGACAGAAACCGTATTGGAATGGGTCAAGTAATTTATGGGTGTCTAAGTGATGTTGTAGCTGATGTACAACTTCTTTCTCCATTACCTTGGAGAAGTTATGGGACAACGGTGGTTAGGGTCTTTGGGGTCGAGGGTGTTTTTTTTTAGAATTGGTTTGATTATACCTTGTTTCAGCAAGGGTGGCACCAAGCCCTCCTTCAATGACTGGTTTATGAGCTGCATGATAGCTGGTGCCAAAATATCGGCACATTCTTTCAGCAGTTTTGTGGGGATGATATTTTTAGTGGCATCGATGGAAATAGGTTTTAGAATGAAGTTAGGTGATTGCGGCGGAATTATGTGGGTATTAGGTTTGTGATTTATGGGGGGGTAGATGGAGGTTGTATTTTGCTGAATACTTTCACGGATTCTTTCAATTTTGTTGATGAAAAAATCCAATAATTTGTTGAAAAATTCTTGTGAATCAGAATTAGGGGCTTCTAGACAGACTGGGTTTATGGTCTTGGTGACTAGATTGAAGAGTTTTGCGGGGGCGGTTTAGGGCATTGGTGATAATATTGGAAAAATGATTTTTTTTGGCAATAAAGATTTCTTTATGGTATTTTTTAGTTATTATCTTATAAATAGAGAGGTTTACCTCTGAAGAGCTTCTTTTCCAGGCTGCTTCAGCTCTTCTGCGCTCTTGCTTTAGCCACGACAGCTGGTCGTTAAACCAGCTGGAGTTGTTTTTCCGGATGCACGTTGTGCGTTTTGGCGCTACTAAGTCGGCTGACTGTAGCAGAGCCTTGTTTATAGCATCAAGAGTTTCTGTGGCTGTTTGATGTAGTTGGGTTGTTTTTATTTTGTTCCCTAATGTAGTTTTGAAGAGTTCTGAATGGAGCTTCTTCTGAGATCTAGTCCAGTGTGTTGTCTCCGGTTTTACTGTTGTTTTTTTGAAGGGGCATTTATGTTGATTGTGAATTTAATGGCATGGTGATCTATCCATGTTGTGGCTCATTTTCCAGAATATTGATTTCCAGATCTTGTCTAAAAATGAGATCGAGCGTGTGACCTGAAGCATGTGCGTGCCCACATACTAGTTGCTGCAGACCTAATCCTTCCATATAGTCAATGCAGGCGTCGGCGACGGGATCCTGTAAGAAGTTGGTCCAGAGGTTGAAATCCCCGAGCAGCAGGAGGTGTTTGGTGTTTAGGGTATAGGTGGAGATGAACTCTGTCAATGACATGAGCAGGTGCGTTTTTGGACTCGGTGGTCTATAGCAGTGGTCATCAACCCTACCCCACTGGGCCCACTAACAGGCCAGGTTTTCAAGATAACTGAAATACATCACAGGTGATATAATTTGCTGCTCAGTGATTGCAGTATTCTAGTCTGCATCTCCCCAAGGTAATACATTATACCTGGCCTGTTAGTGGGCCCTGTGGGGTAGGGTTGATGACCACTGGTCTATAGCACAGGAGTATGTGAATAGTGTCCTGGGGATTTGTTTTCAGTTGCAGAGTGAGGGTTTCCATGAATGGAAGTGAGTACTGAAGGCCTGGTTTAGTGATCGAGAGGTGAGACTTGTGGATCACCGCCAGGCCTCCTCCTCTTTGCCCCACTCTGTGTTCTGTTAGAATGCGATAATTCTCTGGGACCAATTCTCCTAGAATGGTGTTACAGTCGGTTGTGAGCCAGCTTTCTGTGATAAAGAGGCAGTCTAAATCGTTTTGTAGAATAAAATCATGGATTTCTTGTCGGTGTTTTACTGCCGATCTTGTATTGACCAAAGCGCATGATATGTGCTTAGGTTGGGGTAAATGCGTGTAATTTTTGACTGTCGATCGTCGATTGATTCTTAACAGTTGCTAATTCCTTAGAGCTTTTTTGGTGACGGCAAATGATTTCTGCAGTGTATCTCAGATTAGACATAATTAGACATAATCGCAGAAAAACGCTGGGGAAAGTGATATTGAACAGGGAGGTATTCGATGATGATGGGAAGGGCAATTTTCAAGTGGGTTCCCCACTCTGCAAATCTTCCTCCCCGTTTGATCCAGAGGAAGGCGAAAAAACCCTGGCCGTGCTATGCCAATCTGCCGTGACCGAGGGGAAAAAAATTCCTTCCTGATCCCACAAGGGCGATCGGGTGGAGGTCCCTGGAATTGGAACTGTTGGACCTGAGGATGTGGGGGTGGGAGCCCAATCCCAGCTTTTGGCCAGGGGAAGGGGAGTGGGGCTACGTCCCAGCAATATCACAGATGGGTGAGGCCCGGTTGTAGGGAGCAGGGGGCTCTGGGGCACCAAGGGACGATGGTAGAGATCCTCCAGGGGCAGGGGTTGTTTAGTGAAGTTTGAGGGGGTTTGTGAGGAGCAAGCGCGGCGCGCCACTAGGCCGCGGCTGAAGCCGCGGACTTTCCTAAATGCGGTCGCCGCGTGCTTGCCGCAGAATTGTTCAGGCCGAGGTGGGATTGAGAATGGATGCCCCGATCATGGCTGGGAGTGTGGGGGATGAAAGATCTGCCCATTTTCCCCTTTGTTGGGCCGCAGCCGCAGCTTATCCTGAGCGTTACATGTATGTTCCATTCAACTCAAACAAGCTGGTAAACATACAAACAGATGTCTTCAGACAGAAGAAACACCAGATAATGTTGTTATGTATAATGTATTTGTAAAAAAATTATGTTTTTTTTATTTTTTTGATGCAAGTACCTGAAATTGTTTTAAGCCTCACAATATTGTCTATACAGCAGCCAACTAGATAAGGGAAAGTCAGCAGTAGGAGCCAATTGGGCTCAGCTGCCATACACATGTGATGACAGTGAACATGCTAACAGGAGAAAAGAACAGAGTGAGCAGTAAGATTATGCAACGGGTGTGCTGATATTGCCCTTTTGTACACTTGGCAAATTGATGTCTTTGTCCAGTGTTCTACACTAAGCTATGTTGATTGTGAAGTGTCTGGGGCCCCCTGAAGAGCTTAAAGTTACGGTATGCATCCACATTGCACGAGCACTGGGCATGGTTTAACCACTTGCTTACTGTGCACATATACCCCCTTCCTGCCCAGGCGAAATTTCAGCTTCCGGCACTGCGTCGCTTTAACTGACAATTGCGAGGTCGTGCGACGTAGCTCCCAAACTAAATTGATGTTCTTTTTTTCCCACAAATAGAGCTTTCTTTTGCTGGTATTTGATCGCCTGTGCAGTTTTTATTTTTTGGGCTATAAACAAAAAAAGAGCGTACATTTTGAAAAAAAAAAATGTTTTACTTTTTGCTATAAAAATATCCCATAAAAAAAATAAAAAATTCTCAGTTTAGGCCGATACGTATTCTTCTACATATTTTGGTAAAAAATAAAAAAAATCGCAATAACCGTATAGTGACTGGTTTGCGCAAAAGTTATAGCGCCTACAAAATAGGGGACATAATAATTATTATTATTATTTATTTTTATTTATTTTTTATTGGGACAGCGACATTATGCCGGACACTTTTGACACATTTTTGGGACCATTCATATTTATACAGTGAACAGTGCTATAAATATGCATTGATTACTGTATAAATGTGACTGGCAGTGAAGGGGTTAACCACTAGGGGGCGGGAAGGGGTTAAATGTGTAGCCTAGTGAGTGATTCTAACTGTAGGGGGAGGGGGTGACTGTGGGGAGGTGACCGATCTGTGTCCCTATGTACAAGGAACACAGCATCGGTCTCCTCTCCCTGACAGGACGTGGATCTCTGTGTTTACACACAGAGATCAACGGTTCTGCTCAGTTACTGGGCAATCGCGGGTGCCCGGCGGCCATCGCTGAGCTACCTTGCAGCCGTCAATTGACGGCGGCTGGTAGTATAGTGATTAAAGGGACATTGCTAAATAGAACCTGAATCTGCTTGCTGTATACAAAGATATATTTAAAAAAACATTAATTAGACAGAAGGTATCAAGATTCTAGGCTGTACAGTTGTGGTTTTTGTAAATTTGAAATAAAAGCAAATTTAAACTATCAACACTCTGTTTCTATCATCTGTGCTGTGTGTTTTGGCTAGTCACACATTTCCCTATGGAGAGGTGTGGTTGCCTGAGCATAGAGTGCAGGTGAAGAATAAAGAGATCATCTGAATGAGCTTTGCTGATCCTGGAGCACCATGTTGCCAATAGCGGGACTATGAGCTGTGCTGAGAACTGGAAAGTAACACAAAGGGTTGCAATTCATTAATGCTATGAGTGGTAGCACAAAGCACTGTATGATGTTTTTTTATTAATAGTTACAGAGTTTTCACAGCTGCCAGTGTTTTCTAGCAGTCTTTACCGTTTATATAGTCTTTTTGAAGGTGTGAAAATTATATATATTTTTTTAAGAATTTAACAGATTTCCAAATAAATTACATTTGCAGATTTTTTTTATAAATGTATCACTGAATTAAACTAGATGTTCTATATTGACCAACACCTTAGTTGATAGAACTCAGGGCATCATTACATATATAGCAGGAATTACCAATACATTTTTTGGGACTCTACAAGACGGTATTTAATTAAGGTAGCGTATGCATTTGGGTAAAAATGTACATCAAAATAAATGTATTTATGAAACTTGCTTCTAAACCAGATTGCATTAAAATAAACTAATACATTAAAGAGGAGCTTCAGCTGTTGACTTTTAATATTAGGACACTTACCTGTCCAGGGATCCCGCGATGTTGGGACCCCAGACAATTTTTTCAATTGGCTCTCGGGTGCTGCCACCGCCATTCCTTGTAGGGGAAACCAACGCCTTTCGGCTTCACAGCCTGTTCCCTACTGCGCATGCACGAAGCATGCTGCGCTTTGCGATTCACCCTGGGGCGGGGGAAGGAAAAGGGGGGCCAAACTTCCAGGGAACCTTGCCGAGGCAAAATCACCCAGAAGTGGGGACAGGTACCCCCCCCCCCACGAAAGGTGTTCAATGTGGCACCGGAGGGGGGAGGAGGCAAACAAGCGGAGCTTCCACTTTTGGGTGGAGCTCCGCTTTAAGTTACAACCTTAGTGACTTTCAGAAGAGGACATTTAGCCTGAGAGGTTTAAACAACCAACCGGCCTTTTTATTATAGGGACAGTTTCCCGGAGGCTAAAGAAAGTGAACCACACTAAGTGCACTGCAGTGGTTGATGGCCATGATGATAGATGTGTATTGTTTTAAAGAACCTGGATAAATGTAATATATAGCGTACCTGGACAGGCCCCTCTCACTGACCTGGCAGCCAGGGTATCACTTGAACCTGAAGGAAAAGTCTCTGCCACAGACCCTCCTGAAATGGACTCAGGGAAAAGCCTCTGCCACAGGCCCTCTCTGTGATTGTGATTACGGAGATGATCCTCCTTGGTAAAATTGCATCTGAATCTCCTTCAGATAGTTTTCAGGTACCGACTGAGAGGTGACCAGTCTCTCAGTGTCCGGCTACCTTGATCCCTGGTGGTTTGTCGAGACCCTATTGGATCGCCAGCCTCTTATTGGCTCTCCTCAGATGGACTCCCCACCAAACAGCTATCTTGCTTGGGATCTTCAGGATTGGGAACCCAGTCGACTACTGGGCTCCCTGCCACAGCTTAAATGTTCCGGACCAAAATGCTCCCAGAACCAGGAACACTGCGTGGCACGCGCATTCCGGCCTGGAAGGCCATTATGCCAGGGCGCCGTGATGCAGTCACCCTAAAGGTGGGTGCCGCACTCGAAGAAGAACCCAGACTAATGACGTTTGCCCTATAAATACCCTCCCCCAGCATTCACAGCGAGGCTGAACCCTCCTGATAGGCTGCTGGGGTAGGGCACCCAAACCTCGACTCCACTGCTGCCCCCCATCGGCCTGGGGTAGGAACTACACCCAGTAACAATAGACAGCCAACAGCACAGCCAAGCTGAGACAGAGACCAGTTTTGAACATAATAATTGGATCAGAGTCAGTTAACACTCTGATTCCTCTCTAAATTTAACTAGCACTGGTACTTTTTAAGTAACCAGGTGCTACATATATATATATACACAAAAAAATGGGATTTTAATTGGTGAAGGGATTTGAGAGTTGCCATCATAATCACAAATAATCCTTATAATTCAGCTTAGAACAAATAAGCACAACACATTTCCCAGTTTTGCTCTGCGTTGCCTTCCTTCTGTCACATGACATCTGAGAGCTACAAAGGAAGTTGATACTTTCCTCTGCTAGGCGCTATGAACAGTAAGTTACCTTTTAACACCCAACAGCTGCCACTGATTGATGGTCCAACTCTGACTGATGTCTGGGAGAATTTGTCCACGTAAAGGGTTAGTAAATGAAAAAAAAAATGTTCATTTAAAATAACAAACATGTTATACTTACCTCCACTGTGCAGTTCATTTTGCACAGAGTGGCCCCGATCCACGTCTTCTGGGGTCCCTCAGTGGCTGTCTCTGGTCCTCCCCGCAATTACTGACCACAGTAATGCGAGAGCATAGTGGTGAGTAATTGCCGGCACGCTCCCGTGATACAGCGAGCGGCCATAGCCCCTCGGCGCGCCGCATCACTGGATGTGATTGACAGTAGCACCAGCCAATGGCTGCGCTGCTCTCAATCCATCCGCTTTAACCAATCAGCAGCCAGGCTGAGCGGCGAAGAGGATCTCGGGACCGCTAGGAACTTTCGAGGGGTCAGGTAAGTATAACGGGGGCTCGCAAATGCCAAGGGGGGTGAATACCTTTACAAGGCACTGTATGTGTGTGCTGCATATGTTGGATCTTTACAAGTGGTAAATCACTGTAATAGACATCACTACTACAGTAACTGTAGCTAGTTTCCCGTGCTAAGTGGCTGCCCTGTTGCTTACTGATCAGGAAGTTGCCCGCTTTGCACAGGTGCCGTTGGAGGATCATTTACATTTTCTTAATGAATGCAAAGTATTCTATGATTGGATGAGGGGAAGATTGTCACATCACCGCCTAACTTCTCCACCTTGTCCAATCACACTTTGAATTCATTGAGAAAATGCAAAGTGTTCCCTGAATGGTGCCAATGCCGAGTAGGCGATGATACAAAGTAAAAACATGCATTTTATTAAAAAGAAAAAAGGCAACTGCTTATAATACACAATGCTATGTAAATTAAATGTCATTCAATAGGGGTTTACATCTACTTGTATCTACTGACCCTCTCCAGCATCTACCAAAAATAGCAGATTTGGTGGACACAAATGAATCTATAATATGTTTTATTATAATGGTTTATCAATAATACAACAAATACTACAGTAAGCTTCTGAACAATGGCCAGAAAGGGTCATCCAGCTACAAAGTGACATTTTATTTTCTATCAGTACACATGCAATGCTATTCTTTGTTGGAGTAATCAACTTGAGAAAGAGACAGGCAGCTTATTGCAAAACCTAGTCAGAGACAAAGTGAGTATGTTTTTGTGTCTGTCTGGCTTCCTTACAAATTATTCTCTTGTATAAATTACCTGCACCAGAAAGCATTGTTTTGTGCAAAGATAACACCTCTAGATTACACAACAGAACAGATGCTGCTTGGATTTTTTTGTGCATATACAGAAAAATGGAAAAATCCTTTCACTAAGGAATGAATAATACAAACATTTTGCCGTGTGCAGCCAATATTAGCTGTAAGTAAAACAAATAGGCATAATGCAATAAAAAAACCCAAATCATGCAAGTTCTCTTTCAATAACATAGCCTTGTAATAAAATATTTAATATCAGAGACCAGTTAACCACTTCAGCCCCGAACCATTTTGCTGATTAAAGATCAGGCCACTTTTTGTGATTCGGCACTGTGTCGCTTTAACTGACAATTGCCCGGTCCCACAAATAGAGCTTTCCTTTGGTGGTATTTGATCACCTCTGCGGTTTTTATTTTTTGCGATATAAACAAAAATAGAGCGACAATTTTAAAAAACAATATTTTTTACTTTTTGCTATAATTAATATCCCCCCCAAAAAATATATATATATATATATATATATATATATATATATATATATATATATATATATATATATATATATATATATATATATATATATAAAAAATAAAAAAAAATCTCAGTTTAGGCTGATACATATTCTACATATTTTTGGTAAAAAAAAATCGCAATAAGCGTTTATTGATTGGTTTGCACAAAAGTTTTAGCAGCTACAAAATAGGGAGTAGTTTTATGGCATTTTTATTAATATATATTTTTACTAGTAATGGCGGCAATCAGTGATTTTTATTGTGACTGCGACTTTATGGCAGGCACATCGGACACTTTTGACACATTTTTGCTATAAAAATGCACTGACTACTGTAAAAATTGCACTGGCAGTAAAGGGGTTAACCACTAGGTGGCGCTGCAGGGGTTAAGTCAGTACTAGGAAGTGATTCTTACTGTTAAGGGGATGTAGGCACACGTGACACATCACTGATGACCGTTTCCGATCATAGAGAACAGCCATCAGTGACAGTGTCACTAGGTAGAATAAAGGAAAATTTATTACCAAATACTTACCGTAATTTTCCTTTCCTGATGGACTCCATGGCAGCCTACATGTGGGTTAATCCCGCTTCCTCTCCAATGCTATAGGACCCCATACCCATAAAGCTTTGCTCACCTTCAGTGCTGGTGTTCCGTAACTAGCCGACTCCATGCTTACAGGGTGGGTACTCCGGCTGCCATGGAGTCCATCAGGAAAGGAAAATTACGGTAAGTATTTGGTAATAAATTTTCCTTTTTCCTGACAGACTCCATGGCAGCCTACGTGTGGGAAATAACTAGCCAAACCACACGGGTGGGTATGCTGAACAAAAAATTGTTTTAATTTGTCCTGTCGGCCGACAGGATTGAACGCCCAAAGTTTACAGAAGAAAGGGATGCAGGTTCAACACAATAGTGAGACATAAAGGTATTAATGGAGGACCAAGAGGCCGCTCTACAGATAACGTCCGGAGCCACCTGATGGGCTGCTGCCCAGGAGGTTGCCATCCCTCTGGTAGAGTGTGCAGTCACCACCTGTGGAGGAGCCAAGCCCTTCACTTTATAAGCCTGCTGAATCGCGTGGATGATCCAAGCTGCAATGGTTCTTGAAGAGGCCTTCTTCCCCTTGTTGATACCTGAGTGCAGGATGAACAGATGATCTGAGCGTCTGAAAGCAGAAGTTACTTGGATGTACTCCGTAAGGATTTTCCCTAAGTCCAAAGGGTGGATACTCTCTGACTCCGAGTCTCTGAAAAGTAGGGAGAACAATCTCCTGGTTGGCGTGGAAAACCGACGTCACCTTCGGGTTGGAACCCAGCATGGGAATCAGGACTACTCTGTCTGGAAAGAATGTTAGAAACGGCTCTTTGTAACCCAGGGATCCAATCTCCGCGACCAAGAAAGCCACTTTAGCCGAGAAATCCTTCAGTGATAATGAAGGATATTCTGCTGTATCAAGTCCATTCGGAAAGTCCAGAACCAAGGGAAGATCCCACTTGGGGAATCTTGGCTTTCTTTGAGGCCTCAGCCTTGAAGCTCCACGGAAGAATTGCTTAACTAGCGGATGTGCCGCCCAAGATACTCCGGAGAAGGCAGATAATGCTGAAACTTGCACTCTTAAGGAACTTACTGATAATGGAAGATCCAACCCCGTTTGGAGGAACCTTAGGATATCCTGTATTCCTGGACTTGTAAATGATGAACCTGATGTTACAGAAAACTCCACAAACTTCGCTCAAATTCGTTCATAGACTTTATTTGTACTTGGTCTTCTTGAGCTCATCAGAGTTGCGATCACCCTAGGAGCGCAGCCGAGGACTTCTAACCTTTCCCTCTCAAGAACCATACCGCTAGCTTCAGTATGGAAGGTGCGGGGTGAAGGAGCGCCCCCTGGGATAGAAGATCCGGTCTGGCTGGTAGAGGTACTGGGTCCCGGTAACTCAGTTGGATCAAGAGGGGGAACCACAGCCTGTTGGGCCAGTAGGGCGCCACCAGTGTTAACTGTACTGACTCCAACTGGAGCCTCCGTAGGAGTTTGAGGATCACTGAGAACGGGGGAAAAGCATACGCCCTCTTGAATCTCCACCCGTCTGTCAGGGCGTCCGTCCCCGTTGCTTGACTGCAGTGACCCCTCGTATAAAACCTCTTCAGCTTGTGGTTGAATAGAGAGGCAAAGAGATCCACCTGGGGATTGGTCCCCAGGGACAGAATCCACTGAAAAGACTCCTCGTGGAGGGACCACTCGTTGACATCCACCCGAGTGCGTGACAGGAAGTCCGCCTGAGAATTCTGTTTTCCGGGAATATAGACTGCGGAAAGGTTCGCCAGATTCTTCTGGGCCCAGCCTAAGATTGGTTCGATCTCTCGTAAAAGAGCTGACTCACAGCTTCCGGGAGGGACGCGGTTTGGAACACAAACGAACGGGACGTCCTATACTCTATGGTGATACGGCCCCCAACTATCCCCGGGACCTAGTTGGCAAACCAGTCTGCATCTACAGCTGAAGTTATCGTTGTCATTTAGGAAGCTTTTGTTTTAAAATTTTAATTTTTCCTTTTCATCGTTGATTTTATTGCTGTATTTCCAAAAAGGTACACAAATACCTTTATGTATTGGACACAGCTTATTATATTTTTCAAATAAAACCCACCTGGGAAACAGGGTTTACTACCCTATGAGGATTCCTCTTCTTTTTTTTTTTTCCTATTGTATAACACTTTGACCCACGGCAACTGGGAAGATTGAGTGGAAACGCACAGGACTCCCAGACAACATCAGCGGGCCCCAAGAAAGGACCTGTGGGCCCTCATACAACACCAGCTGACTCCATGATAGGACCTGTGGTAAGCTAACTACATCATCCACTGATCCCTAAGCCTCTACACCCCTCCCAGGGGACTACAATCTAGTGAGTAGGGATACAAGTGGGGGGAACACGGATATTCAGATGTATGAAGCAAGAAATTAAGAACGGCCTGTCTTGGATACTTGATTTGCATATGCACTCTACCATTGTATAATACCACACAGGATCTACCTTGAGAGATGTTACCTCATTTTAGGCATTTAATATATTAATTAGACCCTGCAGCATCTCCTTCACCTTACAGACTATTTATTATTTGTTGTTCCATATATTTGATCTTTACTATTTTGTTTGTCACTTATATGCTTTTTTACTCACTTATTTCACTTATAAGGTGTAAATTGGACCAATTAGTATCTGGTACGTTGATACAACACATAGGTATCGGGCAAGGAGAACACACACATTAGGAACACACCTAGCTCAGGAATAGAGCCAGCTCACACGGACACCTAACCACGGTTATCATAGGGGTGGTTATCTAGCCCTATCCATAACTTTTATTAAAAAGGGTACCTGGCCAAGCGGAGGCTTTTATAGGCTTATCACCAATAGGAACTCGACACTATTACCTACACAAACAGCAATTATCACGCATCTTCCTCAGCCTGATCAGGGCCACCACTGCTAGTAGGGTCTTCGTAAACACTCGTGGGGAGGTTGTCAGCCCCAACGGCAGACAAATGAATTGGAGGTGTTCCTGCCCCACATGAAATCTGAGGTATTTTTGGAGTTCTGCTGCCACTGGCACGTGAAAATACGCATCCTTCAGATCTATCGAGATCATCCAATCTCCTGGTTGAATGGCTAGCTGAATAGTGGACAGGGTCTCCATCTTGAACCTCCCGTGTTTTATAAATTGGTTTAGGTAGGTCAAGTCTATGACTGGCCGCCACAAGCTGTTCTTCTTTTGGACCAGGAAAAGGGGGGAGTATACCCCATGAAACCGTTCGTCCTTTGGGACGCATCTCACTGCCCCTTGAGCCTTCAACAGATCCACATAGGACAGAAGAATTTGCTTTTGTTCTGCTGGCTTTGGAAGTAGGGTAGGGATGAACCTGGGAGGGGGCGTGTTGGCAAAGGACCAGGCGTGGCCTGAAGAAACCGTCCTGATGATCCACGGGTCTGTGATCGAGGCCGCCCAGACGTGCCGAAAGATTTGTAATCTTGCCCCCACTCGAATCGCCTAGACGTGCTTCATGTCAAAAAGACTTCCCCTGCTCGCGCCCACCGGACACCTGATTTGTGGAAGCTGGTTTACGGGAGGACATCTGACCTCTGCCCCAATTCCTTTGGAAACTCCCGCCGGGTCTATAGGCACGCGCTTCCCTTGCACGGTCTGGGCTACGCTTCCTGAACAGTGGTCTCCTTTTCCCTGGCTGTCGTCTGTCCTGGGGAAGGAACCCAGATTTACCCCCTGTGGCCTTGGAAATGGCATCATCCAGCTTGTTGCCAAACAGTGATGAACCCTCGAAGGGAATTTTACACCAGTTCTGTTTCGATGAAGGATCAGCGACCCAGGGACGAAGCCACAGGGCCCTCTTGGCTGTGACTGAGGACAGCATAATCCGGGCTAGTAGTCGAACCAAATCCACAGAGGCTTCTCCTAGGAATGCTACTGCTAACTTCAGTTCTGACGTTGCCGAACTTCCGGCCAGCTCTTCAGAAACGCCCATCAGAAAGGAGTCCACGTTCTCCGTCCAGACTTCCATTGCCTTAGAAAGAGCCGCTAGGGCTAGAGCGGGCTTACAGGCCATACCTGCCAGACCATATATCCTTTCTAGATCCAGGTCCATTCTTCTATCAAGACTATCCTTGAAAGATACTGAATCAGACAGAGGTAATGTCACGTGCTTTGCCAAGCGCATTACTGCTGCGTCCACTGACGGGACGTTCTCCAGATATCTGACATCCTCCGCTTTAAACGGGTATAAGCGGGAAGTTTTATTAGCCATAGAGGACTTCTTGTCCACCTTGCTCCACTCCTCTTCGAAGATACCATTTAGTTCTGCAAGTAAAGGAAAGCTTGGGCGTTCTTTCCCCAGACGTTTAAAGTATTTAATCTGTTTAGCTGGAGCAAAGGATGAATCTTCCCACCGGAGTGCCTCCTTTAACGTCTTTAATGAGTGGGGTCACTTGGGCAAAGTCAAATTCCAGATCTTCCTCATCGCCCTCCGAGTCGCCCTCCAGGGCCACCAAGACGGGGGTGCGAGGCTGTGAGGGGCCTGGATCCTCATGGAACTCATCGGCCGTAGGGCCAGACCTAGCGATACTGGCTTGCCCGTGCGTGTGAGACGCATCCCTCTCCCTTAGGGACTTTTGCACCGCGCGTTCGACCATGGATTCAATCCGTCGGTCTTCTGATTATTTTTCCCCAACCGCCTGGGCATAGCAGTGATTGCACAGCGATTTACCCTCGGGGACTTGTGAATCGCATCCCCAGCAGGTTCTGCGCCTAGAGCGGCTATCATGGCGGTGGGAGCGGTGTCTTGAGGAAGAATGTGACCTTCTCTCATGGTGAAGAGAGGTAGATGAGGAGCTGCATTTCGTAGACTTTGAAGAGGAACGTTGATTCGGCCTGGCAAGGTCTGAGGTGGACTTGCTTGGTGCATGAGATTCTGAATCAGAAGGGCTGCAAAAAAGAAAAAAGTCAAAGACGACTCTATAAGGAACAGGGTTGCAACCCTACGCCCCCCCTTCAACTGCACATACCTTGTGCGTGAGGGCTGGCCATGTGCGGGCGGTGACTGGTCCATGATGGCTGGACCTATGCAGCAGGACACTACCAGGTCAGAGGAAGATAAGAGTGGTAAGGACTGCACCTTAAAAACGCATATATAAACCATATTAAACCAAAAGAAAGAGTGAGGGAACAACACAAAGACCCTGCCTACTACCTACTGACCTGAAGTCTGACAATGATCAGCTGCTTGCCTAGGAACGTGTTCCAATGACTATGGGGCGAGCAGCTGATTTTAAAAATGCCCGCTGGTGACGTCACCCGCCACCCTGCCGCGCGCCTGCACGGTAGAAAGCTCCTCAGCGGCGCCTGCGTGGCCGCCGCGAGAACGCGCATCTGCGCATGCGCGCGATGGGCCGCAAACCCCGGAAATGACCTGTGCGGCTGGAACGCAAAAAGCGTTCCAGCCACTCTTAACTACCCCAGCCCAGGAAGGGAAAGACAGAGAGAGAGCCAAACAACGTGTGAGACAAACAAAACACAGATGCGGCTGCCATGGAGGTGAACAGACCTTGCCAGCCGAGGTATCCAGGATCCTTGACACACACAGCCAGTCACAACAAGTGCTTTGCTGCAAGAAGCTCACCACCCGCCCATGGCTTGGACCCGAGCTGCACCGCTTGGAAGTGTGTCATTCCACTGCTTGAACTGGACATCCTGAACACATCTCTTGAGATCCATGGAGGAGGACAAAAAAGGAACACCAGCACTGAAGGTGAGCAAAGCTTTATGGGTATGGGGTCCTATAGCATTGGAGAGGAGGCGGGATTAACCCACACGTAGGCTGCCATGGAGTCTGTCAGGAAAGGGGAATGCCTTGTTTACAAAGGCATCCCCCTGATCTGCCTTTGTCGACCGCAATCGTGGGCCACCCGGGAACATTGAGTTCTCGGGACCTGCAAGCACGCTGGGCGGCAAATTTAAAGGGACGTACAGGTACGCCAATGTGCCTGCCCATGTCATTGTGTCGATGTACATCTGCATGCGGCAGCGGTCGGCAAGTGGTTAAAGGAAACCTTCACTCTGCAAATACATAGGCCACCATACAGTAGCTGGCTGTTAAATTGATCCAAAGGCTTTAGCACCTTTTGAGTCGTTGACTTTCGAAAAATATACACAGATTAGTTGTTCTAAATTTTCTTTCAGATAACTAGCTGAATGCTTGTTCTGAATCAGTGATTCAGAATTGAGAACAGAAACAGGCACTTACAGTAACACTTTCAGCATTTCAATTGGAGCCTCTGTATTTGTCTCACTAGAGATTTCCTTTAATGGGTTAGTCCACTCAAAATGAATTACTTTCAGAGATATCTGCCTGGATCTGCATCCCTCTGCCATGCTTGGGATTGGTGAGCCTCATTAATACTGCACTCTCTATAATGTAAAAAGAATCTAACAGGAAAGACTAACCCTCTTTTAATGGCTTCTACAGCTCAGTGGAGGTGCGAACTGAGCCAGAGAATTTGTCCCTCTGGCATTTCAAAGAAATATATAAAAACAATAGCATACCTGCTCGTCCACACTCACACTAACACCAAGGCACTGGAGGTCCTCTGTGGGGCAGGGAAAAAAGAGGCTAGCCATTTTAGGATGGTGTGGTCTATTGCTCAACTCTTTTACACAAACTTTGGAGATTTTTTTCCCACTGGCCAGCAGTAAGTGGCACAAAATTACTGACCACTGCACTCTGTACACAATATTGTCTCCTTTTACTGCATTCCCTATGTTTTATGTTATACTTCTTACCCCTGCACTGTATACACTATGTTGTACATTATACTCCTGATCTCTGCATTGCATATGCTATGTCATGCATTGTACTCCTGACCCCTGCAGTGTTTACACAATTCTGTAAGTTATACTACTGACTCCTGTGCTGTGTACGCTATGTTGTATTTTATACTCCCAAATCCTGCATTGTACTTGCTATGTTGTTAATTATACTCCTAAAATCCTGCACTGTATACGCTATGTTGTACACTTAACTTCTGTCCCCAGACTTTACAACCTATGTTGTACGTTATAGCCCTGCCCCTGTACTGTATGTTGTATTTTATACCTCTGATTCATGCATTGTATATACTATGTTGTACATTAAAATATTGACCCCTGCACTGTGTATGATTATGTAGATTATTCTCCTGATCCGTGCACTGTATTCTCTATGTTGTATAGTATACTTCTTACTCCTGCACTATGGGAAAAATGTAGCTCATGTGTAGTGGCATGTGGTTGTCATCCTCCCTTAAATCAATTGAAAAACTGAATAAACCTCAATGGGAATGGGATTTTTAAGGCAACAAAATGTGTACGACAACCAGGTCATAAAAAATGTAAAATGTATTACAATAAATATATATCAGAGAGAAAATTTTAACAAAACAAAGATAATATCAAAAGACAATGATAAAAAGTTTCAAGAGCATACTGTTATGCCGCGTACACACGATCAAATTTATCTCCGTTCGTGTGTACAGGCTAGCGGACATGTTTTCCCAGCAGACAAATTTCAAAGCATGCTTTGAAATTTGTCCGCCGGAGACATGTCCGTCGGATATGTCTGCTGGTTAGTACACTAACCAGCGGACAGAAATCTCCGCGCATGCGTCGAATGGATTCGACGCATGCGTGGAAGTATTTTACTTCCTGGAGTGGTGACCGCGTCCTCAGCCCGAGGGGATTTTCGTCCGATGGTGTGTACACGCCATCGGACCAAAATCCGATGAGACATGTCCGCTGGAAACGGTCCGTCGGACATGTTTGAGCGGACATGTCTCATCCTGTGTACGCGGCCTAAGTCACCGCATGCCCAGTACCAGCGAACTGTGAGCGTGCAGGACAACTTTTGCTGCACGCTCACAGTTCGCTGGTATTGGGCATGCGGTGACTTACAGTATTCTCTTGAAATATTTTGTATCATTGTCTTTTGATATTATCTTTGTTTTGTTAAAATTTTCTTTCTCTTTTTGATATATATTTATGTTTTGTAATACATTTTAAAATTTTTATGACCTGGTTGTTGTACACATTTTGTTGCCTTAAAAATCCCATTCCCATTGAGGTTTATTCAGTTTTTCACTCCTGCACTATGAACAGTCAAGATCTTAGTGCTTGGGAGAAGGGATTTCAGCGCTAGGGAGTAGGGGCTTTGGTGCTGGGGAGTGGGGATTTTGGTCCGGGGAGTTGGGGTTTCTGGAGGTTTTTGTTTAGAAGAGTGAGAATTTTTGCTGGGCAGAGATGTTTATGCCATGTGCATTATGTACCCCTAAAGCCCTATAAACACGATCGGAATTTCGACCATGTGTATGCCTCACCGGAGTAATTGCATCAGAAATTCCGATGAATTCCTTTGGAGTTTAGATAGAGAACATGTTCTATTTTACTCCGTTGGAATTCCGATGTGTGTTAGGCCGGGCAAAAGCCTGATCGTGTGTACGGGCATAACTCCTGCCTTCTATAATTTTTATCACATACTTGATGTGTTAGTACATAGTCTGTGGCATAAGGCTCTTCGTACAATGCCCCTCTAGCTGTAAGGGCAATGTGACCAAGCCCATGATTCGCAGGGGAATACTAGGCTCACCATATCGCATCTTCCCTCAAGGTGGCTAAGCATGCCCCAGGTCTTTTACAATCTTAGCAATGCTCCTGTTCTCATCTCTTCAACCTCACTGCCCCCCAACAGACTCTTGGTTCCACTCTCAGGTTAAAGGATGCCCAGCAATTGCTTACGTTGAGTAAAAAACATGAAATTGATACACAAGGCAAAATTACCAGGGCTCAAAATTTCAAGTCCTGAGCTACTAGCCAGGCCTCAAGAGTTACTCGCCACCAGTTGCCCCATCTAATTTATACAATTGCACCTGTAAACACGCCCTCGTATATTATCTCATGGAATGACAATGTTTTATGCAGAATCAAGTTACAAAATTAAATATTACCAACAACAACTTTAACAAAATGGGACAGTGCACTGGGGGCAGGTCACTCTCTCTCTCTCTCTCTCTCTCTCTCTCTCTCTCTCTCTCTCTCTCTCTCTCTCTCTCTCTCAACTTTCAGTGAGCACTGCACCGGAGTGGTAATTTTCACAATCCTCCACATTACTTTCTGCTCTCCAGCTACATTGGTCGGGGGGAGGGAGCAGGCTCAGAGAGGTCATACTGTAAGTTCCCATGGCTTAATGAGAATTGTAAGGAGAGCAACTGTGTGCGGCTCACCAGACTACTTTTCCCGAGCATGCACCTTTCCTCTTGGGCCGCCACTCTCATTGGGACTGTAAGTGTAGGGACAGATTGCAGGGAGATTGGTCATGCCAAATGCTAGTAGGCGAGTGGAAATTTTGAGGGCTGGTCTTACTACTATCTTGTCTCACACGATATCATATAACAAATTAGAATAATAGTGCAGCTGGCAAACTGGAAATTTTGGAATGATACTCTTGTTGGAATAAGTTCTCTTGTGATGAAGAAATAAAAAAAAAATGGAATGATGTTCTGTCTGTAGGACATCGTGGAAGAGTATCTGTGTAGTGAATATGCATTACAAGAGATGTCCGAAAGGTCTGATAATTATGGCCGACCTCACACAGACTCAAGCACTCCCCACACCAGCTCTGTCAATACATAATTTTTTTTATAGAGGCCCCAGTGTCTGAGATCCAAGGCTTGCTCCCCAAGTTACACACTTGTGTTATTCCCATGACAGCTCGCTAACATTATTGATTGATGCTGAACATGCTCTTACCTCAGTTGTCCTCACAATGGGAAGAGATTGTCCAGTTGTTTACATCTCTAGTGTGACGTCGAAGAGCAAATGTCACTGTCCTCTAGTTTGTAGATCCTTTCATTTATAGTGAACATTGTATAAAGCAAACACACACAGTATATTGTATTGCTCCTGCAAAGCAAAGCCTTTTTACAAATGCTGGTTACTAATATATGTATATTTTGTTGTCATTCTTCAAAGCCTTTTCTATTTTAAGGCTGAATAATAATCAGGGAAACATACAGCATCAGGTAATTGAGCTATCTGTGTGTGTATCCTAGTGAGATGTGTGGTCAGATGTCATTATCCATGTATCACCAGGTTGGTGCTATTAAGCCCTCTGCCTCTGACCGTGCTTGAGGTTTACAATGCAGAGATTGCTCCTAATGTGCATTCTGTTTTTGTAGCTCATCTGCTTCATTCTAATTGCTGCTGATGTGATGCTGCATGCATTTTATCCTCACCGGTTATGTATAATGTCTTCTAGTAATCTCTGCTAGAAACTGCAGCGTAAAGGGAGGAGAAAGCTTCTACTGAAGCCAGTACTGAATGTCGAACCAATCCCTTAAAATTTCCCAATTTTACCTATTTGCGACAACTGACTCATTTTTCTCATGAGCTCTTCTTTTTTTTTTTTTTTCACTGTGTTGATCATAGCTTTTAAAACACCAGCAGTGAAATCCTTGTAATAACATGGTTTTCTCCCCAGTGACACAGGCTCAATGTTTTTGGCAGTCAGCTGCTACCTTGCCCCTGGGGCATTGTGCAGTACTGCTCCAGAAATTAAAAAAATTTATTTCTTTTTTTTTTTTTCATATACATCTGATCTCTGTATTTTACACATAAGAAGCACACATCAAGGGTCAGCTCATAATATCCTAATTTCCAAGCATTCACTGATTTCTATTAAGAGTATTAGTATATCACATACTATATCTGCACAAAGGCCAGAGTGGGAGCTTTTATCCATTGTTAATTAAATATTTGGTTATGAGATAATTAACTGCCTGTTACGTCTGTCACTTTGCATGCATAGATCTTAGAAAAGAGAAGGTTGTTCAAGCTTAGTACATTTTTATTCTATAAAACAAAAATGTGTGCAATGCATATACTGTATATATTTGAAGGAGCAGGATGGAAAAATCTTCTCAAATAAAGAAAATTCTAATTGTGAATGTGGTTTTCCTTTGGGAAATATCGAACATATTGTAATAAAACCTGTTTTATATGTCTAGGATTCCATTCAAATAGCAAGTCTGGAAGACATTTTAAGGACATTCTAATGAAATTTGTTGACTCGATGATGGCAAGAAATTACATTCTGATAAATTGTTTTTTCTATGAAAGTTCAAACAAAAACTCACCACTTATGTCCAGCTTTAAGGGGTTGTAAAGAAAACATTTGTTTTCCCTAAATGGCTTTCTTTACCTTAGTGCAGTCCTCCTTCACTTACCTCATCCTTCGATTTTGCTTTTAAATGTCCTTATTTCTTCTGAGAAATCCTCACTTCCTGTTCTTCTGTCTGTAACTCAACACCGTAATGCAAGTCTTTCTCCCTGGTGTGGAGAAAGCCTCTTGAGGGGGAGGGGGCGAGCAGGAGTGTCAGGACGCCCACTAACACACAGCTTCTTTCTCTATCTGCAAAGTAGAGAGTGTCATGACTCGCCTGCTCGCCCCTTCCCCCCTCAAGAGGCTTTCAGTGTATGTAATAGCGTTGGTGTGTACAACGCTTCTGTGTCGCCACTAATCCCATTTTTTTTTCATTAATAAATTATTTTATTATTATTTTTTGCAGTATCAGGTTCTGTTGCTGCATTAGTACTCCCCGTTCTGTGTCACAGGTGTTCTGTTTTCTGTGTCAGCAGTGGTTTCCTTTCTTTTTTGAAAAAAAATTGCAGGTGGTCTTCCTTCTGCATTACCACTGTTTTTTGGTTTTGTTTTTTGGCCTTTCTTATTTATTTTTTTACTATTTTTTTTTTTTCTTTATTTAAAAACACTATAACAAAAAGTATTTCACCCAAGGACCATATTTCCACCCCACACTCCATAATAAAAAGTTATAGTTTTTTTTTATTTTTTAGAGGGATTTGTATAACTTTTTATTATGGAGTGTGGGGTGTAAATATGGTGCTTGTGTGCAATTCTTTTGTGCTTGGTGCACTATAAACCTTTTTATTATAGTTTTTTTTAGAGGGATTTATTATACAAAAGTATTGCACCCAAGCACCATATTTCCATCCCGCATAAGTTATAAAAATCCCCCAAAAATCCTTGGGCCAGATTCACATACATCGGCGCATTTTTTGACTGGCATAGCGCACCTCCTTTACGTTAGACTGCCGCAATGTAGCGACGCAATCAGCGTATTCTCGATTGATTTGCGCAGAAATTAGCGCCTGTGCAACGTAATTTCAGAGGCGTAAGGCGGAGTAATTCAAATTGGGAAGGACGTGGGCGTGTTACATTGAAATGAGCCGTGACCCCATGCAAATGAAGGGCCGGCCGGCTCGTGCATGAAGCAGACAATGGTCAGCACCTCTGTGCGCATTCTCACAACTCGGGAACGGCGCAATCAGTGAAATTGGAAGTGGACCCAGGCAACTTTGTGAACTACGCAGACAGCATAAATAGACAGACACAAACGCACTTCCTTTGCAAAAGTACATCCCTTTGTATCCCTCCCTATACAGCAAGGTGCTTTTGTTCTGTTGTTTGTTGCGTTGTGATTTGTCTTTGTTATATTTGTGGACTGTTTGATCTAGTGTTTTGTAGAAGATATTTGAAAGTGTTTTTTGGTGACTGCTTGTGAGACTTTTTGGTTGATAGACTTTTGTTTGTTTTGTTGCTTGATTTTTCCTGCTTGTTTTTGTGAGTGATTTTTGCTGATTGTTTGGGAGAGAGTTTTTGTATGAGTATGACTGAGAGGAAGAGGAAGTTGAATTTTACTTTGGGGGAGAAACAAATAATTGCCCGGGCCATTACCCAATATTGGCGTTTCCTCCACGGCCCGGAGAGTGCCAACACCACCCCGGCCAGGAGGCGTGAGATTTTGCAGCACATTACTGACCAGGTGAATTCAGCGGGGGGGGGGGGAGACCCGGCCGGGGATTGAAAAGAAAATCAATGACCTCCGGCGTCTGGTCAAAAAGAAGCTGGCCAAAATGGCAGCCCATGCCAGGGGCACAGGAGGGGGCCCACCATGCCCTGTTAGGCCTCGTACACACAATCAAATCTGTCCGCTGGAAACGGTCCGCTGGACCGTTTCAGCAGACAGATTCGATCGTGTGTACGGCCGAGCCGACGGATTTGGCCACCTGACAGATTTCAAAGCATGCTTTAAAATCTATCGGGTGGCAATCCGTCCGCCCGACATGTCTGCTGGTTAGTACACTTACCAGCAGACATGTCGTCCCGCATCGCCGCCGCCGAATGGATTCGGCGCATGCGCGGAAGTGTTTTACTTCCTGGTGCGGTGACATGGCGGCGTCAACGTCACCGCCACGTCACCGACACGTCTGCGCGCTCTCTGCTGGCGGGGATTTTGGTTTGCTCGTGTGTACATGCGAGCAAACCAAAATCCCAGCAGACAGATTTGTTCAAATCTGTCGGACGGACAGATTTGAACAAATCTGTCCGCTCGTGTGTACGAGGCCTAAGGCTGACAGCGGAGGAGCGTGCAGTGGCCCACACCTTTCATAGACAACAGGTGGAGGGCCTGCCTGGCTATGACTCCAGTCATGAAGGCGTGATGCCAGGTAAGGTTTTTTTGCCCTATCAGGTGTGTAGCATGTGGGGGGGGGGTGAAGGGGAATATGTGGCAAGTGTGTGGATCCTCCAACCTGTGAATGTTTTGTGTCATCCACAGATGTGCAGGAGGGTGCTGGGCCATCTGAGCTGACTGCACCATCCCAGGGACAACAGCCTGATGAGGACCCCCAGACAATGCCGGAGTCCTCGGAGGAGGTTGAAGAGGAGGAGGTTGAGGAGGAGGAGTTTGAGGAGGAGGAGGATGTCATGTCAGCCAGTGGATTGCTGTTTTTGGAGGAGTCTTCCTCTCTGGCTGGCAGCAGCCAGCCCTCCATAAGGGCTAGCCCCTCCCACTCCCCCCCAACAGGGCTCCTCTCCCAAGGGCCTCCCCTTCTCCCGGCCACAAGCCTCAGCTGGAGGCAGGAGGTCGTCCCAGAAGACCAGGGGGTGGCCGAGGTTCTGCCCGCCAATCTGAGAAGGGACCAGGCCCTTCAGACCCGCCATCTGGGACAGGTCAGCCAGACTTTGGGGCGGATATAGAAGAGCCTGTCCTCCATAAAGGATACGCTTGGGGACCTTGACTGCCACTCCCGGGCTCTTACAAACTGCCTAAACGTACTGCAGACTACAACAGCAGACGTTGGGCAGGATGTGAGGGCCCTCACCCAGGCTATCCAGGCCAACACGGCAACACTAGGTGCTGGCCTGAACAGAATTGCCGTGGCCTTGGAGGGCAGGCCGCCAGGTGGGCAGAGACCAGGGGCTGCTCCTCCTTCCCCGGATTACCCCCCCTCCCCGTGAGTCTCCCCTGAGGAGCCGGGGCCGTGGGCGCCCCAGGCGTGGCTCACGCCAGCGGCATTAATTTGTTTTCCCCCTTTTTTTTCATTTTTTTTTTTTTGCTGGACATTTTTTTTTTGTGTTGTGAATGTTTTTGGAATGTGGGGGTGATATTCCTGCCGGAAAAGGGATGTCACCCTCAGTTTTGGTGGAGTAGGGTTCCCCAGGACCAGGGAGAAGTGATCCCCAGGTCCGTGTGAATGGTGTATGAATGTACAGTGACATAATTGGAGCCGTGGCGTGGCGTTGCTGCTCACAAGTCCAGCATGGTGGGCTTGTGCTAATCCAATTTGATGAGGATGTGATTTGTCTGTGCTAGGGACCACAGTGGTGTGCATGCATGCATTCTCATTGTGCCATGATTTATGTGTGTGTTTAACGTGCAAAGATGCCTAATGTGAGCTGTCTCCTGGCTGCTCTTCCCTCAGAAGACGGGATAGCCTCGGTTAGGGGGGGAGTGTCTGGTTCAGGGGTCAGGTCATCACGTATGTCAATCTGCAGGCCCTTTCTTGCTGCAAAGTTGTGCAGCAGGCAACATGCACCGATGATCTGGCACACAAAGTTTGGGGAATACAACAGGGTCCCCCCAGACTTATCCAGGCATCAGAAACGTGACTTCAGGAGGCCAAAGGTGCGCTCCACCACTGCACGTGTTTGGGCGTGGGCTTCATTGTGTCTTTCCTCTCCTGGGGTTTGGGGGTTCCGGATAGGAGTCATGAGATGGGGTCCCAGTGCATATGCAGAGTCACCTGTAAGGGAAAAGACAGGAGGATGTTAGTCATGCATGTGCCCCTTGTGATGTGTGCATCATGGGGGGGGACAGTCATGCCTGCCACCCATGTCACTCACCAACCAGCCAGGTGTCCCCATACACGTTCTGTTCGAATTCTATTCGGATGGGGCTCTGATTGTAGATGTAGCTGTCATGGCTGGATCCGGGGTGTTTGGCACAGACGTGCCATATGAGGCCTTGGGCATCGACTATCACCTGTACGTTGATGGAATGCCAATGCTTCCGATTGCGGTATATGTGCTCTGTCTCATGGGGGGGCTGGAGTGCCACATGTATGCAATCAATGGCCCCCACGGTGCGTGGGAATCTGGCAATTCTGTAGAAATCTGTCATTGCCTTCAGCCGCAGGTCCTCAGTGGTTGGTTTGATGATTTGGTTGGCCATGCGTCTAAGGATTGCAGGAACAACCTGGTGCACACATCTGCTCATGGAGGATTGTG
Organism: Rana kukunoris; assembly: GCA_029574335.1. Lineage (NCBI taxonomy): Eukaryota > Metazoa > Chordata > Amphibia > Anura > Ranidae > Rana > Rana kukunoris. Next base: position 324,608,950 of record CM056050.1, on the reverse strand, counting down.
ACATCCCAGCCACCACTCCACTTGTTATTTGAAAAGAGCCACTGGCAAGGAAATGGAGTGTTGCCATGACCTTGACCAGTGGCTGCACTGCATGTGAGCGGTGTGTTGGGCTGGTGATGTCCTCCTGCAAGGTTGTGGTTAATTCCAGGATGGCATGAGGGGTGAATCTGAAGATGCGATACACCTCAGAATCACTCATGCCAAAGAGGTCTATGCGGGTGCGGTATATCCTCTCCCGTGCCCTCCTCCGTGCCCTCTTCCTTCTTTGCTCCTCTAAAGTCAGTAGTATAGCTATGAGCAAGGATGTCCCTGGTATGTTGGCATACAGATTGTTGTGCAACACGTGTGACTGCTCAGCTCCTTACTAACACTAACTGTTGCTTTCTCTGACATGTAGACGGATTGTCTAATTTTATACCACCTTTTATATGGTCTAATTTTAGACAGGCCGTGCAGCTGTTGCGCACAGCGCGTAGCCTGCGCTGCAACAATGTTCTTTTGTGGATCCCTGTAACTCCCTCATTAGCATATTTGAATAGCAAATCAATGGTGTGTCTAGCGCAGTTTTGCGCGGACGGATGCGCCTGTCTATCGAAATTACGCCGGACGAAAAAAAAAAGATTTCTTGCGTATCTCGTTTTGGGGATGCGGCGCATCGAAACGCATGCGCAAATTTAGACTTACGCCGCGCACCTCCTGTAACGCCGGCGTAATCGCTCTGTGAATCTGGGCGCTTATGTCTAAAAGGCCAACAAGGAGAGGCAGACACTCACAGGCCACTAAAAGAGGGCAAGCAGCCTTTGTGTCTTCTACAGTGAATAGTGGTGGTCGCGGAAATGGTGCATCCTCTGTTTGCAGGCAGGGCATGCCTCTCCTTTTTTCAGGTGGTGGTCGTGTTATTGAGCCACAACATTCAGAAGAGGCCCAACTTTTTTGCACCTGTTTGACAGGTGCATGTAATTTCAATTTTGTTTTCTCATTCTTTAACAGCAGGGCCCATTAGTGTGCCCAGCAGAGTAACAGTGAGGGGTTACAGTGTTCCCGCTCCACTAGGGATGGGTGAACGGTTTGGGCCTGGCCTAACACCCAAACTTTCTGGGCAGTTAGTGAGATGTTCGCCCACTGAGCGCACAGTCAATAGGTTGTTAAGGCTTCCCAGCTGAGAGCTAAATGAAAAAAAAATGTAAATAGAAAAAAAACGGCGTGGGGGGACCCTTTCCTACTGGCGCATTGTAAAATAACGCCACCAGGAACACTCTCTCCCTCCTGCAGCTCATCAGAGGACCTGAGTACCTATCTGAAGCCCATGTCTCATAGAATATACATTAGTGTGTTTTCTTTCTAGGGTAATTCTAGGGTAATTTTGTGGGTGACGTTTTTTATCGGCCTATTGCGCGCACCCCCGTATAGCACGCACCCCTACTCTGGACGTAAAATTCCTGTTTTTTTTTATTTTTTATTATTACTTACAGTATGGTGTCTTGCCTGGCGTCCATCGGCGGCCTTGTCCGGTCTGGCGTCCGTCTGCGGCCTTCGTAGTGTCCAGCCGAGCCTGGCCGACTGTACCCGAGTGTACTGTGCTTGGTATATGTTGGCGGCAAAGTTCAAACACAGCACAGGAAGCGAGTATTGGCGTATATCGCGCACCCACAATTTTGCCCTGATTTTAAGGGCAAAAAAGTGTGCGGTATACGCCGATAAATACGGTAGAGATAGGTAGGAATGAAATTAAATTAGTAATTTATGTTCCTAGAACACCTAAAGGTGCTCTCTGCATGTTGGGCCTCTCTATGTAGCCAGGCTGTGAAAAAGTCTCACATATGTGGTATTGCAATACTCAGGAGGAGTAGAAGAATGTATTTTGGGATGTAATTGGAAGTATGCACACGCTTTGTGTGACAAATAACTTGTTATGACAATTTTGTGTAAAAAAAAATATATAGGGCCAGATTCTCGTAGATGAGCGTATTTTTATTCTGGCGTAGCGTATCCAATTTACGCTACGCCTCGGCAGCTTTTACAGGCAAGTGCTGTATTCTCAAAGCACTTCCTCCGTAATTTGCGACGACGTAGCGTAAATGGGCCGGCGTAAGCCTGCGTAGTTCAAAGTAGGAAGGAGGTGGGCGTGTTGTATTTAAATTAAGCGTGCCCTGGCGCCGAACGAACTGTGCATGCGCTGGCCGTAAACGTAGCCCAGTGGGCATGCTCCAAATCACGGAAATGAAATCGACGTGAACGTCACTTACGCAAAGCCCTATTCGAGAACGAGTTACGTAAACGACGGAAAAACACAACGCTGTCCAGACGTCCATACTTAACATGGCATACGCCGAACCTACGCAAGGTTACCCCTCATAGTAGGGGTAACCTTACGCAAACAACGTAAACTACGACGACGGCGCGCAAATATGTTCGGGAAAACACGTATCTAGCTCATTTGCATATTACACGCAGAAATCGCCAGAAATGCCACCTAGCGGCCAGTTTAGAATTGCATCTAAGATCCGACGGTGTAAGTGACTTACGCCAGTGGGATCTACGCCAAATCTATGCGTAACTGATTCTAAGAATCAGTCGCATAGATAGGAGGGCCATGGGCGTCCGCTGAACTTTTTCCAGGGGGGGGCATAATTTTACGGTCACCTATGCTCCGCTTCTTTGACAATATCATGAAGGGCAGGGGCTTAGTCATTATCCCATAAAGCCTTCTCCCTTAACTTGTACTCACAGTCCCCACTTGTAAGGTCACGGTGGTCTTCCTTCTCCCAAGTCCTGTTGCCACATGTCCCTTTGAAAATACATTACAGGCAGCAAAGCAAACACAAGGGTGCACATACAGGAAGCAGCCAGAGGTGGCAGTAAAGAGCTCTGTAACTCAGTGACACTGATCTTGCAACAGCTGTGGAGCCAACTCGCACAAACACAGAGAGTCAGCACAGCTAGAGATGCAAGCATGGCAGACCCTTGCTGATTCCAGGGGGGGTCACTGGCCCCCCCTTACTCCTATGAGCGGACGCCCATGAGGAGGGCTCAGAAACAGATATCTGGCCCATAATATCTTAATTTTCCCAAGAATTGTGGGGAAAAATTACAACTTAAAAAAACTCACCATGCCTCCTACTAAATACCTTGGACTGTCCTAAAGCACAAAGCACCATGTCCCCATGTTGATGCTGACAAGGGCCTCTTCCTGACAACCCTGGGCTGTGGTTGTCGGGGTCCCCTCTAAAAAAGGGGGCACCATACCTCCTTCCCCCCCATGTGAATGGGTATCAGGTCCATCGTACCCTTACCCATTCACCAAAAAAGTGTGAAAAAGTAATAACCACAGGAATCGGTGTCCCTCAATGCAATCCATCATCAATCACGTTGCCAGCAAAAATAGAAAAAAAAATCAAAAACTCCTGTCATTTCTTGGGAGGCCTCAGGCCATCTGCCTCCTCTCTGCTTTGACAGCTCTTATATAGCCAAGGTGCGGGGCCACCTGGCTACATCACCCAGGGCACCGCTCATTTTGACATCACGTGATGTCATAAGGGGTGGTGCCACCCTCCCCTTGCCTTTATAAGTACTGTCAAAGCAGAGAGGAGGCAGATGCCCGGTGATCTCCCAGAAGGCGGAGCATTTTTTTTCTCAATACTAATCCACATAGGGGGGTCTGGATCTGGGGGACCTCTTTTTAAAGGGGGCTTCCAGATTCCGATAAGCCCCCCACCTGCAGGCGGCATGTTCTATACATTGTACAGTTGTGCCACATTACAGCCAGACTAAGGGGACCCTCCCCCGGCACGATATTTAAAGGAATATTTCATTTTTATTGTTTCACTTTAAGCATCACATAGCTATACGTCATCTCGCGTTTCAGCCAAAAATATGTAGAAGAATACGTATCGGCCTAAACTGAGGAAAAAAAATTTTTTTATATATTTTTGGGCATATTTATTATAGCAAAAAGTTAAAAATATTCATTTTATTTCAAAATTGTCGCTCTATTTTTAATTTTAGTGCAAAAAATATAAACCGCAGAGGTGATCAAATACCACCAAAAGAAAGCTCTATGGCCCCATACACACGAGCAGACAAATTTGTTCAAATCGGTCAGACAGACCGATTTGAACAAATCTGTCTGCTGGGGACGTATTCGTTTGATCGTGTACACACGATCAAACCAAAATCCCACCGGCAGACGGCACGCTGACGTGGCGGTGACGTTGACGCCGCCACGTCACCGCACCAGGAAGTAAAACACTTCCGCGCATGCGTCGAAACCATTCGACGCGTGTGCGAGAAGACATGTCTGCTGGTTAGCGTACTAACCAGCAGACATTTAGGGCGGACAAGTTCCCAGCCGACAGATTTGAAAGCAAGCTTTCAAATCTGTCGGCTGGCCAAATCCGTTGGCTCGCCTGTACACACGATCAAATCTGTCTTCGGGACGGTCTGGCAGACGGTTTCCAGCAGACAGATTTGATCGTGTGTAAGCGGCCTATTTGTGGAAAAAAAATGATGCCAATTTTGTTTGGGAGCCACGTCGCATGACCGCGCAATTGTTAGTTAAAACTATGCAGTGCCGAATTGCAAAAAGGGGCCCGGTCATTGACCAGCAATATGGTCCGGGGCTGAAGTGGTTAAAATGAGGACTTTCGATTTTTCCTGTTCGTGTCCCATAGACTTTATTAGAGTTTGCATGTTCGGCAGAACATTTTACCTGTTTGAGATGTTCTGGTGTGAACCGAACCGGGGGGGGGGTGTTCGGTTCATCCTTAATGGAAACAGAGGGCCAGATCCACAGAGAGAGTACGCCGGTGTATCTACTGCTACACCGGCGTACTTTCAAAGTTCCCGCATCGTATCTTCAGTTTGAATCCTCGTTTTCCACATTGTGTATGCAAATGAGCTTTTTCCGCCGATCCACGAACGTACGCGCGGCCGTAGCAATATTTTACGGCGTCTCTAGTCGGCTTTTTACGGCGTATAGTTAAAGCTGCTTTTATCCGGCCTATAGTTAGACTTGCCATGTTAAGTATGGCCGTCATTCCTGTGTCGAAATTTTTTATTTATTTTTTTATTTTTGCGTAAGTCGTCCTTGAATAGCAATGTACGTAATTTACGCTAGTCAAAAAAATAACGTTGTTGCGACGTAATTTAGTGCAATGCGAGGCTGGAAATTTCTGAACGGAGCATGCGCAGTTCGATCGCCGCGGGGACGCCTTTCATTTAAATGAAGCACGCCCCCTACTCGCCAATTTGAATTCCGCCGGCCAGAAATACACTAACTTACGGCGCAAATTCTTCCAGGATTCGAAGTTAAGCCAGGTAAGATCTCTGATTGGGCCTGGTTTTCACCCTTTCCCGCATTGCCTTTTTATTTGTGATCACTTTTATACGTTGGGTTTTATTAAAATAAAACCATTATTTTATTTATCTGCACCATTGGGGTTGCATTGTTCTTTTTCTTCCCCTCTCCCCATGGTGCTTGGAGCCATCCAGTTACTCTCATCCCACCCATCCAATGGTTGTACTATTGCCATCCCTACTCTCCTTGAGTACTCAACCAGGACATCGTGCACGTCTGGCTTTCCATCGAAGATTGGAATCCCTTCCACCTCGTTGGAGTCAGCCCAGCTGATTGTGCCACAGGAGTCCATAGGCCTTACTGATCTGCTGTTCATGACAGACAGGTCCTACTTTTCTGGTAAGAGCATATTTTTCTTAGTTTGACGTAAGGGCCACCCCGTCTGAGGATACATGAAGTCATCTTACATCTACTTTTTTTCACAATTGTGTATGGACTTTAATTTATGTTTTGTTTTGATTGGTGTATCACAACACCCTTCTTTTAAGGACTTCACTTCCACTGATGTGGATTTTGGACTTTATTATTTTATTGATTGTTTATTATCTTAGACATCATTTCTTTTTTGTTTCACAGCGCTACATTTATTTTCACATTTCTATTCAATTTTCGTCACATTGTAGTGTAGCTGCTTTAGTTTTAATTATTATTTTTATTCACTTTGGTTAGCGCAATATTTTCTTTATTTTTTAAGATCTCTGATACACTGCGCCGATCTATTTGTATGTGGATCTGGCCCAGAGAGCCTAAAGGATGTGCAGCCTAAAGGATGTGTTAAGCCTCCAGGGGGGAAACACAATTGGGAGAGAAGACTGTATCTAGGTAAACTTGCAACCAGTCAGCTTTGCTAGTACAGAAGATGGATCAGCAGTGCTGAGATGGAGGACCCACACAAACGCCAGATACAGATGCAGGCTTGAGGAGGGAGGCCCAGGGCATTGTAGCTTCCCTCTTGCCTGGCCCCTGCAGGGATGTTCCAGCAACGAGGGACAGTGCAGCCTACACCACTTTTCAGTCTTCCAACCAGAGGCATTGTAATCTATTTTCATTTGCCTCAATCTAGCCTACAGGAGTGTCCATCAGTGGACAGAATGCTGCATCAGTGTAGTGAGACGTCTTTGGTCACCCTTATTTGTATTAACCTTTAACCACTTGACCTCCAGAAGATTTTACCCCCTTCATGACCAGGCCACTTTTTGCAATACGGCACTGTGTTAACCATTTTAGCCCCGGACCATATTGCTGTCCAAAGACCAGAGCACTTTTTGTGATTCGGCACTGCGTTGCTTTAACTGACAATTGCTCGGTCGTGCGACGTGGCTCCCAAACAAAATTGGCGTCCTTTTTTTCCCACAAATAGAGCTTTCTTTTGGTGGTATTTGATCACCTCTGCGGTTTTTATTTTTTGCGCTATAAACAAAAATAGAGCGACTATTTTGAAAAAAATGCAATATTTTTTACATTTTGCTATAATAAATATCCCCCAAAAAGATATAAAAAAAACATATTTTTTCCTCAGTTTAGGCCGATACGTATTCTTCTACATATTTTTCGTAAAAAAAAATCGCAATTAGCGTTTATTGATTGGTTAGCGCAAAATTTATAGCGTTTACAAAAAAGGAGGTAGTTTTATGGCATTTTTATTAATATTTTTTTTTTACTAGTATTGGCGGCGATCAGCATTTTTTTTCGGTACTGCGATATAATGGCGGACACATCGGACACTTTTTACACATTTTTGGGACCATTGGCATTTTTATAGCGATCAATGCTATAAAAATGCATTGGATTACTATAAAAATGTCATTGGCAGTGAAGGGGTTAACACTAGGGGGCAGGGAAGGGGTTAAGTGTGTTCCTATTTGTGTACTAACTGTATGGGGGGGTGGACTCACTAGGGGAAATCACTGATCTTCTGTTCATACATTGTATGAACAGAAAATCAGCGTTTCCCCCGTTAACAGGAACGAGAGGTATGTGTTTACACACATACCTCCCGTTCCCCGCTCTGTAACGAGCAATCGCGGGTGCCCGGCGGCGATCGTACCCGCCGGGCATGCGCGCGGGACTCAGGGGCGTGCGGGGAGCGCTTTTGCCGGCCGCCGGGGGGGGCGCGCGCGCCGGCCGCCGGGGGGGTGCGCGCGCCCCCTAGTGGCCGAAAAGGAGAGGACGTAGAGCTACGTGCTCCCGCGAGACAGAGCCACTGTCCCGCAGTAATATGACGGTAGGCGGTCGGGAAGCAGTTAATATAATTGACAATTGTGCGGTCATGCAACATGGTACCCAAATAAAATCAATGTCCTTTCTTCCCACATATAGAGCTGTCTTTTGGGGGTATTTGATCACCACTATGTTTTTTTTATTTTTTGGGCTTTAACCACATCCTGCAGGGAGGACATCTGTGGACGTTCTTGGGTTTCAGTGGTTTACCAGGATGATGCCTGCACCTGCAGGTATCATCCCAGTATGAAAATTTTCAGCTGTTGATTCCAGCTGAAGTGATTAGTAGTGGTGGAAGGGGGTCCCACCCCCCATCTGTTGCTGTCTTTCCTGGGCTCTGCCGTCCAATCGTGGAGCCCGGGAGCGATGCAACTGGCGGCAATGGCTGCCCAGAACAGAAAGAGATGAACTGGCGTTGTTGCTCTTTCTCTGTGACCCCGATCTTTTTTGTGCTTATATTTTCTTTTGTTTGATTCAAGAGTGGTGCCTGTGATCTTGTCAAGAAAGATCTCACTGAACCTACTACATGGTATTGGGTGGGTGGATATATAGATATTATATACATATATATATAATATTTTGTAAGAGGTTAGCTCGGTAGCAGGAGTGTGTGACCCCCTGGATGGGTTCACTACACACTGAACTATACAGAGAGGCAGCCGAAGATGGTTGAAAACAAAGAGTTTGGTTTATTCTACCATATTGCTGGAAACAAGTGCAAGCATCCAAACAGCATAAACAAAACAAAACATAAAATAAACCCTGGTCACTTGGGGCGTCTACCTTCACCACACAGGAACCTATCTATGGAGTCTGGCACAGCCTACTGCTGGGCAGACACTGCTGGTCATACAGCAGAGAAACAATAGTCTTTTTGATTTTTATCACACAGAAAAATCAACAACCACCTCACCTCTTCAGAAGTCTTTCTCACTGCTCTCCTTAACTCAAAAACCCTTTAGGATGCAGCAATCAGTAGTCATCCTCTGGATGACTTATAGAGGCCTTAATTGCCTCATTCTGAACAGCTGAAGTTTTCCAACGCCCTAAACCTTTCTGGCTACCTCTGTAGCCGACACCTGGTAGTAATTGGTATATTGTCTAAACAAGGCAGAAATGTATCTCCCATCTGTGACAACACCCACAGATTTACCTGACTTCCTTTCACAATTTATATTATATATTATACACAACATTCCAGTGTGGTTGTACGGTGAGTCCGATTTAGTACAGATCAGACTGGATTTCTCGGTCACCCTGTGCCCCTATTAGAGACACAGGGTGACTTATGCTGCGTACACACGATCAGTAAATCCGATGAGAATGGTCTGATGGACCGTTTTTATCAGACCAAACCAATCGTGTGTGGGCCCCATCAGTTATTTATCCATTGGTTAAAAAATGTAAAACTTGTTTTAAAATTGACCGATGGATACCTAACCAATAGAAAAAAAACGATTGTTTGTAGGCATGTCCATTGGTTAAAAATCCAAGCTCGACACATGCTTGGAAGCATCGAACTTCATTTTTTTCAGCACGTCGTTGTGTTTTACGTCACCGCGTTCTGACACGATCAGTTTTTTAACCGATGGTGTGTAGGCACGACTGACCATCAGTCAGCTTCATCGCTTAACTGATGGAAAAATCCTTCAGACCGTTCTCATCGGATTGACCGATCGTGTGTACAGGGCATTAGACATAGGAGGTGCATGGGGAGCTGTAACAAGGGTTTCCCAACCTCCCCAAGGGATTCTGGGTTCCAAGGGCCCTCCACCCAAAGTGACTCCTGTCACAAGTTTTGGGCAACATTTTATAAAAAGGATATTGGGGAACTGGAGAAAGTGCAGAGAAGGGCAAATAAACTGATAAGAGGCATGGAGGAGCCTCACTATGAGAATAGATTAGAGGAACTGAATACATTCTCTCTTAAGAAGAGGAGATTATTGGGGAATATGATCAACATGTATAAATACATAAGTGGTCCATATAGTTAGCTTGGCATAGAGCTATTTAGTTTGAGGTCATCACATAGGACAAGGGGGCACTCTTTATGTCTGGAGGTAAAGAGATTTAACCCCCAAATACGGAAAAGCTTTTTCACAGTAAGACCTGTGAAAATGTGGAATGCACTCGTTTAAGAGCTGGTTCTAGCCAGCTCAATAGATTGTTTTAAAAAAGGCCTGGATTCTTTCCTAAATGTAGAAAATATAACCAGATACTAATCTTTATAGATAAGATTGATCCAGGGAGAATCCAATTGCCTCTTGGGGAATCAGGAAAAAATGTTTTGACCAGCTGGAATAAATTAAATCATGCATTATGGGTGTTTTTTTTGTTTGCCTTCCTCTGGATCCTCTGCATCAACTATGGGTTTAGGATAGGGTAAATGGAGATTTTCTATGTGTGTGTGTGTGTACCAGAATAACTAACTATAAGGATTTGTCTTTATTATACATGAAATGTCCATGGGAGAATGTGTAAAATATAGATTACTGGTACCATGTTGTATTGATTAGTAAATTAAGAATATGTAAGCCACGTTAACATTAAAGCTGAAATCATGGCAGATACAGTACAAAAAGGCACAAATTAAAGTTTAACTAAAGGCATTATTTGTTCATTTTGGGTACAGTAAGGTGGAGTTATAACCCCTGTCAGTTTTGTTTCCATCTGTATCCCATAGGGCACACTTCCTGTCCCATAGCCAAAACAGGAAGTGAGAAAATATTCCTCTGAATTCCAGGGTGTACCAGGGTCACCAATCTCTCCATTAAAATAATTTTCCTCTATTACTGTTCTGATGTCAACTCAAAATTTGGGATTTTATTTCACTTTCACTTCCAATGATGGTGGTAAATTGGATAAATAGAGAGGGTAGCCTCCCTAATGGAAGCACAGACAGAAATATAATATGACGGATGTTCTAATCCCTCTCCACAAAACAATACAAACATAATGTGACTTTAGTCACACTTTCATTCAGTTCTGTATTCATTAATACACCATAAAAAAAAAGTGGAAGATGAAGAAGCAGTGCAAGGAGTGAGTCAGTTTATGCGCTGAGGAGAAAAAAGTATGACAGAAGCTAATCACTGTGCTGCTTTTTCTTCACTGTTCAGTCACAGGCAGTGAGCGAATTTGTGCCACTAATTCCCATCTCTATGAACTCCCCCCTCACTATCAGCTGTCGCTGTACTGCAGAAGGTACTAATGAAGTGTACTCCATCAGTGAAACAATGTAGAAAGCAGAGTCCAGTTGCCCCCAATACCCACTCAGTGCAACCAATATCTTACCTTTGTCATTTTTGAGGTCAGCAGAAACTTGGTATGCCGGATATCTTACTTCTTCCCCATTACCTTTAGACAGTAGAGAAATAGACTTGGCAAATCATGTTTTATGCAGAACATACTCGTGTAAACACTATTTAATATATGCCTGGTTCAAGTGTTCGTCTCCATTGCCAATAACCAGGGTCCACCTAGGCACCTCACCCCTTTCTAATGGCTAAACTCAAGCTTTACCTTCAGTTTTGCATGGTTGTACAAGCTTCTCTCCTGTACTGAAATTTGTTAATCTGATTTCACTGCACACTGTGAGCTTTCCACAGTGTGCTTTAGCATAGTTGCCAACATTTCCCCCAAAAATTTTAGTAGGATGCAGGGCAGTGTACAGATGTCCATAGAATGTAGAGCAGTGTACAGATGTCCATATGATGTAGAGCAGTGTACAGAGGTCAGTAGGGTGTAGGGCAGTGTACAGAAGTCAGTAGTATGTAGAGCAGTGTACAGAGGTCAGTAGTATGTGGAGCAGTGTACAGAGATCAGTTGTATGTGGGGCAATGTACAGGGGTCAGTAGTGTGTATGGCAGTGTACAGAGTTCAGTAGTGTGTATGGCAGTGTACAGGGGTTAATAGGGTGTAGGGCAGTGTACAGGGGTCAGTAGGGTGTAGGGCAGTGTACAGAGGTCCTTTTAGTATGTAGAACAGTGTACAGAGGTCAGTAGGATGTAGGGCAGTGTACAGAGGTCAGTAGTACGTAGAGCAGTGTAAAGAGGTCCTTTTAGTATGTAGAACAGTGTACAGAGGTCAGTAGGATGTAGGGCAGTGTACAGAGGTCAGTAGGATGTAGGGCAGTGTACAGAGGTCAGTAGGATGTAGTGCAGTGTACAGAGGTCAGTAGGATGTAGGGCCGTGTACAGAGGTCAGTAGTACGTAGAGCAGTGTACAGAGGTCAGTAGTACGTAGAGCAGTGTACAGAGGTCAGTAGTATGTAGGGCAATGTACAGAGGTCAGTAGTATGTAAGACAATGTACAGGGGTCAGTAGGATGTAGGGCAGTGTACAGGGGTCAGTAGAATGTAGAACATTGAACAGAGGTCAGTAGGATGTTGAGTAGTGTACAAATCTCAGTAGAATGTTGTGCAGTGTACAGAGGTCCATAGTATGGAGGTTAGTAGGATGTAGGACAGTGTATGGAGGTTAGTAGGATGTAGGACAGTGTACAGGGGTCCGTAGTATGTAGACGTCAGCAGAGCAGATGAAAAGGGGGTCAGTAAGGTGACGTATGAGGGTCAAGAGGACACATCGTGTCATCAGTACGGAAATCTCCTGCTGATCAGAGCATTTTAGATGGCAGATCCATGTCTGTTCAGTTTCTGCAGAGTGGACACGGACCATGTTTACTCTGCTCTATTGGTAGCCAGAAGTAAAACAGATTCCACCAGTCTGTATACACCCTACTAAACAAAAGAGGAGAGATCCCCTTTCACTTTTTTTCAGTAGACCAGATCAGACCTGGAGGTAGGTGGGTCTAAATGGACACAAGTCCACGACCCTTTAAATGAGGAGTGACCCATAATTGGAATGAGGAATCACCCATAATTGGAATGAGGAGTGACCCATAATGGAAACTAGGAATGACCCATGATTGAAATGAGGAGTGACCTGTGTTTCGAACAAGGAGTGACCCATAATTAGAATTAGGGATGACATATGGTTTGAACAAGGAGTAACCAAAGATTCATGTGTGGGATGACCGTTAGTGGAATGAGGGGTGAACCATGGTTGGAACAAGAAGTGACTTGTGTTTAAAATGAGGGGTGAGGTTGACGTGATGTTTGGAATAGAGTTTAACCTATGATGGATTGGAATAGAGGATAACCTATGATGGGTTGCAACGGACAACAGCTACACTCTTAATGGAAGTCGGTCCCTTTTAGAGTTGGTGCTTGTTCTATACAGCCACTACAGCATAAAGTGTAGAGTTGGGTATCTGTGGCCGCTACAGCAACAACTCACCTCTCTCCCCTGTTCCTCTCCCATAGTCTCTGCAGCCTCACATGCACCAGCAAAAGCGTCTGATCACCCCTCCTCCCCAGCGACCTACCCAATCAAACTATGAGTCTCGCAGGCTCAGCCTCTCATTGATGTTCTCAGTCAGAAATTCAGAGTGATTCATAGAGAGCGCTGCCTGATTAGCTGCTAGAGGATGAGCTACTGACCAATCTGCAAACACAAGCAGGAAGTGGAGGAGGTAGGGCAAGGGATATTTGTGAGTGTCTGTGATTACCCAGCACTGCAACCGTGTTTTTCAATACAGTGAACCAGCAACTCTCAGCTGTCCATTTAATTTTCCAAATTCTGCTCAGGACAAGCTCGGAGCGGGACATCTGTTAGATTTTCATGAGATGGGCATTTCGGGACTGTTGGCAACTATGCCTTAGAAGCTGCAACATATCACATAGAGTTTACCTAATTTCCTGGCTGGAGAATGTCCAGCACCCTCCAGTATTTACCTGAAATCCATTCATTCATTGGATTTCAGTTCTTTTAATTACAGAGGTTCAGAATCACATGTGTAGTGCCCTGCTCCTGTTGAGTAGGTGCTATTTTGTAAATTTAGTTACCTGAGCTGTAGTTTAGCTCAGCGGATTATACCAAATTGTGGGTTTCTGTTCCAGTCCAGCTGTGTTGCACATGTTCCCCTTGCCTGCAGATGTCGCTGTCACCAGGAGTCAAGGTTGGAAATGCAATAGGCTGGGTGCATTGGGTGCCTTCTTCCCAGAAGCAGCCCAGTGGGAGTGGTTAACCCGCTGTGCATTCTGGGGGAGGGTACTTAAGGACAGACACCATTCTGGCGGGGTCTTCCGATCCTGACCTGATGGCCCTCCTGGCCTCAAGGATGCGCTGACAGTGTTTTTCCGGTCTTGGGATCTGCTGGCCCGAGGCTCCACAACTGGGTGGTCCTGTGCTGTCTTGCCTGCGGTAAGAAGCCGAGCAATTAGGGACTCAATTGAAGGACACATCCGGACCAACTTGCCTCACTGTGCTGCCGGCCTGGCTGAAAGATCCTGGCACCGTGAGCTGTGTACTTTCTTTGAAATTTTACTAAGTGTGTGCGTGGTTACACGATCCTGTGGCAGAGGGCTGAGTAACGATTCAACGACACTCATCAAGTCTGTGACAGAGACTTTGAACGAGCTTCGCACCAGCTGCTAGGTCAGTGAGAGTGGGCCTATCCGGTGGTTGCTAAATGCAGCGTGGAACCGATTTGTCCTCTGGATCCAAGACTGTACCCGTGATCCGCAAAGCAAGGTACCTGAACCTTCCCTATGCCTTTACCCCTCTGTTGGAGAACCTGTTTAATAAAACTCTTGAAGAAAAGGAAACTGAAATGTTGGTGCAGACATTCTTTTTGAATAACTCTTCAGGAGGGACCCCTAAGATGAGTGTGGTGAACAGTAAGGTAACGGCAGGCCCAAAATTAAACCAGCAGTTTCTTCGGGGGTAGTGCTACACATGTTAACGTGACCTTAGCCAGTATGCATCCAATTGCAGCTTGTCTAGGAATTCCCACTCCTCCAGACTGACATCCAGCCATCCTAATGTAGAGCCAGTGCTATTGAAAAAGTTCAGAGAGGTAGTTGGCTCTGAACCTGTGTATTTGGTTAAATTGAGGGTCTCTGCTCCAGCTTTGGCTGTACTGTTTGTGCATACTGTCATTATCTGGGGTACTGAGTTCCGCCCCAGGCCGACAGGTGGCAGCAGTAGGGTCAAGTACAGTTGAATATCTCCTCCCAGCAGCCTATCAGGAGGGTTGATCTAGTACCCTAGACGGAGGAGATACAGAGGTAACGTGTCACCCAAATCAAACCAGCAGCTCCTTCGGGGGTAGTGCTACACTAATATTTTCCTGCCCACTGTTTGCATCATGCTGAGTACTTATCGAAGCAGGGCATGGTGTTGTTTTTCAGGAAGCACACCCTGCTGGCCCCTGCCACCAGCTATGATCTGCTAACATTGTATAGAGAAGCACAAAGACCTATGATGATGTCGCTGGGCCTAAAATAAGTGTAGAGCACCCTCCCCCCTATTTGGCGGGGCGTTATGCTAAAGTTAGTGGGGAATGGGAGAGTAGATTGCACCCACTCACAAATTGGTTAAGTTTAGGCTGCTGTCAGTTTAGAACTGCTTTCTAGGTCAGTCTGCATGCTAGGGGAGGTGTTTTATCCCTGAGTGACAGTTGGCGCTGGAAGGGGTTCTGATAGACCCACTTTCTCCCAGCAGCCAATCAGAGGAGGATTTTCCCTCTGGACATGCTGGCGGGAGAGTATATCTGTGGCAGACGCCTGAGAGAAGGTGCGACGTTCTATGCGGGGCCCGCGTTCCAGGTGTGGCATCCACCTTCAGGGTGCGCACATCCATGGGCCCCGCCACCGAGGCCTGCATGGTCGAAGCTACGCACCAAGCGGAGCTTCACCCTGACATCGAAAGGGGCCCTAGCGGATTGCTGGGTCCCAGATCCTAAGCTGGGAGCTGTACGGTGGGAGCAGAGGTTGTTCGCAAGGCCTAGGTGAACCACCAGGAATCCGGTCATCACTACATGACAGGTACACTTCAACTGTCCTCTGATGACTTACTGGGAGGATCCATTAGATCTACCCCTTTGAAAAGTATGGAAATTCCTCAGGCCTGTGGCAGAGGCCCTAATTCCTCCCAGTGACTATTGCAAGTGACCTTTCGGCTGCCAGGCCCAAGTTTAACGCCTGTCAGGGGCACTTTACCCACTCCGTGACTGTACTGAGAGCAAGCTGCTCTTTATAATATCCAAGGCCTGATACTGCAGTTTTCTTCCGCTCATCAACCTTTCTCTATAGTGTGCCATGTTAATGTTGGCCATGTTGGGCCTTGGAATAAAACTTTGAAAACGCACTCTGATGTCTAGACACTCGCTTTATTCACTTTCCAAGTATTCACCTCTATATATAATTGGTAACTTAATACGCCGACCCGAAATGAACCAGCGGCTCCTTCGGGGGTAGCGATACATAAGTTACATAATACAAAAGTTAGGTCCATGTACCAAGTTGATGAGGGGGTAAAGAGGAACCAGGGAAAGCAAAACATGAGCAGATTAAACTTTTGCTTTAAAACATTTATAATGCAAATTTAATAAGTAGCATCATTACTTGCATGCTTATCTACCCTTGTCTGCTGTTTACACCTCTTGTCTGCCCATATAGTACATTTGCATTCTGTAAGTTTGAAAAATGTAGTTTTCAGCAGAAAATCAAGTTTGTGATGGAAGAAACATGCTATATTGGCAGATACACAATAAAAAGTTACTAAACTGGGATTTGCTACATGCAAAATTTAAGGATGATACATTTACAAAACCAGTGGCGTAACTAGAACCTTCAGGGCCCCGATGCATGAAACAATGAAGGGCCCCCCCAATTTTGCCAACCTACCAGATTGAAATTTACTTTCACAACATCCGAAATCTACTGGCACAGCCACGTTTTTACTGGCATTTCGCAAAAGTTACTAAATAAAATGTAATAGACATTAAGGTAAAAAAACATAATTTCAATATAATAAGGGCAAATGATTTAGTCACATCACCCCCTGCCTCTATCCCCTCTGCCACCAACACCAGCTGCCTTCACCCCCCGATTTGAACAAATCTGTCTGCTGGCCGTTTTGGTTTGATCGCTGTACACACGATCAAACCAAAATCCTCGTCAGCAGACAGCGCGGTGACGTGGGGGTGACGTTGACGCCGCCACATCACCGCACCAGGAAGTAAATTACTTCCGCGCATGCGTCGAATCCATTCGACGCATGTGCGAGAAGATATGTCTGCTGGTTAGCGTACTAACCAGCAGATATATCGGGCAGATGGATTCCCAGCCGACAGATTTTAAAGCATGCTTTAAAATCTGTCGGCTGGCCAAATCCGTCGGCTCGCCCGTACACACGATCAAATCTGTCTGCTGGGACGGTCGGGCCGACCGTTTCCAGCAGATAGATTTGATCGTGTGTACGCGGCCTTAGGATGGCTTATGGCAAACCAGCATGTACAGTATCTTCTGGAGAATGATAGGAGACCTGCTAGTTCTGGTTTTGATTGATGCGCTGAAGAGGTACCACCATTTTTTTGTAATATGGCTTCTTTAGACTGTATACAAGTGATCTGCATAGACCTGTTGATGCCATAATACCGTGTTAAGGTGCAGTGTGCTACATGGGCGGCATTTTAGTGTGGTACTGCCCACTAAACGTGACAGGAGTTTTATATTTTACTGTGGCCGTTAAAGTGGTTGTAAACCTCAGGCACAAAATACTATAAACAAAGCATATCCTTCTATAGTGTGTACTAGTCCCCATCCAAAGCACTAATTGTAACTTTTGTCTGCCGCTTTGTTCCTCTGTTATCTGCATAAGTTACTTTTGACAAATGTTTCTGACACCAAGAGAAAAATTGTGACGGGGAGGGTTTTCCAGAAGATTGACAACCTCAGCTCTATTCTTTGTGTGCTGTGTGAAGGGGATATGTCCCTTCCCTCCATTCAGCTCTGAGTTCTCCCAACTGAGCTCTGCAGTGTATAATTTCTAGTGTTGAGCAGAATATGCCATATTCGATTTCGCGATATATCTCGAATATATAGTCGAATATTCGAGATATATTCGTTAAATGCGAATATTCGCGATATTTTTTGGAAATGAAATTATTGCGAAATTTCGCTATTGCGAATGCGAATGCGATTGCGAATTGCGAATGCGAATGAAATTTCGAGAAATGCGGAAGGAGCACTCTGATTGGCTCAGAATATTCGTGATATATTACAATACAAAATAATTGCGAATATTCGGCAAATGCGGAAGGAGCACTCTGATTGGCTCAGAATATTCGTGATATTTTATAATACAAAATAATTGCGAAGTTTCGAGAAATGCGGAATGGAGCACTCTGATTGGCTCAGAATATTCGTGATATATTACAATACAAAATAATTGCGAAATTTCGAGAAATGCGGAATGGAGCACTCTGATTGGCTCAGAATATTCGTGATATATTACAATACAAAATAATTGCGAATATTCGGCAAATGCGGAAGGAGCACTCTGATTGGCTCAGAATATTCGTGATATATTACAATACAAAATAATTGCGAATATTCGGCAAATGCGGAAGGAGCACTCTGATTGGCTCAGAATATTTGTGATATATTACAATACAAAATAATTGCGAATATTCGGCAAATGCGGAAGGAGCACTTTGATTGGCTCAGAATATTCTTGATATTTTATCGTAATTTCGCAAAAATGCGAATGAGAAATTGATTGCGGAATTTCGACAGTAACACTCTGAAATCGAATATATGTGTTATTTTAGCTAAAAACAATATTGCGAATTTCTCGAAAATAATCGCGCGATATCGCTATTGCCGAATAATCGCATTGCGATTTTTCGGCAATATAAAATGATCGCTGCAGATATTCGGCCCAAGGTCTCTAATCATACCAGCAATGCTTTTAGACGTCGATGGGGATCTCTAGGATGTGATCTGTTCTAAAAAAAAATTGAAAAAATACGAATATTCGAAATAGCGAATATTCACCGCGAAATTCGGAATATATCGCGAATACTCGAATATGCCATATTCGAGCCGAATATTCGCAATACGAATATTCGTGAGCAACACTAATAATTTCAGCTCTCTACCTTCTTTTTCTCCAACAGCTCAGACAAGCTTTAATAATCCTGGGTTTTGAAAGGATGTAGAGAAGCTGCAGATAAACAGGTGGCCTAAGTGGTTGCATGTCCTTATTTGTGTGGGTGGCATGGTCTGAGTAGTAAAAACGCAACATCAACCACCAGCTTTTAGCGCCCCTGTCTGTAATAATAAGTCCTAACATACAATGATTAATTAAAGAGCAATAACAAATGCGGCTAGATTTTTATTGAGTGTTTCGTAAGGGACCACCCCTTAACAGGGCAGTCTTAATGAGAGAGCACACCTGGGCACTGCCCAAAGCAGCTGGTCCTTGAGCCCATGCTGCCCCAAAATAGGGGGCCCCATGATGGCACTGAGAGTGATAAATACACAGAGAAGGCAGTCTGCCTCCTACCTACTTGATGTCTGTTTACCTGCATTGTCATCATTGTAGGGGCCCCCAGAGCATTACTTTGCCCAGGGGCCCATGATGCTATTAAAACGGCACTGCCCCTTAAGTGAGATAGAGAGAAAAAAAATTGTGATGTTATCCACTACCTGTCTATCTGCTTTTGCCACCTCATTTTCATAACAGATCTATCTATCTATCTATCTATCTATCTATCTTCACTTTGGTCTCTATGCTTTTTTTCTTTGTTACTTTCTATTTTTAAGGAGATGAGGTCAATGCTTAGAGCAGAGCAGTAAAATAAAGCTGTTTCTTGATCGTTATTGTCTGTGCGTTAAGAGACATTTGGTATTGCTCATTTTTCTCTCTTGCAGGTGTCCCTGTCTTGCATTGCCGGAGAGGAAGTTGCTTTTGTTAATCAGATTGTCCTCCTCAGCGGAGATAAGAGGATTTCCAGAGATAGTGCTGCTCTCCTTACTGACTAAGCTATCTGAAACCCCGTCAAATAATAACCATTAACTGAGCTGGCCTAGTAAATGACGATCCAAATCGTAGTGTTGTTTACAGTGAGCAGCACAAAAGCATATATGTTTCCTCCTATGCTCACACACTGACCTAAAGGTCTCAAACTGGATAGATGGAATGGAATCCGAATATTTGTTGGTGAAGGATTAGACCACTATTTTGGCTGACATGCCAAATAATTCCAAAGAACCTATAGGAAGAGCTTCTGAATCCTGTGAACAGCAACGAAAGCAGATAGTTTGCCAAACCGCTGGACTTTTTTTTTTCCACACATTCATGTCCATTTTCTCAGTTTCTGCGCCAAATATGGGGAAATCATTTTTTTTTTTTTTTTTTTTATGCCAAGCAATCTGCTCTGTTTCTGTGTAGATTTAGCACACTCCTGATTAGGTTTCTAGGAGGCTAGGCTTAATTCTGCTGTTATTAGTGGAGCAGTTGTTGATTGCTCTTGACTGCTCTGGGTCTCAGTTTGATTGTTCAGCCCTGTCTTCCAGAGGCTTCTGGAAAATCAGGCCACGTACATGCGGAGCGTTTCCAGCGGACATGTCTCCTCCGGATTTTTGTCCGATGTGTACACACCATCGGATGAAAATCCCCTCGGCCAGGGAACGCAGTGACCTGGCGGTGACATTGACGCCGCCACATCACCAAACCCGGAAATAAAATGCTTCCATTCGACACATGCGCGGACAGATCCGACGGACAGGTTTGTAGTGGACAAATTTCAAAGCATGCTTTGAAATTTGTCCGATGGACAAACCTGTCTGCTCGCCCGTACACACGATCGGATTTGTCTGCTGAAACGGTCCGTCGGACCGGTTTCAGCAGATAAATTTGACCGTGTGTACGCGGTCTAAAAGGTGGACTAAGGCAAATCTCTGCCTGAATATTTATTGTACTCCAGCCAATCCCTGGGGAGGTGAGCCCAGAGGGTGGATGGACAGGCAGATAAATAGTCTTTAGAGCAGCAGGGTCTTTTTTTCCCCTGTTTGAGGGAGTTTGCCCCTATGGGTGGGGGAGGGGGGCTACCCCCCACCTGCAGCAGCAATCCTGGTTCTAGCAGCCTTTTCATCAAGGTCCCAGCTGTGACAGAGCTGAGGGGCCCATCTCTTAGGATCCCTTTTAGAGCTGGTAAAAGGGATTGCTCACCTGGGGAACTGGTCTGGAGAGCATACTAAAAAGTGTCCGATAGATACTTGCAGGGACATCCAGTGATCCACAGGCATTGGGAGCATGGACCTAAGCCCAAGGTTCTTAGTGACTGTGTACTGTATTTCCCCTGGGTGGACAATCCTACAGAATTCCTGCCGGGAAAATGTATCCATACTCGAACCTGCATTCAGACTACATACAGAGACTGAGCAAGGGGAAGTATCATACCAACAAATAAGGAATATGGAGTATCCAATACCTCCTCTCCCCCATCCCAATTTCTTCAATAATAAAAATTCCAAAAAGACAAAACCTAGACTTACCATTGAGCTGGAAAGAGTGAAATGTTGCTGTGTGCCTGGCTGCCTCCACACTAGTTCTAGGGAAGATGCGGTTGTATTACAGTTCGCTCCTGCAGGAGTAACACTACATATATGTGCATTCAAAATAACAAATCTTGAAGTGCTATTTTGCTTTCACACAGTAAAATTTCATATGGTAAAAAATGATGCCAAACACAAAAAGGGTTAAAGTGGTTGTAAAGGAAGAAGGTTTTTATTTTTTTCATCTTAATGCATTCTATCCAAATTGTATTACATGTGAACACCCTCAAATGGTTGTGGCCGTGAATGTGTCCAGTAAGTCCCCTCACCAGTATTCCAACAGTACAAACAAATGGCCACTGCCCCCACCCATAACTGGCTGCAAGTTCCCCCCACTTCCTCCCTAAATACTTACCTAAGTCCTCTCTTAATCCAGCGATCTGCCCATCTGCAGCAGCATTGGTCTATCTCCCTGCTCTCGTATGCACCACAGAGGCAGCAGCGAGAGCCATTGGCTTCTGCTTCTGTCAATCAAATCCTGTGAGGAGGGAGCAGGGAGCCTGGCCATGCTGTGCTCTGTATACTATGGGGACACAGAGAGAAGAGGAGGAGTGGCGAGCGCTGGCGGGGGACCCCAGAAGAAGAGAGGTATAAACCTATTTTTATTTTAGAAAAAAGCATTTGAGCCTTTAGTATCATGTTAATATCTAACTGTTTACAAACACTTAGGCACCATCAGACAGACACAATCTGTTTCTTTCTCTTTTCTGTTTTCTTCTATTGCCCTTGCCAAATTTCTGCTTCCAATAGTACAGGGATGTAAGGAATTCCATAGCCTGCTACAGTAATAATCTGAATCTCCATTCCATACAAGCCAATGTACAGTAAAGTTTTTTTCTTTCTTATGTAGCACCCTTCTGTGTAGGCTGGTAGGATATAAGGTAAATTTAGTGTGACTTTTTAGTCATTGGAGCAGCAGTTGATTTTTTTTGGGCTGCTTTGAGTTTAACGGGATGCAGGTTTGACTATTCTCTCTGCCTTCTGGAGGCTTCTGGAACACAAAAGTCAAATATGTAGCTTAATATTTATGGAGTATCAGCCAATCCCTGAGGGGTGGCCAAGCAGGTGGCTGGAGAAGCTGATAAGTGCCTACATCTGAGTTTATCTTCAACACCCCTAGTTTCACCTCAGGAATCCAGTCTGCAGAACCTTACTAGAAGGCATCTGGAGGAAAGCTGAAGGACCACAGCTGTTCCCTGGCCTTGTGAGTACTGACTGTTCCAAAGGATCCTGGTGACTGCCTGGGTGCTATTGAGATGTCTGAGCCAAATGATGCAGTTCTTCATTGATGGGTTCTCTACCTCTGACCTTTCCCTTAGTCATTATAAGGGAGAATGCATTTTGAAGTGAAGCAGCTTTTGCTTCTGAGGATCTTAACACAGGGAAAGGCGTCCTCTTATTGGACCTTATAGTCTGGAGTATCCTATACCATGAAACCTCTCTCATTGTTCACCTTTCTAACAATAAACACAGAGGGCCAGATTCAGCAAGACTTGCGCTGGAGTATTTTGATATGCGCCGCGTAACTGTGAAGATGCGCCGTCGTATCTATGTGGCCGTACCCACCAAACTAGATGAGACAGAAAACGGACCATTTCTGATCGGCTTAACTTTCCGACGCCAGAGTCTCGTCAGCGCATAATTTCGCTTGGCGCATCAGTCGCGCCTATTGATTTCCCCTGCAAATATGCAAATGAGGGAGATTTCCCGATTCGCGAACGGATTAGCACCATAGGCTGGCTACATGCGCCGCGCGTATCTCGTCCGTCCGGCGCAAAGTTATTTCTACAAATAGCTGCTTTATCTTTACTCCAGACGGCCACAGGTTAGCAGGAGAGCAGCTACAGCAGCAGCGTTACCGACAAAACTAGCAAGCTGAACAACCACACGTGCAAGGACAACACCTCTGTGTGCCAACATGCCAGGGGCAGTCGCGGTCCTAGCACTAGTACTGGGTCCCCCGGTACGGAGGAGGCGGGCACGTGAGAGGATATACCGCACGCGCATGAGCCTCTTTGGCATGGGGGATGAGGAGGTGTATCACCTCTTCAGATTCAGCCCAGATGCAATACTTGAACTAACCACAACCCTGCAGGGTGACATCACCAGCAAGACACACCGCTCACAAGCAGTGCAGCCACTGGTGAAGGTACTGGCAACACTTCATTTCCTTGCCAGTGGATCATTCCAGCGTACAAGTGGAGTGGTGGCTGGGATGTCACAGTCCTCCATGAGCAGATGTGTGCACCAGGTTGTCCCCGCAATCCTCAGACGCATGTCCAACCAGTTCATCAGACCCACCACTGAGGAGCTGCGGCTGAAGGCAATGACAGATTTCTACAGCATTGCCAGATTCCCACGCACTGTGGGGGCCATTGATTGCACACATGTGGCCCTACAGCCCCCCAGTGCCACAGAGCACATATACCGCAATCGGAAGCATTGGCATTCCATCAACGTACAGGTGATAGCCGATGCCCAACGCCTCATATGGCACGTCCGTGCCAAACACCCCGGATCCAGCCATGACAGCTTCATATACCGTCAGAGCCCCATCCCAGCAGAATTCGAGCAGAACATGTATGGGGACAGCTGGCTGGTTGGTGAGTGACATGGGTGGCAGGCATGACTATCCCCTCCCATGATGCACACATCACAAGGGCCACATGCATGACTAACATCCTCCTGTCTTTTCCCTTCCAGGTGACTCTGCATATGCACTAGGACCCCATCTAATGACTCCTTTTCGGAACCCCCAAACCAGAGGAGAGAGAAAATACAATGAAGCACACATCAAAACCCGTGCAGTGGTGGAGCAAACATTTGGGCTCCTGAAGTCCCATTTCCGCTGCCTGGATAAGTCGGGGGGGGACCCTATTGTATTCCCCTACCTTCGTGTGTCAGATCATCGGTGCATGTTGCATTCTGCACAACTTTGCTATGAGAAAAGGCCTGCAGATTGACATACGTGATGACCTGACCCCCGACCCACACAGTCCCCACCTTCCAGAGGCTACACAGTCTGCTGATGGAAGAGCAGTCAGGAGGGTCCTCGCCGTAGGCATCTTTGGACACTAAACCAAAACATTAATCACACAGACAATGCATGCATGCACACCACTGATGTCCCTAGATCACACACACCACATTCACATCGCATTGGATTAGCCCAAGTCCAGCATGTAGGACTTGGGAGCAGCAACGCCAGCGTCAAGGCCCCAATGATGTCGCTGTCCATTCATACACCTTTCACACGTCATTCATACAGCCGTGGGGATAACTTCTCCACCACGGCCGAGGGTGACACCCCTTACTGGCAGGAGTGCCACCCCCTCACATTCACACACCATTCACACTGTCCCCTGCACTCCTGACTGTGTGCAATTAAAAATAAAATATAAACTCATAACCTGAGTAATAAAATAAAATAGAAACGCATAACCTGAGCAAGAATAAAAAAATAAAAATGAACCCAAAAAAAAAATCCCTCATCTGGGACGACGGGGGCTCCTCCTGGTGGGCACTCTCGGGCTCCTCAGCTGCCTGGAGGGAGTGGGTGGGGGTGGGGGGGGCATCTGGAGGAGGCTGATCCCCGGGTGGGCCACTCCTGGCAGCTGTTGGCTGCATGCCCTCCAAGGCCACGGCAATCTGGCTCAGATAGAGGTTGGTCTGGGCCTGCATTCTCAGCTGGCGGGTGATATTATGCCGCTGGGCACGCTGCCGCTGCCTCCCCTCTTCCCGGATGGCAGCTGTGTTGGCGTGGACGGCTGCTGTGAGGTGCCGTACATCAGCCTGCACCTCCCCCAGGCTGGTCACAACGTCCTGCACACCACTGGGCTGCTGCGATACGGAGCCCAGGCTGTCAGCGAGCCGGTCCAAGTGGCCAGCAATCTCCCCCATCTGCTGGGTTTGCCGGGCGTGGTCCATCGCCACCTGGTCCTGGACCAGATCAGACACCCCCCTGGTCTTACGGGTCGCCTTCCTGGGGCCAGGAGAAGGTTGTCCCTGTGGGGATGGAGTCGCCCTTGAGGGGCTACCGAGGATGGGTGAGGGGATGACAGAGGGGCCTGCAGAAGGGGAGGACTCTGATAAAAACAAAATAAACTCCTGCTGAGGAACAGGCTCCTCCTCAACCATCTCTGCAGAAGTGGTGTGGGCACTCTCCTCCACCTCGGTGTCTTCAGCACCCAGGGGCTCGTCCTCAGGATCCCGTTGGGGGGTTGGGGTGGAATGGCCGGCAACAGATGATGGCCCAGCTCCGTCATCTGTGGATGACACAAAGCAGACACATGTTGGTGGTCCCACACACTTGGCACATGTACCCTCCCCCCCACATGCAACACACCAAATAGAAGATAAAAAACACTTACCTGTCCTGGAGCCTTCCTCCATAGAATCATAGCCTGGTACCCCCTCCAACTGCTCCCTCTCCAGGCAGCGGGCGACCACCTCCTCCTCTGTGGTCAGGCTGACCGGACATGGGGGTCCACCACCTGTGCCCCTCTCATGCCTCCTGATGGTGGCCACCTTGCCACGGACCTTGCGCCAGCAGGTCATTATTTTTTTTCTGGATATCACCAGCAGTCCGGGTGGAGTACCCCAACATATTCACCCTGCCAGCAATGGTGTCCAGGATGGCCTGCTTCCTCTCCCGGCTGGTCTTCCGACTTTTCTTTCCGTGGAGAAAATCGTTATAAGTCTCCATAGCGGAGATGACCACAGAGACCTCCTGGGCATTGAAATTGAGGTTCCTCCTCTCTTTGGGGGGAGCGGGAGCAGCCATTACAGAGCAAAAGTAACTTCCCTGGGGTGGGGGGAAACGGAAATACTTTTGTGCCGGAATGGCGCTTCCGCTGGCGTTTTTATACGCGCAACGGAACACATTGCGCTGACGTTTCCCGTGAAGTGGTGCCGACGGAAGTTGTGAGCATGTGCACAGGGGGCCGAGTGAAGCCTCACTCACTGCGCATGCTCCGTGGATGATGCGCTGAACGTAAGCCTCTGCGCTGGGCTCCGCCCATCATTTACATATGATCACACCTACTTCCACTTGCGTCGGGTTGCGCCAACGCATCTTCGTTACTCCGTCGCAAAGTAACGGCCATGGGCTTGGTGAATGCTGTAGTTCACTCGCTAGTTTGCGTCAGCGCAGCGTATATGCATTGCGCTACATTGGCGAAAAGATGCGCGCATCTACCTGAATCTGGCCCAGAATAAGGACATTCCCCTAGAGTGCTTCTTGTGTCAGTGTGCATAAACATAGTGTTCTGGCAGCCTCTGCATTAGTAGGGGAGAACTTTTATCATCATCAACCAGCCATCCTTTCGAGAGTACCACTACATTTATATGTCTTTCTTTTTATTAGTACTAAAAAAAAAATATTAAATTCTAGATTTCTTACATTTTATAGCCAGGTAAGTAGGAAATATTGCATATAAATACTTTGAATGTATTTTCTTCACCAGATCTCTAGGCTACTTACGCTTTTCTGCCAGGCTAATACAGTAAACCTTGGATTGCGAGCATAACTCATTCCAGATACATGCTTGTAATCCAAAGCATTTGTATTTCAAAGAGAATTTCCCCATAAAAAATTATAGAAACTCCAATGATTCGTTCCACAACCATTTATTCAGGGCCATATTAAGAACATCATGGGCCTGGTGCTGAGGATTTCGGTGGGGGCCTTTTATAAATAATAAAAAAATGCGTGGGAATCACAGCGCAGCAATGGAGGGCCCAGTCTGTAAATTTAAGTGTACCCTAATGTGCTAATATGCTGTGCATACTTGTACGTTGTGGCATAACCTACCCCAGGGCCTCTAAAAAGTAGTAATGTCAGTAAGGTTTACTACCGCTTTATTATCCCAGGCCAGGATCCCAAAAACCTCTCATGGGGGCCCCCTACTGACCCAGTGGCCCTTGGGGAGTGCATATGTGCATAGTTGCCAACATTTAAAAAATATTTTCAGGGACACTTTTTTTCACAAGTGCTATATTTAGAGTAGCTGAGATTCCCTATGTTCCTCTGTACATCACCGTAGTAATCACAAATTAAATAAGTTCTAATAATGGGACAGAACAAATATGAGAACTGAGATTTCCTTTAGTTGAACTAACAAAAGTGTGTCCATTTTAGAGCTGGTAACATTGAGGGTATTCAGTATAATTTTAAAGAACTGTTTTTGCAGGTAAGCAACAAAGGGGAGGAGTACGGATGGTATATAAGTGGGAAGTGTGAAGTGTGAAGAGTATGACAGTGGGCAGTATGTACAGGAGGAGTGTGGGGGTATGACAGAGGGTAGTATGTACCAGAGAGAAGTGTGGAGGGTATAATGGGGCAGTATGTACAGGAGAGGAGTGTGGAGGGTATGACAGTGGGCAGTATGTACAGGAGAGGAATGGGGACGGTATGATAGTGGGCACTATAAATAGGAGAGGAGTGTGGAGGGTGCGACAGTGGGCACTATGTACAGGAGAGGAGTGTGGGGGGTATGACAGTGGGCGATCTGTATAGGAGAGGAGTGTGGAGGGTATGACAGTGGTCACTATGTACAGGAGAGGAGTGTGGAGGGTATGACAGTGGGCATTATGTATAGGAGAGAAGTGTGGAGAGTATGACAGTGGGCACTATGTACAGGAGAGGAGTGTGGAGAGTATGACAGTGGGCACTATGTATAGGAGAGGAGTGTGTAGGGTATGACAGTGTGCACTATGTACAGGAGAGGAGTGTGGAGAGTATGACAGTGAGCACTATGTATAGGAGAGGAGTGTGTAGGGTATGACAGTGTGCACTATGTACAGGAGAGGAGTGTGGAGAGTATGACAGTGAGGACTATGTATAGGAGAGGAGTGTCGGGGTTATGAAAGTGCGCGCTCTGTATAGGAGAGGAGTGTGGAGGATATGACAGTGGGCAGTATGTACAGGAGAGGAATGGGGACGGTATGATAGTGGGCACTATGTATAGGAGAGGAGTGTGGAGGGTGCGACAGTGGGCACTATGTACAGGAGAGGAGTGTGGGGGGTATGACAGTGGGCGCTCTGTATAGGAGAGGAGTGTGGGGGGTATGACAGTGGGCGCTCTGTATAGGAGAGGAGTGTGGAGGGTATGACAGTGGGCACTATGTACAGGAGAGGAGTGTGGAGGGTATGATGATGGGCATATGTATAGGAGAGAAGTGTGGAAGGGATGACAGTGAGCAGTATGTACAGGAGAGAAGCGTGGAGGGTACGACAGTGGGCAGTATGTACAGGAGAGAAGTGTATGACAGTGGGCAGTATGTACAGGAGAGGAGTGTGGATCGTATGATAGTGGGCACTATGTATAGGAGAGGAGTGTGGAGGGTATGACAGTGAGCAGTATGTACAGGAGAGGAGTGTGGAGGGTGCGACAGTGGGCACTATGTACAGGAGAGGAATGTGGAGGGTCTAACAGTGGGCACTATGTACAGGAGAGGAGTGTGGAGGGTATGACAGTGGGCAGTATGTACAGGAGAGGAGTGTAGAGGGGATTACAGTGAGCAGCAGAAGAGAAGTGTGGGGGATATGACAGTGGGCGGTATGTACAGGAGAGAAATGTATGACAGCAGGTACTATGTACAGGAGAGGAGTGTGAAGGGTATGACAGTGGGTAGTATATACAGGAGAGGAGTGTGAAGGGTATGACAGTGGGCAGTATGTACAGGAGGAGTGTGGGGGTATGACAGAGGGTAGTATGTACCAGAGACAAGTGTGGAGGGTATAATGGGGCAGTATGTACTGGAGAGGAGTGTGGATGGTATGACAGTGGGCAGTATGTACAGGAGAGGAATGGGGACGGTATGACGGTGGGCACTATGTATAGGAGAGAAGTGTGGGGAGTATGACAGTGTGCACTATGTACAGGAGAGGAGTGTGGAGAGTATGACAGTAAGCACTATGTATAGGAGAGACCTGTGGAGAGTATGACAGTGGGCACTATGTACAGGAGAGGAGTGTTGGGGTTATGACAGTGGTCACTATGTACAGGAGAGGAGTGTGAGGATATGACAGTGGGCACTATGTACAGGAGAGGAGTGTGGAGAGTATGACAGTGAGCACTATGTACAGGAGTGGAAGGATGTTTACGGGACTGTGTAGAGGTTAAGCGGGTCATACATTAATTGAAATTACACCAATTATGCAGAGACCAGCCATAGTCGATCTATGTATGGGCTAGCTGGTTTTACACAAGTCAATCTATTTATCGACTTGAGTACAACCAGCCTGTTTTTCCCAAAACAATCAGTGCTGCCAGGTATAGTTAGCAACACTGATCATTGTACTCACTGACAGAACACAATAACACTACAGGAGTGATTCCCCCATCTACAGGTCAGCAGGTGAGAGGGTGTGTGGGGACAGGCTGGGGAGAGATACCAGTCAGTGGCTGGGTAGGCACTGGCTAGTATCAGAGCCAGATACACACAGGTTACATACATCGTGATTGTTAGAGCGAGAGCAATAATTCTAGCACTAGTCCTCCTCTGTAACTCTAAACATGTAACCTAAAAATTTTTTAAAGCATCGCTTAGGATACCAAAAAAAATCGTGCTTACTTTAGTGTTTTTTTTAATGAATGAAACAGTTTATTTAAAAAAAAAAACATGTTTGAAAAATTGCTGCGCAAATACAGTACCGTGCTAGAGCTGCACAATTAGGGCCAGATTCTCAGCGGCGCTACGCCTGCGTAAATGGATATGCGCGGCGTAATTGTAAATGTGCGCCTGCGTATCGATGCGCAGTAAACACAGAACCACATACGCGAGAAAATCTTTTTCGTCTGAGCGGCGAAAATGCTTTAAGCTAGCGCGGCGTAGGCGCATAGTTTCGCATCGCAAATATTCAGCTCCCATTGAATTAGCATGCAAATATGCAAATGAGGGAGATGCGCGGATTCCCGAAACTACGCGCGTTCGGCGTTGACTACTCGTGGTGCACGTAACAGGAAAGCCTTGAGTAAACATACCCCTCATAAAAGCACGGGTAACTTTGCTCAAGACCGTGTGCAAGTCAGCTGGAGAGCACCATAACGGACGAGCTGAGCAATCACACTTAATGGACAACACATTCGTATGCCAACATGCCAGGGGCAGCCATGGTCTTATCACTACTAATGTATGCAGATGAAGAGGAGCATAGAAGGAGGAGGAGGAGGAGGGGGGCACGTGAGAGGATATACCGAACGCGCATGAGCCTCTTTGGCATGGGTGATGAGGAGGTGTATCGCATCTTCAGATTCAGCCCTGCTGCCATCCTGGAAATAACCACAGCCCTGCAGGAGGACATCACCAGCCAGACATACCGCTCACATGCACTGCAGCCACTGGTGAAGGTACTGGCAACACTGCATTTCCTGGCCAGTGGATCATTCCAGAGTACAAGTGGAGTGGTGGCAGGGATGTCACAAACCAGCATAAGCAGATGTCTGCACCAGGTTGTCCCTGCAATCCTCAGACGCATGGCCAACCAAATCATCAGACCCACCACTGAGGAGCTGCGGCTAAAGGCAATGACAGATTTCTACAGAATTGACGGATTCCCACGCACCATCGGGGCCATTGATTGCACACATGTGGCACTACAGCCCCCCAGTGCCACAGAGCACATTTACCGCAATCGGAAGCATTGGCATTCCATCAACGTACAGGTGATAGCCGATGCCAAATACCTCATATGGCACGTCCATGCCAAAGACCCCGGGTCCAGCCATGACAGCTACATATACCGTCAAAGCACCATCCCAGCAGATTTTGAGCAGGACATGTATGGGGACAGCTGGCTGGTTGATGAGTGACATGGGTGGCAGGCATGACTGTCCCCCCCATGATGCAGACATCACAAGGGGCACATGCACGACTAACATCCTCCTGTCTTTTCCCTTACAGGTGACTCTGCATATGTACTTGGACCCCATCTCATGACTCCTTTCCGGAATCCCCAAACCAGAGGAGAGAGAAGATACAATGAAGCACACATCAAAACCCGTGCAGTGGTGGAGCGCACATTTGGCCTCCTGAAGTCCTGTTTCCGATGCCTGGATAAGTCCGGGGGGGCCCTGTTGTATTCCCCCAACTTTGTGGGTCAGATCATCGGTGCATGTTGCATTCTGCACAACTTTGCCATGAGAAAGGGCCTGCAGATTGCCCTACGTGATGACCTGACCCCCCAACCACACAGCCCCCCCCGCCAGAGGAGACCCTGTCTGCTGATGGAAGAGCAGTCAGGAGGGTCCTCGTGTTACGAATCTTTGATCGTTAAACACACACATTCATCATGTCACACAGATAATGCACGCGTGTACACCACTGTGGTCCCTAGATCACACACCCCACATCCACATCACATTGGATTAGCCCAAGTCCAGCATGCAGGACTTGGGAGCAGCAATGCCACGTCAAGGCCCCAATGATGTTGCTGTCCATTCATACACCATTCACACAGCCGTGGGGATAACTTCTCCCCAACGGTCGAGGGTGACACCCCTTACTGGCAGGAGTGCCACCCCCACATTCACACACCATTCACACTGCACCGTGTGCAGTATCAAGAAAATAAAATAAAAAGCTCTTAACCAGAGCATTATAAAATAAAATAAAAAGCTCTTAACCAGAGCATTATAAAATTAAATAAAAAGCTCTTAACCAGAGCAAAATAATCAAAACATAAAAACTAATGGGCCCGGCGGGGGCTCCGCCTGGTGCCACGGCTCCTGCCCCTCACTTGCCTGGGGGCAGCCACAGGTGGGGGGGTGGGTAGCAGGTGGAGGAGAAGCATCCCCATGTCCCTCCCTGGCTGCCTGCATGCCCTCCAGGGCAACTGCAATGCGGGTCTGGACAGCTGTCTGCTCCACGACTGCAAGCCGCAGGGCTTTGACCTCCCCCACAAGGTCGGAGGTGGTCGCCTGCAGCTCCGCCAGGCTGGTGACTGTCGCTGCGCTGTTGCCAGCGACATCCAGGATGGCGTCCGTAATGGCATCCGAGGAGGCCAGGCTGTCGGCCAGGCGCCTCATCTCGCCCACGACCTCTGAAAGGTGACGATTCTGCTGGTCCTGCTGCCTGGCCAGCTGCTCCGGCAGGACCTTGGGTACACCCCTGGTCTTGCAAGTCGCCTTCCGGGGAGTGGCAGGGGACCTGGCATAAGGGGAGGATGTTGAGGGGCCGGAGATGAGGGGGGGGGGGAACAGAGGGACTGGAGAGGTTGGGGGTGGACCCTGAGGGGCTTGAAAAAGATGGGGGGATAGCCTGGGCTAGTCCGGGCAACTCATGGTCCTCCTCCAAAACCAGGTAGAGCTCCTGGTCGACGAGCTCCTCCTCAACCACCTCCTCCGTAGAGGTGTGCCCACTTCCCTCCAACAAGTCCTCTTCCAGGGGGGCAGCCAGAGGGACTGGATGTTCGGGGGATGTCTCCGGACGGGCCCTGGCAGCCACAGATGGCCCCGATCCCTCCTGCACATCTGTGGATGACACAAAAGATGCCCATGTTGGTGGACCCACACACTTGGCACATGTTCCCTTCCACCCCCACACATGCTACACAACAGATAGAATATAAAACACACTTACCTGTCCTCAGGGCTGGCACAACCGACTCATAGCCCCCAACTCCCTCAACCTGCTCCCTCTGCAGGCAGCGGGCGACCACCTTATCCTCCTCAGTCAGGCGGACATTGCAGGGTGGGCCCCCTCCAGTGCCCCTGGCATGCCGAGCTTGAGTCGCCAGCTTGCCCTTCACAAGACGCCGCAGGTCATTCATTTTTTTTTAATATCCTGCGGGGTCCGGGTCTCGTGAGAAACCCTGCGCCGGCGAATCGTAGGGAGGCTTTGCGCATGCGCATAAGGCATCCATGTCACGGCGCGGGTCAACCACGTCACGGCGCGGGTCATCCACGTCACGGCGCATGCTCCGTTCGTCCCGGCCTGCATTTGCATGGGGTCACGCTTCATTACAATGCAACACGCCCACTTCCCTCCTACTTTGGAGTTGCGCCGGATTACGCCGATGATTTTACGCGACGCAGGCGCATCTTGGAGCGCATTTACTTAGAGAATACGGTACTTGCCACTCCGCGTTACGTCGGCGTAGTGCATCTGAGATGTGCAACGCCTGCATAATTAGGCGCGCAGCTACGAGAATCTGGCCCTTAATCGTTAAAAAATCGTGATCTCGATTCAACCCCCCTGACATCTCCATTCTCCAATGCAGAGTTTGCTGATTCTTTCAGCTGTCAAAAGAAAATATCTGGGCAGTCTGAAACTAAGGCTCCATTCAGACCTAGGCGTTTTGTCGCCCTACGCCTGACGCTGAAGCAGCCCTAGATACGCTGGAGGGGCGAATTAACATTGTCGGCTATGGAGATGGTTCACATCTCCACGCCGAACGCCCAAACGCCCGTACGCCTGAAGCTCAAACAAGTCCCGGACCCTTTTTTTCAGGCGTATCGGGCGTACGGGCATAGCCGGCAATGTTAATTCACCTCTTCTGCAAAAAATCAATAGGCGTTTTGTCGCCGCAAATCGCGGGGACAAAACGCCTATTGATTTGTCGCCGCAATACGCCGCTACAGCGTACGCCTAGGTCTGAATGGAGCCTAACGCTTTCTCAAAGGGATAAACTTCTGTGTGTGTAAAGAAAATATCAGTCTGCCATGTTTGTAAACAAAATGAAACATTGTAACCAACTTAATTAGATTAAACTTCTGTGTGTAAATGCACAAATTTAACCACTTAAAGTCCAACACTTGTTAAAAAGCAATTTTTTTGCTAGAAAATTACTTGGAACCGCCAAACATATATATTTTAGCAGAGACAAAAATGGCAATTTCTGCAATATTTTATGTCACACTGCATTTGCCTACTTAAATGAATAATAAAAACCATAAAAACAAAACAGTAAAGTTAGCCCATTTTTTTTTTTTTTTAAAGCGGAGGTTCACCCAAATATCAACTTTCTGACATTAGATCCAGCATACTGCTAACATCTGCAGTATGCTGGGGTTTTAAAAATTTTTTGTACTTATCGTTTTATGAGCCATTGTTATCCCGCTCCGAGCGGGGAATCCTGCGGGGAATGGGCGTTCCTAAGCCAAGAGGAGTCGATTGACGGGCTGCTAAGGTGAGTCACGCCTTCCGAAAATACCCGAGTGTCACCAACGCGTTTTCTGAGAGGAATTCAGGCGGATCGGCCTGTCGGGTCAAAGGGCACATTCTCAGCTCTTGGTTCTCCCTTTAGACATCTCACAGGCCTCCAGCCCCTGTTTGGCCTTCAGCCTGAACTTATACCATTTTCACTGTCTATAGTGGTTATGCAGAAGTGACTGGCGCTGGCTAGCGATCAGCTCACCAACGTTTGATGTTCACCATACTTTGTTGGATTAACTTCCCCTTATCTTTTATCACTTGTGGATTACAAATTTAATGTGCACCATCTGGCCGTAATGTGGACTTTGGGCTGTTTGCAGGATCGCCTGATAGAGGGAGCTCACGAGCACAGACTGTTCACTAGTTTAGTCGAATGGTACCATTCTTATAGGGTAGATTTGTTTCATTCATAAATGCCATTTGTGGATTTCTGCAAGGGCCCTTGCAAAATCATATTGTGTTACTGCATGAAAACCATTCACTTGATGATGTAAACTTATGTGTGTTCCTTCGAGTACTTACTAAGTAAACTCACTCTCATTGATTTAAATATATTACTGTGTGGATCGTATTCTTCTTGTCTGGAGGGCCATCCATTATTCAGGTAATACTATCATTACACTGTCATTAAATGTTGTATGCCTGTCATTGTGCCTCAGCCCAGCAGGGGTCACAATACATCCACCAGACTTTTGATGTGTCAAGGGAGGGTTCGAGCAAATTAAGAGGGGTGTGTTAAATCAAAAAGAGAGTAGATCCCAAAACAACCAGCGGCTCCTGAGGGGGCAGCGCTACATATATAGATGTGTTAACGTCCATATGTATAAACATCTGTAAAATTCCTCTGCCATTCATTTTATTAGCTAAGGATGAAATGTACCCATGAATGTGTATATATATGTTCATGTAGAAATTACTGAACACAGATACAAATATTTCTATTTTTGGTATATGGATCTGAATGCAGCACAGTTTTACTGATCTTTATGCACTGTGTATTGACTGACAGAAAACAATTTACTGCATTCAGATCCATAAAAAAAAATAAAAAATCAATATAACTGTACTGTTAAAAATTTAACTTTTTTGTGCCCATGTGCGAAGACCCTAAATTTAGACGAAAATCCAGCAATACAAAGCCTGTGAGCTGCCCATGTACAAAGAGCTCCCTATGCGAGTTCTGAAAGAGGTTGTGAGCAGCCAGGTAAGTTTTTTTTTATTTCAGAAAACATATAGCATGTCTCTTTTGAACAAAAAAAGCTTGTCAATAGTATTTTTTTTTTTACATTAGATCTGCTTTAAATATTGTTCTGAGGTAGTAACTTTCAATCATTTTGATAAAACTGTCATTATTACTGATCTTCTTTTTTTTTTTTTTTTTTTTAATAATAACAAAAAAATAAAAATAAAGATAAGGGAAATGACATGCTAGTCTGTGCTTTGGCTGGCAATGTTTTATTTAAAATAAACATTAGGCCTAAATAAAAGAAGAGAGACTTTTTGGCATTGGCAGATGACAACGTTCCAGATTCCAAATGAAAATAGTATATTATACATAATACCGTACAGTGACAAGAACATGGAAGATGAATGCAGCTAATTATGACATCTAAGGACATGACTGAGTGAGAAAAACACAAGCATTGAACTGACAGTTCTGCAGTGCAGCACCATCTTGAGGCCATTCTAAGTTCTACACAATTTATTTTGCTGTGTAGTAATCATGTCTTATATAACCCTGCAGTCTAAATATGGGTTGTTGTTTTTTCCAACAAGGCCACCTATACTCTGCTGACATTTATGAATTTGCATCCTAATGGCCATACTTCTATGTCATTTAAAAATGGTAAATTCTGATTATTACAAAGTAGCATGGTTAAAGTGTTTGTTACCCCAACATTTCATATTCCTGATATGTGCCTGCTGTACCATGTACTTGTAAAAGTATTCTGCTCGCTTTGTATTCTTTCCTTTGTGTAAAATCCTTGGTGTTCCTGCCAGTCCCTCTGCTTTCCTAATAAAAACTGACCACACTAAGCAGGAAAACATGCCATGGTCATTTCTGTAGCTGTGCCTGCTCTCCCCCAATGATCAGACTTGCCCTGACACCCCACCCCTCACACAGCCTTTCACAGGGGAAGCTCACTGCTTCTCCTCCCTTCAGAAAATGCATAGGTGTAAATCAGGTCTAATGCAGCATGTGAAGGGATGGATTTTGAATTTAATCAAAGTGACAAGTATAGATGAGCTTGGTTTTCCTTTGAACTCATCTCTAACCTGAACTCCAAACTCCTGCTTTTTTGTAATTTAGTGAGCTGCGGGCCGGGTCATTGCTTACCCCACAGCTCACCTAGACATGCTGACTTCTCATTTTGAACATGATAGCTGCCTAACTGTCATGGTGACCCTCTTGCTCGATTACTATGGGTCACTTCTTCAGACTTTACTGTGACTTTTTTATATTTAACCACTTAACACCCGCCCGCCGTCAAATGACGGCGGGCGGAATGCTCTATTCTTCTGACAGGACATCATATGATGTCCTGTCATTTAAAGCCGCTAGGGGGCGTGCGTTACTGGGAACACCGTGCACGTGCCCGGCGGCTGCGATGTCCGCCGGGCACTCGCGATTGCCCAGTCAGGGAGAGAGGAGACCGATCTGTGTCCCTTGTACATAGGGACACAATCGGTCACCTCCCCCAGTCACCCCCCTCCCCCTACAGTTAGAACACTACTTAGGACACACATTTAACCCCTTCCCCGCCCCCTAGTGGTTAACCCCTTCCCTGCCAGTCACATTTATACAGTAATCAATGCATATTTATAGCATTGTTCACTGTATAAATGTGAATGGTCCCAAAAATGTGTCAAAAGTGTCTGATGTGTCCGCTATAATGTCGTAATCCCGGAAAAAATGCAGATCGCCGCCATTCCTAGTAAAAAAAAAAAAATTTAAAAAAATCATAATTATGTCCCCTATTTTGTAGGCAATATAACTTTTGCGCAAACCAGTCACTATATGGTTATTGCGATTTTTATTTATTTTAACCAAAAACATGTAGAAGAATACGTATCCAAGTAAATAAATTATTCAGCGCTAGAAAGTAAACATAACACACAATAGAAACTAATGCAAGCCAGCACTGAAGGTTAATTCAAATAAAACACCCCAACAGAAATTAATAAAAAGATAGTGCAGCGCAAAACAAATTAATATGAAATAAAATCAAAAGTAAACATAAGAAAAAACAAAATGTCCATAGGTGCACTGATAATCCAAAGTGAATACGAGGAGCCAAATCCAAAATGTGAATGGTGAAATCAGAAGAAAACCTCCACCAAGAAAGGTAAGAATGGCCTCTCACCTTATTGCCTAGACCAAAAAGGTCAAACAGCATGTGATAACAAGGACCTCCTGATTAGTCTGATCAATCCAACAGCGGATCACTCATTGCGGCATCAGTGGACTCAAACGCCAGTTGTGGTTATGCAAAAGAATTGAAAGAAATCTAGTGCTCTCTGAAGCATACTTAAAATGTATTGTGCAGTGTGCAGTCGCGGGTGACGTCACGCGTGTAACTCCCCCTCGTACGTCGTTACGTCCTCTGGGTTGTTTCTGCCTACCCCACGTTGATGACGTACGAGGGGGGAGTTACAAGCGTGACGTCACCCGCGACTGCACACTGCACACCGTGTGTCCTAACAATCTGTTGATGGATCCCGGTTTCTGGCTATTTACCTAGCACTCAGGAACGAGTGCTTTTTATGTGAGTGTTTTTATTTGTATGCAATAAATTTTAAGTATGCTTCAGAGAGCACTAGATTTCTTTCAATTCTTTTGCATAACCACAACTGGCGTTTGAGTCCACTGATGCCGCAATGAGTGATCCGCTGTTGGATTGATCGGACTAATCAGGAGGTCCTTGTTATCACATGCTGTTTGACCTTTTTGGTCTAGGCAATAAGGTGAGAGGCCATTCTTACCTTTCTTGGTGGAGGTTTTCTTCTGATTTCACCATTCACATTTTGGATTTGTCTCCTTGTATTCACTTTGGATTATCAGTGCACCTATGGACATTTTGTTTTTTCTTATGTTTACTTTTGATTTTATTTCATATTAATTTGTTTTGCGCTGCACTATCTTTTTATGAAGAATACGTATCGGCCTAAACTGAGATACATTTTTTATTTTTAAATTGGATATTTATTATAGCAAAAAATATTTTTATTTTTTATTTTAAATGTACGCACGGCGATCAAATACCACCAAAAGAAAGCTCTATTTGTGGGGAAAAAAGGACGCCAATTTTGTTTGGGAGCCGCGTTTCGTCAAATTTAGTCTGGGCAGGAAGGGGGTGTAGGTGCACAGTAGGCAAGTGGTTAAATACTTGTACTCAATCAGCAAATGAAAGATCACGTTGTCAGAGATCGTTACTATAAAGCAGCAAGGCAACCTACATTTTCAGAAGTTGTTTTGGAATGACAGGCACAATTTTGGTAAGGAAAGGTGTACTTTATGACTAAGGCCTTATAGGCTGAAACATGTCAACCTTTCCTATTTGCGTCTGTCTACTGTGGCTTGTCAATAAATACGTCATTTGTTTAAGAGCAACGACTGGAGTGCGGATCATCTTTTCCTCATTATTCTCGAGCACCTGGGGGCTCTGCTTTCCATGTGATGTATGGGTAGTAGCACTGACTTTTCTGTTTATATTCTGCACTTTAGAACCAGGGGTGTGCTGGAGCCTGCAGTCAGTGACACCAGTACTGTAAAAAAAAGCAAGCTCGGCATCAATGAGCAAAAATTTCAGGCCGGCAGGTAACTGTGGGAGCAGTGGCCAACAACACTGCGTTCAGTAAATTGGAATCTACGCATTTAACAAGTTTTGCATCACTGAAGAGGCTTTGCTGCTGCACCGTCAGCATGGCACAGCCACTAAAAAGGAGTAGCAGTGTTTAAAAAAAAAAAGCACTTGTGGGTTTAAACGATCATCTTTGGCGTACTGATGCTCCATGTTATGGAGGTGTGGTAGGGGTATGTCATTTGCCCACATAGGTGTACCCCTTTTCCATCTCAGAAAGTTGGGAGGTATAACATTCTAGCCTTAGTGTCGTCCCACATCGTGCCCCCATGAGTAGCACGAGACAGCTGTCTCATGGGTAGCACAGCTCTGTTTATAATACAGATGCACAACATTTGTGTTTGTTCTAGCAGCTCCATAAATTCAGCACCTTGAGACAAATAGTTAATTCAGCTCAATGCATAGCAAGTCTCCTTCCTGTCTCCAAACTATACACCCTCTAGTGGTAGCCACGACTCGTCTGTTTTCAACAAAGATGAATGCAAATAGAGCCTGGCCACTGGGAGATGTAGTGAAAAAGCACAAGTCCCACTGCCAAGTTGGAATCTGATATTCTGAACTCACAGGAGTGCAGAATGAACTGCACTCCTGTGATCCTTTGGCTGTACTTCTCCTTTAACCACTTTGTGACCTTCATCGCAGATATTTAGTGGCAGGGTGGCCACTCTGTGCTAGATCACATACATAGTACATTTCATCACAGGCCACATCAGCATTTTGGTTGCCCTCAAAGGGCCGGATGTATCTGTAGGACTAGATGTCCAGAGCACCCCACCAGTGGCATAGCGTGGGTTGTTAACGCCCGGGGCAGGACAAGAAATTTGCGCCCCCTAACCCGTGTATTTTTTAGCACTCCCTTCCACTAGTACAGTAGTGGACCTACCAACCTGATTGCTACTCCGACCTACCTGATCACTATACTAACCTACCTGATTCCTACACTGACCACTAAACTGACCTATCTGATTGCTATATTGACCACTACACTGACCTACCTGATTCCTATACTGACCACTACACTGACCTACCTGATTCCTATACTAAACTGCCCTCCTCCTTCCCCCCAGTCTCCGTACGGTCACAATCCCTGGGATCATTGTGGATGGTCTTCAGTGTACATTTACTCACTGCTGTGTCAGTGTCACCGCTGGAGCCTAAGCCGGAACTGCACCGCAACTTATTTCTCATAGCGAAGCGGAAGAGCTCACAGTCTCCTAGACTGCACAGCGCAAGAGAAGCGCTGCAGGTAACCTGCCGCCTGCTGCCCCTCTAAGTTTGGCACCTGGGGCAACCACCCCCTGGCCCCCCAACGCTACGTCACTGCCTCTACCTGCTTCCTTGTAGTCTCACGGACGCAATCATCAATGCCCATGGACCAGGTGGGGACTTTAGTAATAATCTGTCCTACACACTGCAACTTGAATGTTTGCATTGGAAGGGATGTGCTGAGCCTGCACCCACTCCACCGATCCAGTGTACCTCTGTTACCTCACTCCCAGTAACAGAATATGGTCCCTCCTGGACCTCATGCATGCTCTCACCTAAATCCTTCCCTACAGTACCTTGACCAGGCCATAGAGCTCTGTGACACTAGTATGCTTTCTGGTTGCCATGGGAAACGGATTGCTAGGGCAGGAGCCAGAACACTGACCCTCTCACTACCGGAGACCTGCTACCTTACCAGGTACCACAGTACCACATCTAAGGACTGGTTGCTTGTTCCTTCACTTGGTTACCCATAGCAACTGCATTTCTCTTCCTTGCCTTGCCGAGGTAACATTTTGTCTTTGTCGTACGAGAATTTTCGTTCATCAGTCTCTGATCAGCTCTATGGTCAGCTGGTGCATTCTCAGTCTCCCTGAGAAAACCCCCCCCCCCCCCTTAATACTCAACTGAGCCCGATTTAGATCCAGCGATATGCAAATCTAAAGCAGCTCTTCTCCCCTCTCCCCGCTATCACAGGCTTGGATTAGAGCATTGGGAGCCATTGGCTCCAGCTGCTGTCAGTCAAAAGCTGTGAGCACAGCCTGGGGGCAGGGCCTAGTCCCACTGTCATTCTGTCATTGTCAATTAAGCTTTTCATATCCATGTAACAATTTAAAAGAGACAGCACACCCAACCAGCTATAGTGACATTTCTTTGGGTGTTAATGTATTTCACCACTTGCCGACCGTCACACACACACATATGTCGACACAATGGCACGGGAAGGCAAATGGGCGTACCTGTACGTCCCTTTAAATTTGCCACCCAGCGTGCCTCGTGAGTGTGCTCATGGGTCCCGGGAACTTGATGTTCTCGGGTGGCCTGCGATTGCGGTCGGCAAAGGCAGAACAGCGGGATGCCTTTGTAAGGCCGGGTTCACACCTATGAGAATTGGTTGGGGCTTAAACCTCATCCAATTCGCATAACATTATAATATACATTGATTTCAATGAGGCTGGTTCACATATGTGCGATGCATTCGCACTACGCATTGCCGAAAAAACGTGTGCGTTTTCTAGGCATTACAGTGCTGCTCAGGTGCGAATTCAGGCCCATTATCTTCTATAGGCACGCATCTGATTCGCAGATGTGTTCATTTCTCTTCAGGATTTTTCTCATTCACCTCAATACACTTCTCCCTCCCCTCTCCCAGGTCTCCAAATTCGCAGCTAAAACGGAGATGATCTGCTGAACAATTCTCTTATCTCTCTGCAGAGATAAGAGAGCTGAAATAGTGTGAATCCGGCCTAAACAAAGCATTCCCCTGTTCTGTCTAGTGAAATGTCACTGATCTACTGTTCCCCTTGATCGGGAACAGTGATCAGTGACGTGTCACTAGTAGCTCCTACCCCT
This sequence comes from Rana kukunoris, assembly GCA_029574335.1. Classification (NCBI taxonomy): domain Eukaryota; kingdom Metazoa; phylum Chordata; class Amphibia; order Anura; family Ranidae; genus Rana; species Rana kukunoris. The sequence goes on along the minus strand of CM056050.1, from coordinate 324,567,048 downwards.
AACAGTGAGAATCACTCCCTAGGACACACTTAACCCCTTCAGTGCCACCTAGTGGTTAACCCCTTTCCTGCAACGACACTTGCACGACAGTTCACACTGCCATATGCAAACTGCTGGAGAGTGTCATTAAATGTTAACAACACCCTCATTTCAGCTTGCGTATCGCACTGCGAAACTGACTGTTCGGACATGAATCGGATCAAATATGTGTGAACACCCATGCGATCCGATTCTGGTCCGTATAGAAAAAAGGGTCCTGTGCGCATTTGGACCGAATGCGGTGCGATATCAGCCATACTATCTGTATGGCTAAAATCGCATCGCACAGACATCGCATGTAATGTGAACAGCAGTGCGCTGCGAATCACATGCAATGTCTGGCATCGAACAAGTGTGAACCGAACCTCACGGTCAGTTTTTAAAATTGAGAATTTTACAATTATTTTGGAGACTAGAGAAAGGCTTAGGCCGCGTACACACGACCGAGAAACTCGTCGGGCTAAACCAATCGTTCCGCCCGTCGAGTTTCCCGTTCTGCTTGTCGAGCAGCTCGACGAGTTTGCTCTGCGTACACACGTTCAAAGTCCAAATCTCGTCGATCTCACGTTCACCACGTGTGACGGCACTATAAAGGGGACGTACGTTTGGTTTGGCGCCACCCTTGGGGCTCCTTTTGCTAATCTCGTGTTTACACATGTTAGTAAAAGTTTGGTGAGTGACGATTCGCACTTCTCAGTTTTCGTGCTTTTCAGATCGATCTCTGCCGTTCAGTTTGTACTTGTGGGTTCGTATCATTGCTATCGGGGCGTGCGGTCAGGTCGTATTGTTTTACATTGCGGGCCTGTCCGCCCGTTTTTTCAGGTCGTTCTTCATTGGTCTTGCTGTTCTTCAGTGCGGTCTGTTTAGTGCAATTCTGTTTAGACGTTCGTTTCTAACATTGTAGCCATGTTGGGCAGGCACCTCGTCATCAGCGAGCATGTGCTGTGCGTGCCATGTCTATAGGTCTATTGCTTTTAGACCTAGATGACGAGTCCATGAACAGGGTGAGGAGGCGTTCATAGACCAGGAATTGGTTGCTCCATAGGAACCAATTCTCGCATATGCCTTTGCTGCGGGAGCTGCAGGAAAATAATCCTGAAGATTACAGGAATTTCCTGAGGATGTCGGATCCCGTTTTCCAGCACCTGTTGGCCTTGGTGTCCCCCTATATTACCAGGGAGGACACCGTTATGCGGGAGGCTATTGGTGCTGAGCAGAGGCTAATTGCCACGTTACGTTATCTGACAACTGGGAGAAGCCTTCAGGACTTAAAGTTCTCTACGGGCATCTCCCCCCAGGCTCTGGGCCTTTATATTCCTGATACCTGCTCTGCTATCATCCAGGTTCTGCAGGAGGAATATATGAGGGTAAGTTTTCTCCTTTAATATCCCATTTTATGTATATAATGTATGCTAATGTATTGTAGTTATCTACTCCTTCCCTAATTACCATGTTTGGAATATGCTGTGAATGTCCCCTTTGCCCCCATGCATGCTGTAAACTTTAATGATGCCCCTTTTTTGGCCTACATGCCTATTTACCTTCACTTATCTCCCCAGCATGCTATCCTGGGCCCAAACACACCTAGCCTAGTCACTTTCCAATGTATTGTGTTATATCCATTGTAATGTTTGCCCCCCTCCCCTCCAAAATGTGGTTTAAAAGTCTATGTACACTTCTTTTTTTTGGGGTACTCCCAAACTCATCTAGCCCTCCCCTCCAAAATGTGTTTTAAAAGTCTATGTACACTTTTTTTTTTGGGTACTCCCAAACTCATCTAGCCCTCCCCTCCAAAATGTGTTTTAAAAGTCTATGTACACTTTTCTTTGGGGTACTCCCAAACTCATCTAGGCCCACATAAAACTTGGGCACTGGCCCATCAGAGGGTGTGTTTACTGTGAGAATTGACTAAATCTATTTAGGTATAATATGCTAGTTCAAAGACATGTTTTCATGCTTATAATGTCTTTGTATAATCTGCTTGCAATGTTTCGGGGATAATTAATTCATTTTAATTTGTTCTTCCACAGCTTCCGTCCACACCACAGAAGTGGCAGTCTGTGGCCATGGACTTTCAGAGCCGGTGGAACTTCCCCAACTGCGGGGGAGTCATCGACGGGAAGCACGTCTGCATCGTGATTCCACCCCGTTCAGGAACCCAATTCTTCAATTATAAGGGGTTCAACAGTATTGTGCTGATGGCGGTGGTGTCAGCGCAGGACGAATTCCTTTTTGTGGATGTCGGGATGAATGGACGGATTTCGAATGGGGGAGCTTTCAAGCAGACGGAGTTCGCGCTTCGCCTTGAAGAGGAGGATCTGGCATTGCCACCGGATGACCAGAATCTTGAAGGGCTGCCATTTGTGTTCTTGGCTGATGAGGCGTTTGCGTTGGGACCCCATCTTATGAGGCCATTCCCTCAGCGGACCCTCACCCCAGAGAGGAGGGTCTTTAACTACCGGCTGGCCAGAGCCCGGAGAGTGGTGGAGAACACCTTCGGTATAATGGCCAGCCGGTTCCGCCTTTTCCTCACTTCTCTCTACATGGCAGAGTACAAGTGGAACTATATTATTTTTGCTTGTTGCATACTTCACAATTTTTTGAGAAGACAATCTACAACCTATCTTGCCCCGGTTGGGCCCGAGGCTGTCCTTTTTGAAACTGCTCAAACATTGCCAGGCCTTGAAGCTGGCCATCCAGGATTGCCCCCCCCCCCCAGAGTGCCCGTGGAGTGAGGGACAAATACCTTCAATACTTTATGGGTAGGGGGGGCCATACCATCACAAGCCAATTTGGAATAATTTATGTTTTAAAAAAGTAAAAATCTTTGCTAAAAACTTTTTATGTCTCGCTTGTGTTGATTTTCGCTGTTTACTATTTTTTCATATTGTTCTACATGTAGTGTCAAGTGTATTTTCCTTATCAACTCTCAAACATTTCCCAGGTGACATCCAAACAAATCACATGTAATTTTTATTTTATTTTAAGCAAAACTACACATACTTTTTTCAATATCAAAATCTCTTTATTTTTCACACAATCAGGTTTTTCACAAACATCACATTTTTTTTACATTTTTTTGGTCTTTTTGATTAAAAAAAAAATTATAATTTTTTTTGGTCTTTTTGATTTTTTAATTGAAGATCAAAAAAGTAAAACCCCCAAAATCAAACCCTCCCCAGAACATCAATTATATTTTTTAAGTTCTTTTCCACAGTTTGGGTCCTGTGCCGTATCTCGCTGTCGGCCCGTTGTATCTCCTCAATCTCATCCCTGCAGGCCTGGGCCTGGAAATGAGGAGATAAGCACTGTAGCTATCCAAGCCGCCACCAGCTCCTGAAATGTGTGACCAAAACATGTATTAAAATTTTGCAGGCCTACATCTAGATTAGCTGAAGCTGTGTTAATATGTTACTTTACCGGATGTGGTGGCAGGCTGGTCATCATCCTGCGGGGGTGGGGCTTGGGTGCTGCTTGCTGCTGTTGAGGCTTCATGACGCCCTACGAGAAAGAAGAAAATGGAAACATGATTTTAGAAGCTTATACAGGCCTGAAAGAGAAATCTGATTCAGTTTAGACAATTTGGGGGACTATTGATGTTTAGAACAACCCCTCTGGGCAGAACACATGATTGTAGGCCTTCCCAAAGATCATTACATTTCTTGTACCTTTGCTATAGATTTCAACATGTAGGCAAACCAAGTATACACTGGATCAAGAAGAAGCTGGAATCGCGCTAAATATGAGGCTGTGACCTTATGAAGGGCACAATGCGTAGTGGAAATAATCAATGTGGGGTTGAAAAAACCTATAGATTCACAGAGAAATGCCAAAAAAAACAACACCAAAGAAATAGGAAACTTATGAGAAGTCCACCTGTTAATCACAAAAAAACCTACTCATAGTTTGAGGCTGTGATCATGTGAAGAACACAAACATAAGTGGTATAAATATTCAATGTGGAGATAATATGCTTCTGGAGCCACAGAGAAATGACAAAAAACAGGATAAAAAAAATAATAATAAAATTAGAAAGTCCACCTATTGGTCACAGAGAAGCCTACTCATAGGGCCAGATTCAGGTAAAGTTAGGCTGGAGTATCCAGTGATCCGCCAGCCTAACTGTCACTTTAAGCCGGCGTTTTTGTTTTCTGTAAGTAATTGAATTTCGCCATCGCATCGTTACTTCAACTTAAAAATGGCGCCGGGGGCGTTCCCGCTGATTAACGCTGAAAACATATGTTAATCAGCGGGAGTCGGAAATTCACGATCTTTTTCGGGCGTGACGCAGTGACTTTACGACGTTTCCGGAAGCGATACGCGACGTACAGCTAAAGCAGCCCCCTAGTGGAGTATCCTATGTTAAGTATAGGCGTCGTCATCGCGACGGAAAAAAAAATAATCGCGTCGCTTGCGTAAAACGTTCATGAATGGGGATGTGACGTCATTGACGTTCACTGACAGAATTTGGAGCATGCGCACTGGGATGCATTGACACTCGACGCATGCGCAGTACGTTCGCCGCGGGATCGCGCATAGTTTAAATAATACACGCCCCGTACCCGCCCAATTTGAATTCCGCCGGCTCATTTGCGATGCGCTGCCGCAACTTTAGGAGCAAGTGCTTCATGAATAACAGCACTTTCTCCTAAAATTTCGGCAGAGTAACGTAAATGAGAAGCGTTACTCCAGAGCAAAGATGCTCTCATCTACCTGAATCTGGCCCATAGTCTATGATGAACTGGGGTAAGGTCTTAGCAGGGAACAAGTCTTCAGATGAAGATGGATATACCTTCTCCCAAAATTGTAGTATATAAATCAAGGAGGCAAAATCTCTAGATGATAATAATGCATCAATCTCCACTCTGTCGGTCACACTTGGGCTTTCCCGGATTTAAATGCAGAATCACAGCACCAAAAATAAAGCAGAAAACAGAAAAACTTGCATAGTGTGAAACTTATGGACAACGTGTACATCAACACCCGTGTGGGACAGTCGTGAAATGGGGAGGAGATAGTGCAAACCCACCACCACTATACACACTGACCCTTACCAGACAGTAGACCCCCTAAGGGTAGATGCAAACACCTAGGATGGGGTGAATCGTATTTCAGCAGCCGTGAGACTTCAGCAGATAGCAGCATTGATATGGTACCATGAAACGACAGAAGAACTCACATAGTGTAAAACCCGATGGTATTTATTAAAAAGGATAAATTAAGTTGCACTTACAAACAGATGCAAATAAGGAGCATAAAAACAAAGTGCCGGCCGGCTTGGTGGAACGCGTGCGTCCTTCCGTATGGTTGCGATGACGTGGGAACGTCTCCTCCCAACGTTTCGTCTTCACAAAGACTTGATCACGGGATAAGGACGACGCTCCACGTCACCCACAGTGGGTGGAGTCAGTCTAAAGCAGCCACAACATCGCCATTTTGGAAAAGGGATGAAGTGAGGGAAAAATGCTGAAACTCCTCGCCGCGTTTACATGAATAATAGCAGCTAGGTAAAAAGAATCTGGACGGCAGAGTCCTTTACGGACATCCACTTACTGGCCACCTTCAAAGGTGGGGAACGGATTTATAAACCACATTAACTTTATTGGTGCGGACGGACAATCAGTAAGTCCATCCTTTCCTCACCATAGACAGGGATATTTAGTTATCATGTCATGTGAGGAACTCCAAATTAAAATGGGTAAAATATTATTGATTGAGAGGGGTGTAACGGTCACCACCGCTTACGACCTTCCATCCAACCACGACAAGCTTATCTGACACACTCCGACAATATTGCATACACGATCTATATCCTTTCCCAGAATAAACGAGACTGCGCTCCGTTCTTGCTTCCAAAGATATGACAATTTATTCGTATTTTCTCAGCTTCTTATATCCAGTACAGCATAATACAGTTCATCACAGGACAATGCAATCTCCACCCCCCTTCACACCATGGGGGGCTTCAATCACACTCTAAAAGGCATTTAGGTAAGCTAACCATGTAGACCGGTCGGCACTGTATCTTCAATAGGGTTCAATTAACCTTGAATAATAACACAGACATCTAGTTGAATAAGTTATCTATACAGCTTTATCACACAATGGCAGTGAGAGTGGGTGCAATCCACACCTTCAGATTTCAATAGCCTATTATACAAAAGGTATGACTCACTGACTGGCTGACCTGGTCATGTCATCATGAACTCCTTGTGATATCTCAGTCCTGAAATATGAAGTATTATTAATGTCCCATCTCATGTAATATATGAATTATGATTCACTATTAGCCACCCTACACCCAAAAGGGCACAGGGTGGATTTCGACCCAAGAGTTATTGTTGCTGCTGGCACAAGAGTATCTCTCATCCTTCCAACGTCTCTGGGTGTCACGGGCCATTCTGTTACATCTCTCCCCTTTCGGTGGGAGACGGACACAGGAGGGAACCCCGAACGGGTTGACTCCAAAGTCCGTCAGTAGTTCCAGTCCTCCAATGCTGGTATCCATACTGTACCCCAAATAAATGGCTCCAAACTGAGCATTACTCACCCCGCCAACCTCTGCCTCTCTCAGAGAACACGCCTGCCGCTGGGGAGAAGGCAGGGTAGCTGGACTCAGTCCATCATGCTGTTGGGGGTCTGGGCCAACTGCCCCCCCTTCCTGGGGTATACCAGTGGAGACTGAAGTCCCATCCACTGGTGCTTGGTGAAAACCCCCCGGTGCTTGAAAAGCAAAGCAGACATCCTCCTGTCCCAGTCCTGTACCATTTTCTGGGGTTGTGCCAGTGGAGACTGAAGTCCCATCCACTACCCCAGGAACCCCCTCTTCTGTTAGTGAGGAGCAGAGGCCTATGACACTCTGCTCTGTTGCCAGCTCTTCCGCTGAGTTGCTGTGAGTGGAGACCACAGTCCCATCCACTACCACAGTGTCCCCCTCTTCTGCTAGTTGGGAGCAGAGGCTTGGGGTACCCTGCTCTGTTGCCAGTGATTCAGCTGGGGGTAAAAGCTTTACCACCTCAGCTTGTTGCTGGAGAGGGGGGCCAACTGCCCCGGCTCCCTGGAACTCCACACCATCCGCTTCGGCTTTAGGGATAAAAATCTCCATATTTTCCACTGCCGATTCATCAGCCAGGAGTTCACAGTTGTCATCTGAACTTTCCTCATAGTCCCAGGCAATGGGAGCCCCACCCTGCTGCTGAGCCGAGTCTAGCAGCTGTCTGTAGGCGACCTCCAGCTCCCATTCCCGAATGGCCAGAAATTCTAAATCTTCCTGTGACCAGTGGCCTCCTGAGATATTTAATTTTTCCTCTCTGTGCTCCATTATGTCCTCCAAGCGCCACTCCCGATCATCCCCGAAGTCTGGATCACTGGACATCCTCCAATACAATAATCCCAGGCCATCATAGTCATAGCCTTCTGTGGGGCCGTCATCCGCTGACCATGGGCACTCTTGGGCTACATACCACCGAAGGGCTCTGTAGCTCTCATCCAGCTGCATCTCTGCCCGGATCAGTCTGCTTAATTCCGCTGTCCACTTCTGCTTCGGTTGTTTCCCCAACAACAGCATTCGTACGTCATACTGCGGCCAGTACCTTGCATAGATGGACGGCAGGACCTTTCCTTGGTGTTGCTGCTCCAGAGCTAGTGCTTCCTTCCAGAGTTGGCACCGAATCACATCCGACCATCCCAACAGGACCTCCTCTGATACTGGTCCTCTATGCTGTATCCGCATCTCTTGTAACCTTCTTTGGAATTCCTCTTCCATGGAGACTGGTATCTGCACCTCTCCTCTCTCTTTAGTTGGTGCTGCTGTGACTTCAGCTGCTGCAGCACTTCTTCTCTGTAGCAAGGTGGCATTCAGAGCCGCTATAACTCGGTCCCTGATCTCCGGTGGAGGGTTAGGACCATAATGTGTCAGTCTTATTTTAACCGCCCGATCAAAACTTGCTTCTTCGGGTGTCCTGTCTGTTACGGCGGGCCTTTTAGCTCTATCCTTTTCGACCAGTTCTGCGATAATGTCCCTTTTCTTACGGTTGCTGGCCGGTCTGCCCCGGCTCTCCAGTAAGTCCATGAGGGAAGAGAGCTTCATCCGTTCATACACCGTCTCCATTGTCATGTGTCCTTGTAGCCATCCTTCTGAAGATGGAATCATCCCACTGCTGTGCCACCAATGTAACGGTCACCACCGCTTACGACCTTCCATCCAACCACGACAAGCTTATCTGACACACTCCGACAATATTGCATACACGATCCATATCCTTTCCCAGAATAAACGAGACTGCGCTCCGTTCTTGCTTCCAAAGATATGACAATTTATTTGTATTTTCTCAGCTTCTTATATCCAGTACAGCATAATACAGTTCATCACAGGACAATGCAATCTCCACCCCCCTTCACACCATGGGGGGCTTCAATCACACTCTAAAAGGCATTTAGGTAAGCTAACCATGTAGACCGGTCGGCACCGTATCTTCAATAGGGTTCAATTAACCTTGAATAATAACACAGACATCTAGTTGAATAAGTTATCTATACACCTTTATCACACAATGGCAGTGAGAGTGGGTGCAATCCACACCTTCAGATTTCAATAGCCTATTATACAAAAGGTATGACTCACTGACTGGCTGACCTGGTCATGTCATCATGAACTCCTTGTGATATCTCAGTCCTGAAATATGAAGTATTATTAATGTCCCATCTCATGTAATATATGAATTATGATTCACTATTAGCCACCCTACACCCAAAAGGGCACAGGGTGGATTTCGACCCAAGAGTTATTGTTGCTGCTGGCACAAGAGTATCTCTCATCCTTCCAACGTCTCTGGGTGTCACGGGCCATTCTGTTACAAGGGGGAATACCGCTTAAAAGAAGACTGACTCATAACCACTGTGTAAAAATTATGCTTGTGCCATGCAGATGTTCTGTGTAACAAAATAAATGCATGTCAATACACAAAAATATAGATACGTACATGAGAACCTGAACAATCTCATCGTTACGATATGAAAAAGGTAACAATGCTCACCATAGTAATTAAAAATTGACCACACCTCATAGGGTACAATGGTCAAAACCAATATGTACTGGCTCATGGTCAGGGGGTAACCATATAAAAACAAAGTATATAAAAAAAACAAAATTATAAACAATATATAAAAGACTGGCAATGAACTAGTGAATATAGAGCATATATATATATATATCTAAGGTCAACATAAGAGACATAAGACAATCTACATAATGACCTAGTCTTACATGGGAGCCCTTAGAAGTATTTCCCATGGGTTACATCAAGAGTTGTCAATAAAACAATTGACATCTACTTCGATGTTAAGACCATGAGGTTCAAAACATCTCAAGGTATGTATCCATGCCATTTCGGAACGAGAAATACTCCTAACAAGGTCACTCCCTCTCCAATGGGCCTGATATTTTTCGATCCCCAAAAAGATGGTACCCCTCGGGTCTTTATTGTGGACTTTTAGGAAATGGTTGGAGACTGAGTGGTCTGGAAAACCGTTACAGATATTTGTCAAGTGCTCATTTAGGCGCACCTGCAGAGGGCGCTTAGTCCTGCCTACATACTGTAGCCCACAAGGGCACTGGAGCATGTAGATAGCACCCACAGTCGAACATGTAATAAAAGATTCAATCTGATAGGCCTTGGGTGAATATCTAGAGCTGAAACTGGTGGTCCTCTTAGGGGTATGGTTATTGACCATACAGACCCGACACCGTTCACATTTGAAGAAACCTATCAACCCTGATGAGAACATAGAAGGAATCTTTGGTGGATCCAAGATATTGGGTGCCAACCTATTTCTTAAAGAGCCGGCACCCCTAAAGACTACTTGAGGTTTATCAGGCAGAATGCTACTCAAGATTTTGTCACTTTTGAGAACATGCCAATGTTTCCTTAGAATATGTTTAACGTTGGCATGCTGACAGGAATAGTCTGTCACAAAAGGACTTTTAAACTTATCCCCCATAATAGGCTTGGGTCTATCTTTTAGGATATCTTCACGGTTTAAATTTGTCACTGATTCCAGAGAGTCTGCCAAGAGGGAACGACTATAACCTTTTTCCAGAAATTGTCTATTAAGTGTTTCAGCCTGTTTCAAAAAGGTCACCTGATCGGTACAGTTTCTTTTTAAGCGAAGAAACTGGCCTTTGGGGACAGCCTTGAGCCAACTTGCATGGTGGCAACTGTCATATGGATCACCTCACCTCTGTGTGAACCCATAAATGGGTAATTCTTGTGGCCAACAATTTGGAAAATGAGTCCACATGTGGCAACAACTGCTGAGCAATCTCCACTTTTACTGTATATTTTTGTGTTTTTACAAGAATAGAATTTATTTAAGAACACATCAACAGTAATTCCACAACTGATCTCACTGTAAAATGAAAAATGTCACAAGTTTCATGGTTGTGGGCACAATATTTGGTCGTAAGAGTCGTCGTCCTGAAAGAACGACGACTTTTACGACCAATTCTTGGGCCCAAAAAAATGAAATCCATACCGTACAACCTGCAAGAAAAAGCACATGGCGCCAAAATAAAAGACAAAAAAATAAGACATGAAAATTACTTACTTCTTCTAAGAACTCTCCTGATCCTGTTCATGGTGTCTGGCTCCCGTAGCTTCAGGTCCGACCACCTTTTTCTCATCTGCTCCTTAGTTCTTTGGACACCAAATTTATGAAAGAGAATCCTCCTCACCTTCTCCATGATCTCTGCCTTGACCTTATTGGGGTACTTATAAGGTCCACGCTTCCCATCATAGTCATCTTGTTCAAGTATGAAGACCATCTCCACCATTTCTGGAAAGGTCATGTTGGTGGCCTTATATCTCCTTCTCCTGGAGCTCTCTCCCGCCTGGCCTGTCTCCTGTTGTGCTGCCATATTTTTTAGCATGTGCTCCCCGATAAAAAAAAAAAATGAAAGGGCGGGGACAGGATGACACCGAACGTCAGGGGTGGGGAGACGTGCGTAGCGTCGCACATGCGCGTCTATAAAGGGATACCACGTGAAGTCAAAGCCCCGCCCCGTTCCCAGTTGGCGGAAGACGGCGGAGAGAACGATCTGATACGACGACGGTATGTAACTAAATTGAAGTTTATTAGTGATGGGATGAGTTGGTGGGCTACTTATATGATAACCTAGGAGAAATAATGAAAGGGGCGGGGAAACGACTACACCGAACGTCAGGGGTGGGGAGACGTGCGTAGCGTCGCGTCGCACACACGCGTCTATAAAGGGATACCACGTGAAGTGAAAGTGGCGTTCCCAGTTGGCGGAAGACGGAGGAGACAACGATCTGATACGACGACGGTATGTAACTACATTTTAAAGTTTATTAGTGATGGGATGAGTTGGTGGGCTACTTAAATATGATGATAACCTAGGAGAAATTTACAATAAACATTTTAGGAAATGGCCATCTATAGTGCTGTCGTACATAACCGCGTTTAGATACAGCACTTTGCTCAAAGTATGGTGTGTGGGCAAGGTCGTTATTTGTAAAACACGTGGTTTAATACATGTTGAAAATGGTCGCTTTTAAGTCTTGCCCAAACTAGATCGTTTCTAACGTTTCATTCACAAATGAGTGAGGGATCTAGGCCTCATTACACACAACTGGTCATCTTTTTCCTATGAACTGACCAACACATGATATGCTAATTCCTCCTTGTCGTTTGCAGGACGAAAGAGAAGGGGCGGGGAAACATCGATTTCCTAATCATGGGCGGAAGACGTGTGCGGAGTGTATGTACTGCTCGAACACATGTGTCGTACGTTCGACCGGGGTGCGGAAGGAAGGCGATTGAACGACAGGCGTGTAGGTAGGCTTTGAACTTGGGCCAGCAGAGGCCTATTCAAGAAAGACAGACATTTAAAGGAACACTAAGGCCTCGTACACACGAGCGGACAGATTTGTTCAAATCTGTCCATCCGACAGATTTGAACAAATCTGTCTGCTGGGATTTTGGTTTGCTCGCGTGTACACACGAGCAAACCAAAATCCCCGCCAGCAGACGGCGCGCTGACGCGTCGGTGACGTGGCGGTGACGTTGACGCCGCCACGTCACCGCACCAGGAAGTAAAACACTTCCGCGCATGCGCCGAATCCATTCGGCGGCGGTGCGGGACGACATGTCTGCTGGTAAGTGTACTAACCAGCAGACATGTCGGGCGGACAGATTCCCACCCGATAGATTTCAAAGCATGCTTTGAAATCTGTCGGGTGGACAAATCTGTCCGCTTGCCCATACACACGATCGGAGATGTCTGCTGAAACGGTCCATCGGACCGTTTTCAGCGGACAAATTCGATCGTGCGTACGCGGCCTTAAGGTTCGTTTTTTATTAGATCAATTGATTGCTGTAAGCTAGAGCATTTAAATATCACTTACCTCGTTTTTCCTTTTGAACTCCAAAATACAGTAATCCAGGTTTGAAAATGCCATTTCCTGTCTCTCCTCTTCTTGCTTTCCACCAGAACCTGAGCCGCTTTGCATGGTGGAAAGCAGAATGTGCTCACCCCCTCCCTAGGACTACACCCTTGCGTGAAGATGCTCTCTTATCCCTCACAGGCATGGTGACTAAGCCTAATGGGAACTGTAGTTACCATTAGGCCGTGATGTAGCAAGAATGAATGCGCACCGCAAACCAGGAAGTCAGTGAGAAAAACGATTCAGGAGTGACAGAGGTGAATAAAACAGCTCAATTTCAACAGGTATCAAACTAGTTATAATGCAAAACATTACTTTTTACTTTTTCAGCTACTGTCAGACTTTAATTTAGGAGGAAAATATTTTTGTCTTTACAACCCCTTTAAGGGCTAGATGTTGATAAAGAGTACTCGAGTTTTAAGACTGTGGATTGACATTATTGTAATTTTATTTGTTTTTGTCTGGCAGAAATGAACAAATTCAATAAAAAGGATTTCTTGGAAGTCTTTATAGACAGGTGGAGGGAGCAGCCAGTGCTGTGGGCCACCAAAGACCCTATGTCCCGGAACAAGGAGCTGAGAAGACCAGCACTGGAGAGCCTGCTCCCACTTGTGCGCAGTCAAATGGGTATGATGTGACTGCTGAGCAGTTGGAGGTCAGAATTGGGACATTGAGAGGCTCCTACAGGAAGGAACGCAACAAGGTTTGAAGTCAATGAGGTCTGGAGCTGGAGCAGGGCAGGTATATGTACCAAAGTTGTGGTACTACAACAGACTGTCCTTTCTGGATGACCACCTGGAAATAAGGCAGTCACTTTCCAGCCTTCCCCAGAAGACGGGGTGGAAGAGGGAGGTCCAGCCTTCCCTCCAGCCTTCCCTCCAGCCAACCTGATGCTCCTCCAGTAGATGAGCCCTCTCAGCAGCCTTCCTTTGGCTGTCTGGAGCCAGGTATAGTACTTTCAATGTGCAAATGTGTGTGTGGTTTAAATTTTGATAAATAGATGTTAAGATGTTTAAAGGGGAAAAAAAGGACTAGCTAAATGTGTTTTACATATCATTAGTCAGTAGTGGCCACTAATGTTGATGTTAATTTTTTTTTTGGGAGAAATATTTATATAAACAATTTTTATGAAACATACAAAAACAAACAGAAGGACACAGAATACATATATACATTAACATACAAACAATTTACAAAAATGGTCTTGGTGTATTAAGTTAATCTACGTTGGTTATAGTATGGATAATATGGATATTTCAAGATCCTAAACTCATCTTCTATCGGGTATATTTAAAGTTTATATTCTGCTTAAATAAATAGTTGTAGGTCATTTAATGTGTTGGAGGGACTAATAAGCCCACCCATCATTATTTAGTGAGAGAGGGAAAACAAAAAAATAGAGGGAGGGGAAAAAGTACAAAAACTAAGTGGATATAGGTGTACATTTCAAAATTAAGGAAGTAAGTTTAGAGTATTTATTTTCAATTTATATTATATCTAAATATATAAATAATTTATTATATTAGTGCATTAAGAAGAGAAGAGGTTAAAAATATACAAACTGCAGGGGTCAGAATGATTGGTTTATCAATTTCTTGACAAACAGGTTGCAACAGTCATGAGCTGCAAATTGTGTGTGATTTTGGAACCCAAAAGTAAAAATTTCCCTTTTTTTTAATACACAGGAGGACATCAGCCAGCAGGAGGTACAGGAAAGTGCCAGGCAGGAGGAGGGCAGGGTGAGTGGCACAGAGGAGGTGGCAGGGGCAAGTTTACCGGAGGAGGTTGCAGGCCCAAGTGGCTTGGAAGAGGTGGCAGGCCCAAGTTGTTTGGAGGAGGTGGCTGGGCCTAGTAGCAGTACTAGGTGTCAGGTGCCTCCAATACGCCTTCAACCCAGAAGGGCCACAAGGGATACAAGGGTTCGTGTGGCCTCACTGGCCCTCATTCGCGAGGCACAGGCCAGCCTCCAGCAGCCTGCCACCTCTCGGGAGGGCTTTTTGACCGCTATTATGGCCAAAATGGACCTAATGAGCGAGGACCAGTGTCTCCTCTTTGAGGGACTCCTCGTCATCTTAGCCAATAAGGTGGTGAGGGGTCTTCTCACTGAGGAGACGGTGCTCTGTTCACATCAACATCCGCAAAGAACATCTCGCTCACAAACTCCTCCTCCTTCTTCGTCTCCTCCTCCTGCTCCTCCTTCTTCTTCTCCTGCCCCTACTGCTTCCCCTACTCATTCTTTTCCTGCCCCTACTGCTTCCCCTACTCATTCTTCTCCTGCTCCTACTGCTTCCCCTACTCATTCTTCTCCTGCCCCTACTGCTTCCCCTACTCATTCTTCTCCTGCCCCTACTGCTTCCCCTACTCATTCTTCTCCTGCCCCTACTGCTTCCCCTACTCATTCTTCTCCTGCTCCTCCTGCTTCCCCTACTCATTCTTCTCCTGCTCCTCCTGCTTCCCCTACTCATTCTTCTCCTGCCCCTACTGCTTCCCCTACTCATTCTTCTCCTGCTCCTCCTGCTTCCCCTACTCATTCTTATCCTGCCCCTACTGCTTCCCCTACTCGTTCAACACCTTCTTCTTTTGCTTTTCCTTCTCCTTCTCCTCCTCCTTCTCATTCTCCTCCTCCCCTTGATTCTATTTCTCCTGCTCCTTCTCCTCCTCCACCACGTTCTGCTACTTCTCCTCCTGGCATGAGTACTGCCTCCATGGCCCCGCCTCCAGCCAGGCAGAAGAGGAAGGCTGCTAAGAAGGCTGCAGAGAGGGTCAAAGAGCAGGCTTCAGGGAATCCACCAAGGAAGGCCTTGCGAAAAAGCAAAAGATGACTCCCTTCTTTCCAGGTGGTGTACCAGAGGACAGTCTGCTGTAGCACCACAACTTGATGACATCTGCCTGCCCTGCTCCAGTTTCTGACCTCTGGGAGTCAAAGACCTTGACACGTTCCTTCCTGGATGAGCCTCTCAACTCCCAATTTTTGTCTCCAACTGCTAAGCAGTCACATCACGCCCCACCTGTCTGTGCACAAATGGCATCAAGCTATCCAGTGCTGCCTTTTTTGTTTTTGGACTTTGAATAATAACCAAAATAAATGGTGATTTTTGAGTTTACAGTTCATACTTGTCTATGTGTTTTTACTAGGGTTGTCCCGATACCACTTTTTTAAGACCGGGTACAAGTACCGATACTTTTTTTCATGTACTTGCTGATACCGAATACCGATCCTTTTTTTTTTATGTCATGTGTCAGGATTTTTTTTTTATTTTACAATTTAAATATTTCACAATTTTTTGTTGTTTTTTTTACAATGCTTTATTGGGGAGGGGGGATGGATGTGTCAGTGTGTTTTTTATTTTAATATGTATTATTTTTTACAATTAATTATTTTTATTATATATTGCCATTTTTTTTCTTAGCCCTGTTGGGGGGCTTTGGGGGTGATATCAGGGGTCATAACAGACCCCTGATATCTCACCTTTGAGACAGAGAAAGGGACTCGGGACACAGTTTCCCCGTTCCTTTTCTCAGCTGCACTGGAAATGAATAGACAGAAGACAGAGGCTCCTATCCATTCATAAACTGAAGCATCGTAAACACAGTTTACAATGCTCAGTTATGTGAATGGACAGAGTCAGTGTCACAGACTCTGTTCATTCAGAAAAGGTAGGAGCTGGGTTTAGTGGCTCCTACCGCCGCTCTCCATCCTGACAGAGGGGGCGAAGGAGGACATGGAGGGGGGGTCCACAGATCACGGAGGGGGGAAGCAGCGGCACGGATGGGGGATAGAGATCACGGAGCGGGGAAGCAGTGGCACGGATGGGGGACACAGATCACGGAGGGGGGAAGCAGCGGCACAGACGGGGTCACAGATCCCGGAGGGGATATGCAGCGGCATAGAGGGGGGACACAGATCACGGAGGGGGGAAGCAGCGGCACAGAGGGGGAGAGCAGAACAGAGGATGGCAGCGGCACGAAGGGGGAGAGCAGAACGACAGCGGCGAGGGGGAAAGCAGAAGGGCAGCGGCATGGAGGGGGGACACAGGAGCAAGGAGGGAGAGTCAGGTATCGGTAAAGTTTCGGAGCATTTTCCCCGAGTACAAGTACTGGGGAAATGCTTGGTATCGGTCCAGATACCGATACTAGTAGTATCGGTATCAGGACAACCCTAGTAAGTACTGGGGGTTCAGCTCTCAGCCTGGAATAAGATGCTCTGGGACTACATACCCCAGCATGATTTTTTCTAAGGAGATATTACAGGTCCCAGTGATCTCTACATATCCCAGCCTGCTCCCCTCCCCCTCCTCATGGGGAATTGCACCACCCCCCAGTCCCACCGCTCTTTACCCCTCCCCCGCAGGCCCAACCGGCCCACCCTTATCTTGGTGGGAGAACAGTGTGGGGTGAAATTACCCCAGAGGAGGGGGAGGGGAGCGGGCTGGGGTATGTAGAGATTGCTGGGACCTGTAGTACATATATAGAAAAAATCATGCTGTTACATATAGTCCTGTAACATCTTATTCCAGGCTTGGAGCTGAAGCCCCATTACATACACAGTGCATGCTGGGAGTGTAGTTCCCCATGCGGACAGAGATTGCTGAGAGATGTAGTCCCTCTGTCCCCTTCCCACGGCGTCCCTCCGGTAAGGTGACCTGATTTTTAAAATGAAATCCGGGGACATATTTTTTTTTTTACTAGTAATGACAACAATCACTTTCTGCCTGTTGACGCCTGCCTCACAGCCTCTCAAGTCTTACTCTGCGGCCCCTGGCTACTACTGGATGGGGAGCGGAGGAAGATCACTCCCCCAGGGAAAGCAAGGAGAGACAGGTGGCTGGCCAGGATTTGAGCCAAGGCAGAACATGCGAGCAAAGCTGAATGGGCATGTGCCTGAATCTGAAGAAATATTCCCTCCACTCCGACCAGCACGATCATCAGAAAGGGGCACAGATAATAGGAAAAATACAACCCCCCTATGCTAGTAGGCACGGCGGAGTGGGGGTGTGTAATTCTATTTTTTTTATTTTAATTCTGCACTGACTGTCTTTGAAATTGCCCCTGTCCCCTATTAAATCCAATCCAGGGACAAAACCAGGGACAGACTTGGTCCGGGGACAGTGTCCTCAATCAGGGGACTGTCCCCTGAAACTGGGGATGTCCGGTCACCCTACCCTCCGGCCTACAGACATGAATTTTCTCCTCACAAGATGGAACATTGAGGGAAGATGAAATCTTGGTTTAGAGTCCTGGCAAGCAGCATTTTTGGAGCAGTGAGAGGAGAAGTGTGTATACCGCTCCTTCCCATTGAAAAGAATGGGACACCGCGGTAATACCGCCAGCAATGCGCCTCTGCAGAGGTGCATTGTGGGCAGTTTTAACCCTTTTTCGGGCACTAGCGTGGGTGAAAGGGGTTGTAAAGGTTTGTCTTTTATTTACTAAATAGGTTCCTTTAAGCTAGTGCATTGTTGGTTCACTTACCTTTTCCTTCCATTTCCCTTCTAAATTTTTTTTTTCTTTGTTTGAATTTCTCACTTCCTGTTTTTCCTCAGTAAGCTTTCCACCGTCATCTAAGCGGTGGAAAGTCAGTCAGAACAGCCTACTCAACACCTTACTGAGGAGGAACAGGAAGTGAGAAAAACATTTAGAAGGGAAATTGAAGGAAAAGGTAAGTGAACCAACAATGCACTAGCTTAAAGAAACCTATTAAGAAAATAAAAAACAAACCTTTACAACCCTTTTAATACCGCACCGCTAGAGGCCGAACAGTGTCATAGCGTGGGTTGTTAGTGCCTGGGGCGAGACAAGTAATTTCCACCTCTCTGACCCATGGACTTACCTAGGGAAGAGGAGAGTGTGCTTTATAATGACGGGTAAAACCAGGAGTGGTGACATTATGCATATGTTCCATCTGTTATTGGTGCTCCCTAATCTCCACACTTGTGTCAGCGCCCCTCTAAATTTTGCCACCGGGGCGGTGGTCCCCCTGGCACCCCCCACGCTATGCCACTAGGTATATGTGCCCACTAAGCAAGTGGTTAAACCCATCCAAATGTAAACAAAGAGTGTTGGTTGTAATTCAATTACACTTTATTCACATATATATATATATTCCAATGACACATTCCCCCATTGGGTTTGCTAATCATGTTTGTTATTGTTTTGTACTCCTCCACTACTTCCTGGGCCGGTTTCCAGCAGTATAAATGAAGCCGCCACTAACACAGGCGCCCTCTCTCCTGTGCAAGTCAAACATTATAGGCTGCGTCCATGTAAAAATATGACCTCGGGCTGTCTAACACCGCCCCACGCCCTTCCTATTGGCTGCACTTCCTTTCCACGCTGGGCGGGCCCAGAACACGGAGCACATGCGCACTCCCGCTGGCGGTGGTAATACCCTCCCTCCTATTTCCGCCATCTTGTTTCGGTTCCCGCCGGCCCCTCCCCCCTCGTCTCCCGTGGCGCTGGTGACTCGGTAACGGAAGGCTCCCTTTGAGGTGTATACTTTCTCCTGGCTTCTTAGTGCGGCCCTGAACGTTCTTTGTGCTCGCCGTGACTGCCAGGTGAGTGAGCCGTGAGGGGAGCTGCTCGGTGAATGTGGTCTGTGTGTGTAGAGCGGCGGCGCCGTGCTTTCTCCTAGCTCAGTGAGCGCGAGTCTGAGGACTGCAGTGTGTACCGGTCACAGGCCGCTTTCTCCCCGCCTCGGGTCCGCTCATTGGTGGAGGCCGCGGCCTGCCCGGTGTGATTGGTCGGTTAGTCCGGAAACGACATTGTCTGGAAAGGAGGGAGAGATGATGGACCGGAGGATGGGGCATGGAGCCTCACACAGCGCATTGTTTGGAAGGAGCTTCTATAGCGTCTGAGGATGCATGATCTCTTTATTAAACAAGGGAAAGGGGAGAGCCCGAAGCTGCCATTCTCCTGTGAGGTCAGGGCAGATTGGAGACATGTCTCCCCCCCCCCCCCCAGCACTCATAGAATGTCAGGTTCATGGTGATTGCTTTCATTTCACAGCTCTTGTACCCAAGAACAATAACTGATTTCATTGTAGCTTATCTTTCCTTAGATGTGGTGGCTACATTTCTTATTGTTTACCTGGCGATCCTGCCAGAAACACACTTCCTAATTTTAGGAGCAGCATTGTCGCCCTAGAAAGGGAGTGTGCTAGGACTATAGAACACCTCCTCTCTTCTCCATAAAATAGGGGGAGGTGCTTTGTAAATGACAGAAGGAAGCAATAACTGTCTGCAGAGGCAGAAAGCACAGGAAGTTGTCAGATTGTGACATTTCCGCCTGTGTTTATAAGCCCTTCCCTTTTTTTTACTTATTTTTTTTGCCACCCATAACAATACTTTCTGTGGTATATTTAACGGGCCAAAAGGCAGAAAATTAAAATGATCTCGTTGCTTACAGTAATCTGTCTCTGCTTACCTAGCAGAGATGCATTGTCTTGGTGCTCAGGAATAGGGGGTGCTGGTGTTCTATCAAGCTGCACATCCCTGTCGGATAATGCCTCAGGCGATATGCACAGGATGCAACGTCACTCCAGCTGATAAATTGATCAGCTGGTGTGACGTCAACACTGCACATGCGCAGATATTGGAGGAATTATCCGACGATCTACAAGGGAGAATGTATTATACAGGATTTGTAAAGGGACAACAGTTTGCAAGGAGCTTTACAACATGAGGGCAGACAGTACAGTTACAATACAGGATGGATCAGAGCGCCTTGCTCGTTAGAGCTTACAATCTAGAGCCCTGGTTCACACTAGGTACAATTTGAGATGCGATTTGACATGTCAAATCGGTGGCAATTGTCGGCATTGGCACCGTTCTAATCGCTGCGACGCAGCATCTGCGGTGCTGCCCCGATTTCAAAAAGTAGTTCCTGTACTACTTTTTGAGATTTGGGGCCACGATTTACATTGACATCTGTGCAGAAACCTGCACAGATGTCTCTGAAATCGCAGCCGAAATCTGGACTGCCAGGCGGGAGTGAAGCCGTTGCGAGTACAGCTGAACTCGCATGGCTTCACTCCGGCAGCCCAGTGTGAACCTGGGCTGAAGGGAATGTAATCGTGCAACACACCACAATCTGCCTGACGCAGATCGGTCAGTTCTCCCACATAAGCAGAGAGGCAGGCAGAATCTAACAATCTCCCTTTGCAGATCGTCGCATAATGCTTCCGACGATATGCGCAGTGTTGACATCACGCCAGCCGATCAACATGGCAGTGCAGATCATCTGAGGCATTATCCAACAGGAATGCGCTGTTCGATACAACACCAGGCACAGGGATATCGTTCATGCAGTAATGAGAGAAGATTAGAGCAGAGAAACCACCACTTACCCGACCCTATCCTGGTTGTTGCATGTATGTGTTCTGCTTTGGAAACCACAACTTACTGATGGGTTTCACCCTACCCATCCAGGTTTAGTCATATGGCTATGCCCCTATGGGTGGGCATGGTTTTTGAAGCAGCACTGGCTTAGGCTGCCACACACAGATGTGACAACCAGGATTGGGTTGAGCGAGTGGTGGTTTACCTGCTCTAGTCTTCTCATATTGTTAGTTTATATCCACTTTCCCTGCCCAAGCTTTTATTTCACACACACAAAAAAAAAATCTTGATCTGAAGAGTAGTTTAACCACTTCAGGACTAGGCCTATTTTTGACATTTGTTTTTTGGAAGAAAATTGCTATATATATATATATATATATATATATATATATATATCTCCCTAGAGAATAAACTGGCAGTCATTTGCAATATATTTTTTTTAATATAATGTGAAAGATGTTGCACTGAGTAAATGGATAACTAACATGTCACGCTTTAAATTTACGCACACTCGTGGAATGGTGACAAGCTATGGTACTTACATTTTTTAGCTTTAAACAGGTAGCCATTGAAAGTTACAGAGGAGGTTTGGCTCTAGACTTATTGCTCTCTAACCATCGCAAAGATACCTCACCTGTGATTTTTTTTTTTTGTATACTGTTTACATCTGTGGGCACGACTTGCGTATGCTTCTTCTTTGACGGGTGAGCATGAAAGGATGGGGCACTTTAACAAAAATATATATTTTACACTATCTATCCCTTTAATAAAAATCTGACCACTTTTATTGCGGTCACAAGAAATGCAAAAGTTCTTTGTGACAGGTACTCTTTATGGAGGGATCTGGGGTCTAAAACTGCATTTCAAAGTATTCAAAATGCCAAGATCAGCATTTTTGAATACTTAGGATTTTTTTGAACTGTCAACGTTGGCTGCCGAGTAAGGCTCCTTACACACGGAGCGGTCCGTTTTTCAGTCCGCTCCGTGTGTGTCCGTCGGCTCAGTGGGGGGTCCCGCTCAGCTGTCGGCGGACAGGGCGGTCCCCGCACACTGTGCAGGGACCGCTCTGTCTCTCCTCCGCTATCCCCTATGGGGAATCGGATGGAAACGGATCCACCGGACGGAAGAAAAATAGGGTTTTCTTCCGTCCGCAAAACGGATCCAGACGGACGCGGATCTTAGGCGGACGTTAGTGGATGCATCATCCGCTAACGGATCCGCTCCCATAGGGACACATTACAAGTCCGTAAACGGACTTGTAATTAGCGGACCGTTCGTCCGCTCATGTGAAAGGGGCCTAAAGCGAAAGTGACATCGCTTCCAGGTTACTACGATTCTGGTTTTGTTCGGGTCTTCGGCCAGCTGGCGGACGTGACGGCTAGTCGCTCGGGTCTCACCCTGGAACAACCACTTCAGCAAAATGACGTACAGGTATGTGATTTTGAGGGAAGTGGTTAACCACTTGCCCGACTGCCCATAGTATATTTACGTCATTGCTTTGACATTAAATATCGTTATGGCAGCAGGTAGCTGCCATAATCCTGGTATCATTTTGTACGGTGGGCGATTCTCTGCAAGATAAGTGGTCCCAGTGGCAGGTTCACCATGTGATCACTTTTACATGCGGTGGGAGAGGTGACCCCTCAAAGAGCACCTGCCATGCTTATTTCTATTACAAGAGATAAAATAAAGGGACAGTATAAAATGGTAAGGATTTTTTACAGTGTCCCGTCCCTCTGTGCTCACGTTTTTCAAGCCACACGTGAGGTATCACTGATCGTTGGAGCGAAAGCAATAAATCTAGCACTATATCCCCTCTGTATCTCTAAACGGGTAACCTGTAAAACTTTTTTTAAAGTGACGCCTATGGAGACAATTTGGTACCGTAGTTTATCGCCACTCCACAATTTTGAAGCATGACATGTTTCTATCTATTTACTCGGCTTAACATCATCTTTTACATTCTCTACAAAAAAAATTTGGCTAACTGTTAGTGTTTTTTTTTTGTAACATTTACTTGTCTGCTCTGTACAACAGTATTGCATAGCGTGGCCTGAACCTAATTTTCTGGAGTCCTTCGCTGGCGCTGTTCACTTTCCCTCCTGTCCTGCGTGTGCCTCTGGCCGTGCTCCTAAGCTGGACTGTGTGGGTCCATAGACATACACAGCATGGCTCGGTCATGCCTCCTGCTCCCTCTCCACTGGGATTTGACTGTCTCCTGTGGGACTAGTAAGAGGGCGAGAAGAATTGCTCAGCGCTGGATCAAGTGGACTCGGGTAAGTGTTAAGGAATGTGGGGGGGGGGGGGGGGGGCATAACTAATGGTAAAATGGTTTATACCTTTTTAATTCAGGGGGTCGCTCTCTCCCAAGATCCAATGATTTACTTGCGTACATCATATAAAGGATTGTGGTAATATACACAGGTACATCTCCAAAAATTTGAATATCATCAAAAAGTTACTCTATTTCCGTAATTCAAAAAGTGAAACTTGTATATTATATTATATTTTAGTTTGGTTATGGCTTACAGCTAGTGAAAACCCAATTCATTATCTCAGAAAATTACAATATTGTAAGGTGAAAAAGTTCAATATTGTACAACATTGTTTGCTGGGCCTTTAAATGGTTTCTGGTTCAGTAGGTTAGACAATCATTGGGATGACTGCTGACTTGACAGTTGTCCAGAAGACTGTTATTGACACCTACCACAAGGAGGGTAAGTCACAAAAGGTCATTGATAAAGCTGGCTGCTCAGAGTGCTGTATCCAAGCATATTAATGGAAAGTTGAGTGGAAGGATAAGTGTTATAGAAAAAGCTGCACAAGCAACAGGGATGGCCAGAGCCTTGAGAGGAATGTAAAGCAAAGGCCATTTAAGATTTTTGGGGAAATTTATAAGAAGTGGACTACCACTGGTGTCAGTGCTTCAAGAGTCACCACACAGACGTATCCAGGATATGGGCTACATTCCTTGTGTCAAGACACTTCTGAACCATAGACGACAGAAGAGTTAGCTGGGCAAAAAGGACTGGACTGTTGCTCAGTGGTCCAAAGTCCTCTTTTTCAGATGAAAATACATTTTGCTTTTAATTTGGAAATCAGGGTTCCAGTGTCTGGAGGCAGAGTGGAGAGGCACAAAATCCATGTTGAGTTAAAGTGGTAGTAAAGTCTTTACTACCACTTTTACCTACAGGTAAGGCTTACCTGTAGGTATAAAGAATATCTCTTAAACCTGTACTGTTTAGGAGATATTCCCCTCGCAATGCGCCGGGGGGATGCGCAGGGGGATCCTCGGCTAAAGGGCCGGCAGACCTTGCCGGAATGAAATCTCCCGTGCCCACGTGCGGGAGTGGCGACTTTGCCGCTCCAGCCAACCATAGCGCTGGAACGCCGATACCTAGAAGACACGTCGAGGCAAGATGACATCTCGCTCGGCGTGGACCAGGTAAGTTCTCTACACCTTGTTTTAAGGTAAGTATTTCATAATGAGCTAGTATGCGGTGCATACTAGCTCATTATGGCTTTTGCCTTACAGGTGTAATAAAAACAATTGCGGGTATACAACCGCTTTAAGGGCCAGTGTGAAGTTTCCAGTCAGATGATTTTGGGAGCCATGTCATCTACTGGTGTTGGACTTGTTTTTTATCAAGTCCAAAGTCAGTGAAGCACTTTATGCTTTATGTGGATTTCATATTCCAGCAGTACTTGGCACCTGCTCGTACTACCAAAATAGCAATACCTGGTAAAAAAATACATGTAAGAAAAAACGTCATATAACAGAAATGAAAAATAGGATAAAGTTATCAAATGTGCCACATTCGATTTAGCTTTATCATATTTTTCCATCAAATGTGGAGCATGTCACCAAAAGACTGCCATAAATTTGACATGCTCCACATTTAATGGAAAAATATGATAAAGCTAAATCGAATTTAGAGCATGTCATCAGAAGCCACAATTTTGACTACATGCTCCATATTTGATAACTGTATTCTCAATTTCATTTCTGTTGTTATATAAAGTTTTTTTCTTGCATGTATGTGTTATTTTTCTAAAGAAAAAAAAAAAAATATACTCCTGAAGAAGCGGGTCACCGCGAAAACGTGTAGCGTCTACAACTGGTTTAAGATGAATACCGCACTTTCTGTTGCGGATCAACACATTGTATTCCTTTCCATTTTTAATTTTTTTCAGAGAAATTTGATGATTCAAGGGCGTTTCCCTTATCTTTCTATATGTTATGTCTGCCAATGTCTTTTATGTTGTCTGTTTAATAAATTTATACTTTTTATATAAAGTTGTTTTCAGCAGTGTAAGGCTGCATTCACACCTGAGCGTTTTGTCGCCTGAAGCACGACGTTCAAAGACGCTAGAGGGGAAAAATACCATTATCTCTGGAGATGGTTCACATCTCCACTGCAAAACGCCGAACGAACGCCTGAATTTCAAACAAGTCCCGGGCTCTTTTTTGTCGCGCGAATCGGCAGGTTGGGTGTCTCCATTGGTGCCAATGACCTGTAAAAAAAACACTGCATGTTGTCGCGGCAAATCGTAGTAAAAAAACGCCGCAAATCGCTTACGCTTAGGTGTGAATGCAGCCTAAGTCTATACCATACCATGAAAAGTCCTAGTTGCTTCAAATTTCTAGTGCTCTTCAATATATTTATAGGACGCAGGTACCCCATATATTTATATTTCGGTAGTGCAAAAACACTTGAGTTATTTATGCCTGGGGAAAAGGCCAAAAGCTGTCTGCACCCATCTTTGCTCGTATGAAGATTTCTTATGAATTTTAGGTGCACTGCAGACTACTTTTTACATAGGGTTATGCTGCCAGCCCGAACCTGCGTAAGTTCATCTGACTGTGTGCATGAGGGTTTAAAACTTTAGTAAAGGCAAATCTTAACTAATTGTAAACACATTCCCTCCCACCTATTCTGCCTACCCTGTATTAAAAAATAAACTAAAAATGTTTGTGTACTTGTGTTTAGTCTGTTCCAGTCAGGTGATTTAGCAGCTCCAACTCCCCTATTTAATGGAGCTGTCAGTATACAATGGCACATCGGGGAGGATTCCTCCATCTATCTTGCCTGTGTCCCAATAAGTGTAGAAAGCTAGGGGTCCCACCACCAAACAACTTATGCGCTCACCTTTTAAATGGAATATAATCTAGGTCTCATGCACAAAATCATCAGCTTAGGAATCACTGATGGTATAAGACTCTCCAAATACACTCTGGAGGTAAGTGGATATGTATGGGGTCCTTTTAAGGGATCTTATTCCTTTCTGCTTACGCAGAGAGAGAATGTCAATAGTGCAATATACCGTATTTATCAGGGTATAGCGCGCATCCCGTGTATATCGCGCACCCTTAAAGTGGCCCCCATTCCTGTGGAAAAAAAGATTTTTGTACTACAGTTTTGGTGTCTTGCGCGACGTCCATCGGCGGCTTTGGGTGTCCTCTTCGTCAGGGCCCAGGCGTCCTCCCCGCTCGATCCCCGCTTTCCCGCGCCGAGTTTGAATACTGCACCTGCATATACTGAGCGCAGTACACTCGTGTATAGTCGGGCAGGCTCGGCTACTCTCGCGCTCACGTCCTGTAGGTCCAGGACGTAAGCGCGAGAGGAGCCGAGCCTGCCCGACTATACACGAGTGTACTGCGCTCGGTATATGCCGGCACAGTATTCAAAGTCGGCGTATATCGCGCACCCACGATTTTGCCCTGATTTTCAGGGCAAAAAAGTGCGCGGTATACGCTGATAAATACGGTAATTAAAGACCAAAAAACATCTATTTTAAGAGAGAATTTAACTTTACGTAATATGTATGAAAACCAGCATGTAGTACTTTAAGGCCCCTTTCACATGGTCGGACTGTTCAGGTCCACCTGTCATATTTGTCGGCGGACCTAAACGGGCGCTCCATACATCTCTATGGAGCGTCTTATGTCAGCGGAGACATGTCCGCTGACATCCGATCTGCTAAAATCAGACAGTGATACGTCTCCGTCCATATCGGAGCCCCTCCACGTTCAGTGAGCAGAGAGGGACTTGTCTGCTGGCTCAGACTTAATTAAATAAACAAACCCCTAAAAACAGATGGACTTCAGGAGCAAGTGGTCACAATAGGGAATATGTTGGCTTCTGGCTGATGCAGGGCAGTCTAAAGTCTAGTACACGGGTCATATGTTGGTTCAATAGAAACCGTCCGACCGTTTAACTGGCTTGTATCGAAGCCTCATGACTGAAAAGTCTGTGAATCGGCTCTCGATCAGCGCGAGACCTGATGCTGCATCCATTGACAGACAGCAGGGCTCGGCCCTGGCTCCCGTGTCACTGAATTTGATCAATGGCAGCGGGAGCCAATGGCTGCTGCTATCAATCTATCAATGAGAGGACTTGAGACTGTGGCTTGAGCTGCTGAACTTGTTCTTGTCGTTGGAATGATTGGGTTCAGGTAAGTAAAAGGGGAGGGGGGGTGCTTTGAGGGGCTGCTGCACTAGAAGGCTTTTCACCTTAATGCATAGAATTTGGGTTGGGGGTGGGGGGGGGTGATGGAAGCTGCACATAATCCCCCCCAATGCATTAAGATAAACCTTCTGACTTTAGAACCATTTTAGGACTGTTAAATTGGTCTTTCTCTGGTTATCCTGAAAATAAGATGATGCTATAGTACTCTTGCCACTCCCTGGACCAGCCTCATGCTATTTTATGTCAGAAAAATAAATGGAATATTTGCATAGGGTGTTAGATGGAATGCTCATGTCCACATACAGTATCGTGGATATGAAACTGAACTTCATGTTAAACTGGGCTGGCGAGATTTGAATGTTTCTGTAGGAAAAGCAACATTATGATCTGAACGCCTTGGTTAATCCTGAAACTAAAACGGGGTTTGTTTTAAGCTTTCTCTTTCATGTGTGGCCAATTTTTTTTTTGTTTAAGCATAATGCACTTGCAACTGCCCTAAAGAATTCATATTTCAGATGCTCTTCATAGTTTGCAATCCCTGTCTTTGTGCCTACTCCTTTGCTAAGATGGGAACAGTCATGACAGGCCTAACATGTGTTGCTTGATGCCCATTTCCTTATTTCTCAGATGTTTTTAACCACTTCCTTACTGGGCACGTATACCCCCTTCCTGACCAGGTGAAATTTCAGCTTGTGGCACTGCGTCGCTTTAACTGACAATTGCGCGGTCGTGCGACGTGGCTCCCAAACAAAATTGACGTCCATTTTTTCACCACAAATAGAGCTTTCTTTTGGTATTTGATCACCTCTGCGGTTTTTATTTTTTGCGCTATAAACAAAAAATAGAGCGACAATTTTGAAAAAAACACAATATTTTTTACTTGTTGCTGTAATAAATAGACCAATTTTTTTTTTTCAGTCTAGGCGATGTGTATTCTTCTACATATTTTTGGTAAAAAAAAAAAAAATCGCAATAAGCGTCTGATTTGCGCAAAAGTTATTGCGCTTACAAAATAGGGGACAGAATTTATTATTTTTTATTTTATTTTTTTACTACTAATGGCGGCGATCAGCGTTTTTTTCGTGACTGCGACATTATGGCGGAGACATCGGACACTTTTGACACATTTTTGGCGCCATTCACATTTATACAGCGATCGGTGCTATAAATATGCACTAATTACTGTATAAATGTGACTGCCATTGAAGGGGTTAACACTAGGGGGTGAGGAAGGGGTTAAATGTGTACCCTGAATTGTGTTCTAACTGTGTGGAGGGGGACTGACTGGGGGAGGTGACCGATCTGTGTCCCTATGTACAAGGGACACAGATCGGTCTCCTCTCTCCCCTGACAGGACGTGGATCTCTGTGTTTACACACAGAGATCCACATCTTGTCCCTGTAGCCGCCGATCCCGAGTGCCTGGCGGACATCGCGACCGCCAGGCACGCGCATCGGCATCTCAGCCATACGGCGGGCGCCTGGGGGAGCGCAGGCCGCAAAAACACGGCCAGTTAGAGAAGTAGAACCACCCTGCGGCCGTACAAAGTCGTACGGCTGTCGGGTAGTGGTTAAGGAGCTGCCTAAGGCTGGCCATAACACGGATCAAACTTTCCTTCAAACAAGAGTTCCTCCTGAACACTGTTCAGATCTGATTCAGAGCTACTGAAAAGCATTTGCTGGAAGCACTGAAACACTGTTTTCATATGCAGACGTGACTTACGTATGCGTTCGCTTCTGTGTGCGAGCTCAACGGGACGGTGCGCTTTAATTTTTTATTTTAATTTTTTTTTTTTTTATTCATTTTACTTTGACACTGTCCTATGTTGGGTCACTTTTATTCATATTAGAAGGAATATAAACATCCCTTGTAATAAAAAAAAAAAAATGCATGGCTGAATTTCTTAAATGTGAGTTCTGGGGTAAAAAAAAAAAAAAATCTCATATTTGCACTAAAATGCAATTGAAAAAAAAAATCCTCCTTTTTTTAACTGCTTTAGTCCCGGAAGTTTTTACCCCCCTTCCTGACCAGAGCACTTTTTACAATTTGGCATTGCGTCGTTTTAACGGACAATTGCGACTTTGTACCCAAACTAAATTTGCGTCTCCCCCCCCCCCCCCCCACACAAATAGAGCTTTCTTTTGGTGGTATTTGATCACCACCTGTGTTTTATATTTTTATTTTTTGTACGATAATTAAAAGAACAGCGAAATTAAAAAAAAAGTTTTTTGCTATAACTATCCCACGTACTTCCAAAAAAATGTCCTTAGTTTAGACCAATATGTATTCTACATATTTTTGGTAAAAAAATTGCAATAAGTGTATATTGATTGGTTTGAGCAAACGTTTATAGCCAGGGCTTGACAAATTTGCTTTTGAATCTAGGAGCCAGCTAAAAAAGTTAGGCGCAAGGTTTGGTGACGTCACTATGGTTGGTATCACCCCCCCCCCCCATCAACTATGGTCCCGCCTCCACTAAGTCCAGACCCCCCTACCGCAGTATAGACCCCCTCACTAAGTACAGACACTGTCATTGCAGCCCCCCATCATTGCAGATCCCCCTCCATCAGTGCAGATCCATTCCATCAAATGTAGCCACCACTTTCCATCAGTGCACCCCCCTCATTGCAGATCCCCCTCTCCATCAGTGTAGGCCCCCTACAGTGCCAACTCCCATCAATGCAGTCCCCACTCAGTGCACCCCCCTCCCATAGCACCCCCAGCGCATGTCTATTTGGACTACATTAAAACATTTACAGACCTCAGAACAGTGCGGGATGGAGCAGGAAGAGAGCGGCACAGCAGCCGCTGACACGGCAGGAGGAAGGAGTGGCCAGCAGAGTGAAGTCCAGCTGGGGATCCTCGGCGGTCTGTCATCCCCACTGCTGCTGTCGCCCTGCCCCAAAGTATTGCGGGAGGCGACTCAAGAACATCCGGTACCCGGATTCGGTGGATAGGCACAGCGGAGTGTCCCTTGGACCCCCACCTCCCCCATAAACCGAGGAGAGGGAGATGGCTTTGGTCCGCTCCGCTGTGTAGGGGCGAGGACTGTGCGACGAGTAGTGTTAGCGAGCAGTGCCGCTGCGGCGCTGCCCACAGGTGTCACCTGGTGTGGCCCACACCTAACGCCTGGCAACGGCACTGACCCTCTTCTCCTGTGCTCAGCCCCTCTCGCAGTCAGAGGAGCAGGGCGCTTTGGCGCTGGTAAACCACCGAATCCGGGTCCCAGATGTTCTTGAGTCCCTTCCCGCAATACCTTGGGGCAGGGCGACAGAAGCAGTGGGGATGACAGACCGCCACACTCTCTACCCGCTCCATTCCCGCTTCCACCGCTAATCATGTTCACGGCAAAGACCCCGCAACCCGCCCTGTAGCAGAGGCACCTGTCACTGATCAAAGCCCAGGCGCCAGGGTGAAATTTCTAGTCGCAATGGTGACCTGGCGCCTGGGATTTGTCGAGCCCTGGTTATAGTGCGTACAAAATAGGGGATAGAATTATGGCTTTTTTATTTATTTATTTTTTTTTATGCTGTGACCGCGACATTATGAAGGACACTTTTGACACATTTTTGGGACCATTGACGGTTTTACAGCGATTGGTGCTGATGCACTGATTGCTGTAAAAATGTTACTAGGGGGTGATCAAGGGGTTAATTGTTCCCTCTGCATGTTCTAAGTGAAGGGGGATGGGACTAACTAGGGGAAATGACAGATCGCTGTTCAGCCTGTAAAGCACAGGTGTCAAACACAAGGCCCCGCCCTCCAGGCCATTTGAAGTGGCCCTCGCACCTCTCCTGCAATTGCAGGAGAGCTCCAGCCCTCTTCCTGGTCCTACTCCAGACCCTTATGCCGCGTACACACGATCATTTTTTGTGATGAAAAAAGACGTTTCCTGTGAAGTAAAAAACTGCGTTTTTGAAACGTCACTTTTCAAAGACGTTTTTTTCACAAAAAGTGAGGTTACGTTCAACGCTCTTTTCCATTGAAGCTCGCTTCATAACTAGCTTCTGGGCATGCGCGGGTTGAAAAACTTTGTTTTAAACAACGTTTTTGCTACACACGGTGACTTTTTGTGAAACAAAAAACGACGTTTTGAAAAACAACACAAAAAATTCAAGCATGTTGGAATTCTTTTGGTCGTTTTTTTGGAAGACAAAAAACGACGTTTTGCCCACACGATCAATTTAAATGACGTTTTAAAAAAACGTTTTTTTTTTTCATCGCAAAAAACGACCGTGTGTACGCGGCATTAGTTTCTGCTTTCAAGTAATGCATCCAGCTTCTTCCCAGCAGCAATAAGAGGTATTCAGCACTGGAAAAATAAAATGAATAAAAAGTAGAAGATGCCCAGCAGCATAAGGAAAGGGGGGTGCACTGTGATGTAAGGGAGAGTGGGGGACTCAACTTCTGTTGGCTCTGGATATCTAATCTTACAGACAAAACCGGTGCATTGCCATGAATTGAGATTTGCCATAGAATGAGATGGTCCGCCTCCATCCCATTCTATTGGCTCACTCATGTCACGTGACATATTTAAACGTCAAGTATTGACGCAAACATCAGTCACAGCTAGGCTATCATAGGGAGAGGATCTCCTCTCCCTGTGATAGCCCGATAGCGCTGTCAGCAGCGTGCCTCCCGCCAGCGCTAAGTACACCCCGCGCCCGCAGCTCTACTCCCCGCAGCTCTTCCCCCATCCTCCGCGCCCGCAGCTCTTCCCCGTCCTCCGCGCCCGCAGCTCTACTCCCCCGTTAAGAATCAGGGAACGGGGAGAGTCTACGCTATTAGCGTAGACCTGGCGTTGGCTACGTTAGTAGCGTAAACCTGCGCATGCGCAGTATTTACAACACCAGCCCACATAACCTGGAGCAGCTGCAGCCCGTTCCCTGATTCTTAACGGGGGAGTAGAGCTGCGGGCGCGTAGGACGGGGAAGAGCTGCGCGGTGCGGGGAGTAGAGCTGCGGGCGCGGGGTGTACTTAGCGCTGGCGGGAGGCACGCTGCTGACAGCGCTATCGGGCTATCACAGGGAGAGGAGATCCTCTCCCTATGATAGCCTAGCTGTGACTGATGTTTGCGTCAATACTTGACGTTTAAATATGTCACGTGACATGAGTGAGCCAATAGAATGGGATGGAGGCGGACCATCTCATTCTATGGCAAATCTCAATTCATGGCAATGCACCGGCCCTTTTGAGGGCAACTGTAATGCTGATGCGGCCCACAATGAAATTGAGTTTGACCCCCCCCTGCTGTAAAGCATTGCACTAGCGATCGGCAAATAATTTTTGATGCTGTGTGGGGGTTATTTTAAGCAGCTAGTGGGATTTTCTCTCCTTGTCTTCCCCCCACAATTATGGGTGTAACATATTATGAAGGGTGAACTTATCCTTTAAATCCAATGAGCGCCTTTTTTTTTTTTTTTGCAGCTGTACTTTACTGAAACAGTTTCCTTGTGTAAGGTCAAGTTTTTGATAACTTAACCACTTGCTTACTGGGCACATATACCCCCCTCCTGCCCAGGTGAAATTTCAGCTTCCGGCACTGCGTCGCTTTAACTGACAATTGCGCGGTCATGCGACGTGGCTTCTAAATAAAATTGATGTCCTTTTTTTTTTTTTCAAAAGTAGAGCTTTCTTTTGGTGGTATTTGATCGCCTGTGCGGTTTTAATTTTTTGCGCTATAAATAAAAAAGATCGACAATTTTGAAAAAAAATACAATATTTTTTACTTGTTGCTATAATAAATATCCCAATTAAAAAAAAAAACATTTTTTTTCACAGTTTAGGGCGATTTTGGTAAAAAAAAATCGCAATAAGCGACTGGTTTGCGCAAAAATTATAGCGCCTACAAAATAGGGGACAGAGAATATTTTTTTTTAACTGGAAATGGCGGCGTTCTGCATTTTTTATTGGGACTGCGACGTTATGGCGGACACATCGGACACTTTTGACACATTTTTGGCGCCATTCACATTCATACTGCGATCAGTGCTATAAATATGCACTAATTACTGTATCAATGTGACTGGCATTGAAGTGGTTAACACTAGGGTGAGGAAGGGGTTAAATGTATTCCCTGCATAGTGTTCTAACTGTGGGGGGAGGGGGGCTCACTAGGGGGGGGGGTGACCGATGCTGTGTCCCTATGTACAAGGGACATAGATCAGTCTCCTCTCCAGAGACAGGACGCTGTCTCTGTGTAAAACGGCAATGAGAGATGATCTCATATGTTTACAGATCGCATCGCAAACGGCCACTCTGATTGTCTGTTCGCGGCGATCTGTTATTGGCTGTGTCCAAGGGACACGGCCAGCACAGTTTCCCCGCTGTGCGCTCTGGAGCGCGCGCCGGGAACGTGCAAGTGACAGGTCGTCAATTGATGGCCTGTTGGATATTTAGATCCGCGCTGAAGCCGTCATTCGGCTATAGCGCGGATCTCAACTGGTTAAAAAATTAAACCCTGTAAAGGAGAATTCAGAAGCCCAAAGAGTTCCAATTCTATCAGCAGTCTTTGGGCCCTCACAGATTTGTTTTGGGGATGAGAAAATCTTCCTTGAAATCCAGTCTAATTCTTAGATTATACCTATGTTATTCCATCAAAAGCAGCACAGGTCAGAGTTTTTGGGCTTCCTTAAAGCTCTTCTTATGGGCTGAAAAGGCTAATCGGCGCCATCTGAAATGGGTAAACGTTTGTCCTCAAAAGAGTTTCCTACACATGGGCAAACCAATTTTGGGCTCAGCCTTTTAATTTTTCAGATGGACTCGATCATACCCTCCAGTCTTCTTTTATGGAACGTCAGGTGTCAACAGACATGTGTCCATTGACACCCGCCATCATCTGATCCGATCCTGTCTGCTAAAAACACGGATGAGTCCTCTATCTCTCTACCCCCCCCCCTCCCCCCTTCAGTCTGGCGGATCGGGTGGCAGTTGGGAGCAAATGGACAGGCAGTCCGTTTACATCTAACCGCCCAACCAAGAAGACACAGAACAGCCACCCACCTGCTCAGCGGGGATCAGTGGACAGATTCACTCTCTCTTGGCAGACTCTAACAAAGCCCGCCCCGTGTGTAAGGTATCCTTCAAAGAGGTCCTGTTTACCACTAATCTCTGTAGTTTGTAAAACCATAGCAGGAATTGTGCCTAAAAAATTATCCAAATCCTAATGCATCCTCCCCAAGTCTCCGATTGGCTGCCAGGTCTAAGGTAGCCCAGCAGGTTCAAAGGAATAAAAAGGAACTTGATTCCCCCATCCACACACTGTAGATGGGGAGGTGGTTCCTGCCTGCTGAGCTATTGTATCCCTGCCATCAGAATACAGATCAGCGCTGCAGGCAGTGCTGATTGAACAGGTAAATTGCAGCAGGGTGATTGTACAGAAGTCGTTTCTTAGATGGACCTTTGTACCACCTCCCTGATCGAAAGGCAGCTGGTCCCTGGTCATCCGTCTGAATTTCGATCCACGTATGGCTAGGTGATTCTGAATGTCAGAGACTGACTTGCGTCTCTTCCTGCTCTTGGCTACTCAGGCATTTGATGTTGTCGCAAGGGCTTAAGTCTTCAATCCCACACATGTTTAAAGAGATTGTAAAGGCAGAAAGTTTTTTATCCTTATGCATTAAGATAGCCTTCTGTGTGCAGCAGCCCTTCTCAGCCCTTCTCAGTCCCTCTCTGTCCAGCAATTTCCACAAGTGTCAGAGTCTTCTTTCCTGTATGGCTGAGACACAGCAGCGGGGCCATTGACTCCCATTGCTGTCGGTCAGCTAGCCAGTCAGGGAAGAGAGGGTGCTGGGTCAAGACTGTCTGAATAGATACAGGGAGTTGCGACTTGGCTTTGGTGCCCCCATAGCAAGCTGTTTGCTGTGGGAGGACTGAATAGGAGGGAGGGGCCAGGAGCACAGCCGGGGAACCTGAGAAGAGGAGGATCTGGGCTGCTCTGTGCAAAACCAATGCAGCAGAGCAGGTAAGGCTCCATATTTCTAGATTGCAAGCTCTTTCAAGCAGGGCCCTCTGATCCCTCCTGTATTGATTTGTATTGTGAATGTACTGTCTTCCCTGATGTAAGGCACTGCGCTATATAAATCCTGTATAATAATAATGTACACTGCTGCTGGTAAACAGACATTTAGGAGCAGTTGGTTGTTTTTTTTTTCAGCTGCCCCTGAACTCTCCTCCGTTATCTTATCAGTACATGTACACAGGGTTGTTTATAGTCATTTCTAGGCAGTTGAGTTTAGAAGCATTTTTTTTGGAAACCCAGAAAAATGTAGAGATATAATGTAAACAGTCCACAGCCATGAAGGAATCCACACAAGGAAAATCCAGATGGATAGCTCGGGTGCAGGAAACAATACACCAAAAGTGAGTACGTTCACCACCACAATGTGGGTTGCTACGCTCACCTCGGGCTGACCCCTGTGCCACAGAAGATCAGACACGCCCCTTTCCTACTAACCCGGGATTGGGTAATCTCCGCTCTGTCCTGACTTGTGGCCGAAGCTATATGGATGTCGTATAAGTCCTTCAGTAGCTGAGACAAGTCATCATCCTTTACACCCTATCCTCGGTTAGTGATAAAAAGGTGTCTGACCTTCTGTGGCACAGGGGTCAGTCTCAGGTGAACATAGCAACCCGCATTGTGGTGGCGGATTTATTCACTTATTGGTGTATCGTTTCCTGCGCCTAGGTTATCCATCTGGATTTTCCTTGTGTGGATTCCTTCTTGGCTGTGGACTGTTTACATTATAAATCTACATCCTTCTGGGTTTAATACTTATTGAAATTATTGTAATATTTATGCACTGCCACATCTTGATTTTATACTGCAGTTTGGTTTTAGAATTTCCCAGGTTTTCAGCTGGCGTTGATTCGTCTAGTAGATATTCAGGTTTGCGCTGATTTGTTTTGTTTTTTTGGAAAGCAAAAAATGCGTTCACAACGGATGTTCAGAGGCATTTGAAACGCCAAATGCCCCTAACCGCTAACTCATGTTTAGCTGCGTTTTCATTTATAGACTTTTTTTGGCTTATTTGGGGGGGGGCTTTTTTTTTTTTTATGACTGTAACTATCTGTCAAGTTAGAACGTTCAGGGGAGGTTGTAAAACCCACTCTCATCCTTTCTAAACTATTGCCATAGTGCTGATCTATAAGGATATAGATGCCTCCTGCATGTATATTTACCTGTCAAATGTCTCCCCTCTGTCTGTTCTAAGAACTGAAAAACTGCAGATTTTGTGGGTGGGTCTGTTGTCTGGAGCTTGGTGGGTGGAGTTGTGATGTCGGTAAACTCCCCGCCCACCTCTACACTCCCCTTGTCAACGTGCATTTTCTCCTATGTATTCCTTACACCAAATACTACTATGATCGCTAACATCCAGTCAAAATCCAGAAAAGTAACCACATGACTTCAGAAACGGAGTGGGGGTGGGAATTAACCACTTGCTTACTGGGCACATAAACCCCCTTCGTGCCCAGGCGAAATTTCAGCTTCCGGCACTGCGTCGATTTAACTGACAATTGCGCGGTCGTGCGACGTGGCACCCAAACAAAATTGGCGTCCTTTTTTCCCCACAAATAGCTTTCTTTTGGTGGTATTTGATCGCCGTGTGGTTTTTATTTTTTGCGTTATAATGAAAAAAAGAGCGACAATTTAAAAATATATATATATTTTTTACTTGTTGCTATAATAAATATCCCATTTTTTTTTTATATATATTTTTTTCTCAGTTAAGGCCGATACGTATTCTTCAACGTATTTTTGTAAAAAAAAAAAAAAAATCACAATAAGTGACTGCTTTGCGCAAAAGTTATAGCACCTACAAAATAGGGGACATAATTATGATTTTTTTTTTATATATTTTTTTTACTAGTAATGGCGGCGATTTGCGATTTTTATTGGGACTGCGATTATTGCGACGGACACATCGGACACTTTTGACACATTTTTGGCGCCATTCACATTTATACAGCGACCAGTGCTATAAAAATGCACTAATTACTGTATAAATGTGACTGGCATTGAAGGGGTTAACACTAGGGGGTGAGGAAGGGGTTAAATGTATTGCCTGGGTGTGTTCTAACTGTGTGTGGGGAGGGGGGTGACTGGGGGAGGTGACCGATGCTGTCTCCCTATGTACAAGAGAAACAGCATCTGTCACCTCACTGACAGGACGTGAAGCTCTGTGTTTACACACAGAGCTCCACGTCCCTGTTCTCACCGACGATCGCGTGTACCTGACGGACATCGCGGCCGCCGGGTACACGCATCGGATCCTCGGTGATGCGTCGGGACTGTTTTTCCCCGCCGCGCGCCACCCTGTGGCGCGCGCGGGGAATTACAAGCAAATCACGTCCAAAGACGTGATCCCGGCGCCTCAGGTCCGCGCTGTTCACGTATTTTGTTAATAGCGCGGACCTGAAGAGGTTAAATAATGCCTGTCTGAAGCTAGTGCATGAGATTTGTAAATAACCTGTTATTCACAGCAAGGGGGCCGAATGAACAAAAGTTTTTGCCTGTTTGTCCTCTATCTCACTGAAAAAAGAAGATTGCTCAGAGCTGGATTAACTTTGTGGCAAGACTGGGCCCAGATGATAGGAAATCTTATACTCTACATTGTGACAGCAAGAAATAAAAAATGAGTTTACATACACTTTAACCACTTCATTACTGGGCACTTAAAATTATATACCCCCTTCGTGCCCAAACCAATTTTCAGCTTTCAGCGCTGACGCATTTTGAATGACAATTACGCGGTCAGACAACACTGTACCCAAATTATATTTTTATCATTTCCCCCACAAATAGAGCTTTCTTTTGGTGGTATTTGATCATCTCTGCAATTTTTTTTTTTTTTTTTTTTTTGCGCTATAAACCGAAAGACAGAATTTTGAAAAAAAACACTATTTTTTACTTTTTGTTATAATATCCCATTTTAAAAAAAATATATATATATATTTTTTTCCCTCAGTTTAGGCTCATACGTATTCTTCTACATATTTTTGTTAAAAAAAAAAAATTGCAATAAGCGTTTGGTTTGCGCAAAAGTTATAGTGCCTACAAAATAGGGGATAGATTTTTTTTTTTTTTTGTCAGGCCTGCGATATTGCGGCGGACATATCGGACACTGACACAATTTTGGGACCGTTCACATTTATACAGCGATCAGTGCTATAAAAATGCACTAATTACTGTATACATGTGACTGGCAGGGAAGGGGTTAACACTAGGGGGTGAGGAAGGGGTTAAATGTATTCCCTGGGTGTGTTCTAACTGTGTGGGGGGAGGGGGGTGACTGAGGGAGGTGACCGATGCTGTGTCCCTATGTACAAGGGACACAGATCGGTCTCCTCTCTCCCTGACAGCACGTGGAGCTCTGTGTTTACACACAGAGCTCCACGTCCCTGCTGTCACCGCCGATCACGTGTACCCGGCGGACATTGCGGCTGCCAGGCACACACATTGGGTTTACATCCACTTTAAGCATTGGGGAGGCAGAGGGTAGCTGGTCAAAAATGCCAATTTTCTAGTTTTATAGGTTATAGTGTGCTTGAAGTGGAACTAAACTTCCTCTGACATTTACCTTTAGGTAAGCCCTTCCTTCCAAGCCCTGTGATGTCATCTCGGCTCTGGCCAATCGCAGCGCCAGAAGCCTAGGATCTCCATGGTGTGCGGGTGCGCTGGAACAGCTGCGATGCATACTAGCTCCGTTCATTATTATGTCTTTGTCTTGCAGGTTTTTTTTTTTTTTTTCAGTTTACAACATCCCTTTTTAAAAGGGTCTCTATAAATTTGGAAAATAAAGTATTGATTTTAACGTGATACTGAGATGTGTGAATGTGTAATTCCAATTTTATCTGGACATCTGTCATTTCTTCGCTACATAAAATACAGCTACTCGTGTCAAATCTGCCTTTGATATTGCAACTTTTAGGCAAGGTTCTGTATTTTTATATAGTGTGTGTGTGTGTGTGTGTATGTATGTATAGTATGTTTTTGACATATTTGCTGTGTCCTACCTTTTTGTGCTGCTTCAGCATATGTTGTCTTCAAGTTCAAAATAACAATGACTTTAAAATAATATGGTGTCTGCAACAACTCATGTGGGAATGCTGTAAACGTACAGAACATGCTGTTTAACATAGGTAAACACAGCTGAAAATTGTGCTGACTTGTGTAGTCAATATGGTCATAATTATTAATGTAGTGTAAAACATGCTATTAGCTTTGTGTGAATACACTGCTGGAAAAAGACTATCTTCTGGTACTTTAAATTTTACTGATTTGTTTGCACAAGTTTTTAAATGAAATGTCTTGTAAATAGCTAGAAATATATATCTGCTGTTTTATTAATATGGATCTTTGCTGCCTCGAACCGTGAATACATTTTAATGAATGCACTCCGTTCTTTTAAAGTCACTTGGTCTGACCCCTGTTTGTCTCAAGGTAACTTTAAACAGGAAGTGTTACAGTGGTTCTGATTGATCATCTCATCTGCCAATGGTAGCTGAGCAGTGTCCTCAAATAACAAGCAGCAGCAAATAGGGCAAGAGGAGAGGCGGGTGTTGGTGTCGTGTAGCAAGCTAGATTGAATGCCTTTGACTGTTAAAGTGGAAGGAGGCTGCAGGATTTTTTCATTGGAGTCTTGGGAGTTTTTCACATAGACAGGGGTCAGCTGAAAGACAAAGAAAAATGGCGAGGAGTTTGCAAGGAGAGCAGATTCTGACTGTTGGGTTTGAGAAATTGGATATTGCACAGTATCTTCCTTGCATGTCCTCATGCCTTTGTCCTTTTTTCTCTTTCCCGAGAGGGGGGAGGGCTGGTGAGAGTGAAGCTGAAGGGGAAAAATATAAGTGCTTGAGCTGAGCCGTGGTCTTGTGAAATGAGAATTTCCTGAAATTTTGCAGTGGCACTGGTAAGTTCCGTTTTTGTATTTTTGTGCATAAAAGTAAATATTGCATGCTGTTTTCCCCCTTTACTCTGAGAAATCCAAGTTTGTACTGTCTAAGAAAATGGCCCCTTGCATTCCTGGCATACCTTCTGCTGCACCTCTTGTACGTTAGAGTGTGGATTTTCTTTTTTCATGGTACACTTGGGTTGATATGCAGAGATAAGAAACCTGTACAAGTTCACTTTATAATTTTGCTAGAGGAGGCAGTGTTATAATATTATTCTGTAGTTTATTTGGGTAAGGTCATGTGAAATGCAAGTGTGAGTGAATGTTTGTGTGTTCACACACACAAATAGCTGAGTACAGTACACATTGGTACATCCTGTAGATTTGGGTATCCCCCCCCCCCCCCAATATTCTGAATGAACATACCATCCATTTAATGGGGGGGGGGGGG
Organism: Rana kukunoris; assembly: GCA_029574335.1. Taxonomy (NCBI): domain Eukaryota; kingdom Metazoa; phylum Chordata; class Amphibia; order Anura; family Ranidae; genus Rana; species Rana kukunoris. The sequence goes on along the minus strand of CM056050.1, from coordinate 324,526,398 downwards.
GTGACTTTTGCTTAATTTTGTCTTTTACTTGAAATTGTATGTTGAGGACACTAGTGTCCTTTCCAGGAAAATTCATACACAACATGCTTTTAATTCCTGATATAGAGAACAGCTGTTACTTTAGCTTAGAATGCTAGTGCCACATGATTCCAGTGAAAGACACTTTATGGAAATGCCTTATAAATTAACATGTTAATGGTCTATAAAGTCAATGGAACATGACATTACTGATTTGGTGAGGGATTTTTTTTCTTGCCCTTGCGCTTTGCAGGTAAGCTCATTGTATGTCTCTTCTAGGCGCTCAATAACTCCTTTCAATAGTACACAATTTTGCTTCTGATAACCAGTCATTGCATTAGCATGTTTGCTAGTTTTTTAAAGTCTTTTTACTTGATGCTAGTTTAGATTTTCAAATAAGGCATGAAGGTCATTGGAATGTTTGATGTGCAGCAACACATTCCAACACAGACACAAGGAGCTCTGCAGACAAGAGCACAATATTCCAATCACTATGGCAAGTTTTCTTTACTGATGGCCTTTCTGATTTGTGCTTCTTTTTTTGTTTTCTTTTTCTTGCTACAGTTTTGTTATTTACCATCATGTTATTGAAGATAGGCCTCCCTCAGTTTGCATGACCTTGAAATGCTGCTGCCTTGGAGTTTGAAAATTCAAGGACAAACTTTGTGTGGCATTTCAGAGAGACTAAAAAAGTTGCATATATGCTTTCTTGTTTAATGTGTGTCCGTCAATAAATTGCACATTGATTTTCTTTCTAGCAGTCTCTTATAAAATATTTTTTATTTTTTTTGCATAACTGTGAAAACGCAGGTATACATTCTTTCTCCTCTTTTTCTTATCGAATGTCAAAAGAAGGAATAATTAGATGGAGGGGGGGAAAAACATCTAAAAGTTGCAGCAATTTCCCTTTATTTAAATAATAAACTGTGTATATAATATATAATTTTTATTTAAATAAAGTTTTATGCAAGTTTTAATAGAACGCTTATAACCCTGTGCAATATTCAGTAAAGTCAAGTACACTTTTCAAAGTAAGGTGCTGGGATTACATACTGTATTTGTGTATTTATTGGCTTATGACACTCGCTTTTTTACCCTGAAAATAGAGGGTAAAGCGTGCCTGCGTGTTATACGCAGGGGGCTGTGGAAAGTTTTTTTTTTTTTTTTTCCCCAGAAAATTCCCTCTTAAAGTTAGGGTGCATGTTATACGCCTGTGCGTGTTATACCCTGATAAATATGGTAAGTATAAATCATGACTTTCACCAAGTGTTGTGTGGGTTTTCCCCCATCATTAATTTATTTGAATTATTTATTTATATAATCTCTACATAATCGCTGCATGATGTAGACAGGTTGTATAGTAAAAGCTCCCCTGTCAAGGATTGTTGGGTAATCGCAATGCAGTTTTACAAAGGTAAAGCACAATGTGACTGGATTAAGTTAATGTCAATATACAGTACCAGGAAGGCAAATATTTAACAGTTTGTATTTTTCATTGCGAAGACCTATTCTGATATTACACATTTGCGTATAGAAAAATGTAGGTCAACCACATTTCAGTTGACATGCGTGTTAAAAGGGGGGTTCAAGGATCTTGTATTCCAAAGAGTTTTGTTTATTGGTTGGCATGCATCAATGCTTTTTGGTGGAAATGGTTGGCTTAGAATAACCAATGCACTTTCTGATTCGGGAGTAGTAAAATGTAATGCTTTTAGTTTAAAACGGTGGTTTCCAACTGTGGCCTGGGAGGTCGGGGGGAGCAGATATGGCCCTTTGCTTGCCTTTCCACCCACTATCTCTGCCACTGATATAAGCCACCATTCCTCCCATTGACACCAACAATGGGGTATAGTTTTACTCCCATTGTCCTCAGTCTGGCCCCCCAAATTATGAAGGACCACAAATTGGCCTTTTTTATTTGCAAAGTTTGGAGACCCCTGGTTTAGAACAGGCAGCCTAATGAAGATAATCAGTGGAATTCAAAATGGCCCGAACGGCACTTTCCTGGCAGTAATTCTAAGAATTGCCTTCACCTAGTTCAGCCATGCATTTGCAACTTGCCAACACGTGCAGCAGATTCGGGTAGTTCTTACTACTGCCAATTTAAAAATTACTGTCAGTGAAATTCCTAATTGATACCAGTTTTAGACGAGGAAGCTGGCAGTAATTAAGACCAGCTTTGAGCTGGTGTACAGAAGTATGCCAATACTCATAGTGGATTTTTTTTTTCCCAGCTGAAAGTTAAATGTCAATGGGAAAAATTTGTGATGGCAATACCTATATTTTGGAAATGGCTCCTCATAAGGAGGGCAGAGCCTGATGAGGAATCTGAGAGGCTAGTTCCCCATCCTGTCCGCTTAGCTTTCTACTGACGGCGCACATCAGTGGGCGTAATCGAAATCTCCCTTTGGACTGAATAGTGATTATAGATTGCACCACCATTTCTCTGTGTTGGTCAAATGTAAAATGGACCGGATGGGGAGCTAGCCTCTCAAATCCCCATCGGCTCTGCCCACCCCAGTGCAAAACTTCTCAGCCAGGCAGTGTGTCAGGCACAGTGGTGAGGAAGGGTGCACTCTATTAAATTGAACAAAAAAATAAAAAATCCAGCCATTCAAATATATGCTGGATATAGTAACTGCCTCCATCCATGCACTTTGTAGAGGGAGGAGGAGAAGGGGGCAGAGACAATGTGCTGGTGTCTAAACAGATGTACAGCAGTGATGTCCCTAGTGATCCAGAAGTACTGTAGGAATTATACTTTCTGGCAGGACTAGGATTTCACTTAAAAAATAAATAATAATAATAAAAAACCCTGGAGAAGCAAGTCGGCTGCATACCACTGTGAAACTTGAGGTAAAGAACTCTTTAGCAATCTTCAACTATGGTGCAAGAAGTTTTAAAGCGAATGGCCCATTAAAAAAATCTATATTAAAAGCCAGCAGCTACAAACACTGCAGCTGCTGACTTTTAATATTAGGACACTTACCCGTCCTGGAGTCCAGCGGCGTCCGCAGCAGAGGACGAGCGTTCGCTCGTCACTCTGCTGCTCCCCCCTCCATCCATGGTGAGGGAACCAGGAAGTGAAGCGCTCCGGCTTCACTGCCCGGTTCCCTACGGCGCATGCGCGAGTCACGCTGCGCCCGCCGATTGGTTCCCGCTGGGAGCCGAGAGTTCCCAACACACAACGGGGAAAACCCGTCTTTTGTCCGAGACTGCGGGCCGGAAGTGGGTGCAAATACCTTCCCCTGAAAGGTGTCAAATGTGACACCGGAGGGGGGGAGGTTTCCGATCAGTGGATCTTCACTTTAGGGTGGAGATCCGCTTTAAAGAAGAACTCTTTAACATCTGGTTCCACTGCCTGTGTTAATGGACGCAGCAGCGGGCCTCGGGAACGAGCATGCACTGGTGCCCCCATGTGGGTAGCAGCTTCCGACTGAGGGGGTCTCGGAACAGAGGGTTGGAGCCAGGTGGGTCTAAAACGTGCCACTTTTACACACTGAATGTGCCAAATGTAAGAGGAGCTTGTTGGGCCCAACTCTCTTGGCATACAAAGAGAAAAACTGTCATGGACAGATTTTGCGAAAGTGTCTCTCTTGCATTAGAAGCGCAGCATGAGCCAAGTTTAAGTACAAGCTCTAGACTGGGGAAAATACATTTGATGCATTTTTCACCACTTTTAAAATGCATGAGATACTTTTTCAAAATCTGACACTGGCAGTCTTTGATATCAATCCAGGGAATGTTTTTTAAAGATGCCTATAACTTTGTAACTATATTTTTATTTTTGTTTCTCATTTGCCAGATTTTTTTTTCTTCTATTCTCAGACTTCAGTTCTAGGGTGACTACGTTCGTTCTGCATGCCTGAGATTGGACTACATATTTTTGTGCGAATAAATGCAGCTCTGAGAATTTTGTAGTACACAGAGCAGATCATGTGACCAGAAATTATTCATTAGTAGCAATGAGGCGCATCGGTGGAGGAGCATGCACAGGACAAAAGCCTGAAACGGGAACAGACTTTTTAAATAAAGATTACAAAAAAAGAGCCATGATTTACTTTTTATTTTTTAACACACTTCTCCTGTTTTAAAGCAAAAAAATAAAAAGTTATGACTGGAACTGTGCTCTAATAACTTGGTTGTAAACCCCTGCAGAAGAAATATGAACAAAGCATATGCCTCTCGCAGGGGCCTCAGCCCAGGTTCACACTGGGTACGATTTAGTTCGATTTGAGATGCGATTTCACATGTGAAATCGCATCTCAAATCGGCGGCATTTGCCGGCAATGACACCGTCCTAATCGGTGCGACGCCGCATCTGCGGCGCTGCACCGATTTTAAAAAGTAGTTCCTATACTACTTTTTGCGATTTCTGGATGTGATGTCTCTGCACAGATGTCTCTTAAATCGCAGCTGAAATCGGGACTGCCAGCGGGAGTGAAATTGTGCAAGTTCAGCTGAACTGAATTTCACTCCCGCAGCCCAGTGTGAACCAGGGCTCAAACTGGTGGTTCTGCAGCTGTTTCAAAACTACAAATCTCGTCATGCCTTTGCCTGTGGGAGTCATGCTTGTAATGGTGTCAGCCTTGCAATCCCTCGTGGGGCATGTAGTTTTGCAACAGCTAGAGGGCCACCAGTTTGAGACCCCTACTCTATAGTATGTGCTTGTTTTCAACCAGAGGACTAAGACCCCATACACACTATTAGGCTTCATTTCCATGGACGTTTTTACAGCCACTTTTCTGAGTGTTTTTTTGCAGCTTAAAAACCGCTCTCCATGTTTAATCTATGGTCTCATGCCCACCATGACGTTTTTGAGCTGTAGATGGCTGAGCCGTTAAGCTGCAAAAAAAAACAGGACCAGTGCGTTCTGAAGCTCCAGTGTTAGAGCTGTAAGCCTCGTCCTGCATTTCTTTCTCTATTCAAAATCAATTGATCCCTATGGGAGCCCATTGACTTGAATAGAGGTCGCACCACTAGTCGGATCAAGATGATCCGACTTGCAGGGCGACTGGTGTGCAGAGAATCTTGAAGGGGAACCCTGCGCAAATGAAAAAAAAAATGTGAGGTTCCCCCCCCAGGATGATACCAGACCCTTCGGTCTGGTATGGATTTTAAGGGGAACACCTACGCCGAAAAAACGGCGTGGGGGTTCCTTGCGCAATTTTTTTTTTTCAATTTGCACGGGGTTCCCCTTGAAGATTCTCTGCACACCAGTCGCCCCGCAAGTCGGATCACCTTGATCCGACTTCTGGTGCGATCTCTATTCAAATCAATGGGCTCCCATAGGGAACCATTGATTTTCTGAATAGAAACAGAAAAACACGACTGAAAACTACCGTGGCAAAACATGCATTAAATTCAATGCAAAACGCGGGAAAAATCGCGGTAAAAACGTTGCTTTTCTCCTGGCGTCTGTACTAGCTTTACAGCCCGTTTTTTTAAAACGTCCATGGAAATGAAGCCTTAGATTTTCTGCAGATTTTTGCCTTGAGATTTACCAAAACCATATAATATGAGGTCAAACCTTAAGCGTTTTAATTTGTATGCAATCAGGCAGGCCCTCACACTACATGTTTTTGGTGATTTTTGAAGACAAAAATCTGAAGAAAATCTCATGGCGTGTATGGGATCTAAGTGTCATTTCTATTGCCTCGGTCTCTGCTATCTGCATGAGTTACTTCTGACGCCTCATCTATGTGTGCAGGGGCGCGTGTACCTTCCTTCCAATCAGCATTCAGAGCTCTTGTCACTGAGCTGTGCAGAGTGTAACTTCAGCTCTCCACCCCCTGCTTTATAAATTCTGAACTTTGAGCGTGTGAAGAGAAGGCTACAGAAAGGTACAACTTTATATAGGAGGTTTTGTTTCATCCCTGTGTCATCTGAGGCCAGACACTTCACTGGGTATTTGTAAGAATTTTGGAACCAGCTTTTAAGAAATGTCCCTAACTTTCTTATGGCTGCAGACATTGACTGGCTTGCTAGTTGTATTATTCTTAGACAGTGATGTAGCTTGTACGTCAAACAATGGCATCTTCCAGCAGACTTCTATTTAGCTTACTGGCAAATTCTATTTTTTATAAAGCAAATGAAAGTGGGAACAAGACAGCAGCTGTGAGAATTTCAGTGCACCAAGCACTGTGTGTACTCAGCTGCTGCATTAGGCTTGTAACAAAGTGGATTTATTTTATTTTTTATGCTTCCTGGATTCACTGACTTCCCGCTGCAAGCAAAGGCCATATGCTTTTATGGTTTTTCATCTATCTGTCATGGAACATTTTAAATTGAAAAATGAGGTCTCATGTAGAGTGGTCTTGTATTGGTATCATATTTGGTACTAATTTCTGTGGCATTAAATTGTGCTTTCTGTTCATTGCCTTTCTCCTAAGGTTACAGTTTGTAAGATTGGGGCTCCAAAAAGCTCAGTGTATAATTCGTATGTGTGCTTGTAATCATTGCATTGGACGTAGGCAATTAAGTAGTTGCAGATCTTGCTGACCCAGGCAGATGCATGAAAATTATGCCAATCGTTTGCTTTGGTAAACCTGAACTAAAAGAAATGGGTAGCCTGCAGTGTGCATCCTCTTGCTGAAAATGCTAGCTTCAAGTTGTGTTTTGATCTTCTGATTTTAATAGTTTGAGGCATTGATCTGGAACATGTGAACTCGTGTGGAGCCAGAACTCCTGCATATTTCTCTAAGGTTCAGGAGGTTGGTGCCCTTTCTAACATTTTCTTGTCCTTTTAGGTAAGATGTTACATGCCTTCTAACCCTTTTATGTGCTTCAATGGGTGTTTATAATGCACACGTAGTTTAAAATGTACAAGGCATTAAAGCATAACAATGCATGTTAAGAGGGCCCCATTTTTTTTTTAAACGTAGTAGTGCAATAAGCCCTTGGGGTCCAACTCCAGCATGCAATCTTCTATTGGCCTCAGTAACGCCCACCCCATGACTGCGCTATATTTCTTTGACCTGCAGTCTCTGTATATCTTTAGAACATAAAATTGTGGTCAGGTGCCCACTGCAGTGCCCTTCATGTCTGGCTATTCGAGAAAATCTGCGGCACATGCGACATTGACATTCACCACTGTTCTGGGACTAAGTATCCCAAGATTTGCAACTTGTGGGGCCAGCATCATAAGTACCCTAGACTTCCATGGAGCTGCGTCAGAAAGGAGGGGCTGGGTGAAGCTGGTTATCACAGATCAGGTTAAAGGGCCTATTTGACTTGGAATCCTTATGGGGAATGAGAGGCAGAAATGTAGTGGAGGAAGCAAGCTTTCTAGGTACATAGAAGGAAATAAGAATATTAAAGTATCCACTGTATGTGAACCTGAAGTAGTTTTTAAAGAAATTTCAAGGAAGCTGCAAACTGCTTATTGTAAAATAAGTCCATGGTGTTCTGCAACGTGTGTGTACCGTATTTTTCGCCGTATAAGACGCACTTAGGTTTTAGAGGAGGAAAACAAGGGAAAAAAATTCTGAACCAAATGGTGTACTAAAATATTTTATATTGTACTACTACTATAGGTGGGTGGTGGACACACAGCAATACCATCCCACCTATCAAATCAGCTGAGCTACACTATATCTGGTGGTGGTGGACGCAGCAGCCTTCCTAGATCAGCTCAGGGTAGCAGGGCAGACACACACACACCCCTTAAGCTCACACCTCCCATCCCCTGCCATTATAATCCCCTCTGGCTGGCTGGCTCAGATGTACCCAGGAAGCAGCTAGAAATGAGGACTGGGGACATTGTTTACAGCAGAAGCTGTGGGGGAAGGAGCAGGAAGTCAGACAAAACTAGACCACGGCGCAGGAAGGCTGGGGGGGGGGGGGGGGGGTTTCGGCTGGGAAAAAAAACCCCAGCAAAGGCTCACTACATTCAGGATGGTGTCACCTCTGGTGGGTGACACCCGACCTGGGTGCAGAGCGCACCCCCCATAGCACCACTATTGACATCATCTAATGTTATGACACCCGGGGGAAAACCTCTCCCCCGCTCCCTCTTGGTATGCCCCTGCTAGGGTATGCCTCGCATTCTGTCCTCTCTCCTTCAGAGGGGGGGGGGGGTCAGTGCCCGGTCAGTATTCACCATATAAGACGCAGGGACATTTCACCCTGTTTTTGGGGTGGGAAAAAGTGTGTCTTATAAATAGCGAAAAATACGGTATTTATGTATGATTGTATCAAATTTAAAACACATACTCACATCCTTGGAGGATGGTGCCCTTTGACGTCATCCCCATCCATTTTAAAATGTTTGTTACCTAAACATTTCATATTCCTGTTAGGTGCCTATTGAGTTTGTACTTGTGTTAAGTATTCTGTCCCCTTTGAATTATTTCCTTTGTGTGAAATATCTGATCTGCTTTCCGATTTCAAACTGACCATGCTAGGCATGAGCGTACATCCATCCCAACGTATTCAGTTTTCTGGGAGCTCAGTCTGCCTGTCCTCCAATGGCCAGAACTGCTAACAAGCCCCCCTGCACAGCTCTTCACTAGGAAGGTCAATGTACTGCTATTTCTCTACCTTCTACTGACACTCCTAACATATCCATTTGTTGTGGGCAGCACAGTGGTTAGTACTTATGGCGGGCATCACTAGGGTCATTGGTTCGAATCCCAACCATGGTACTACCTGAAGTTTACCTGTGCCTGCCTGGGTTTCCTGCGGGTACTCTGGTTTCCTCCCACGCTACAAAGACATGCTGGTAGATTAATTGGTTCCCTTCTAAATTGGCCCTAATATGTGAGTTAGGGACATTTTTTAGATTGTAAGCTCTGTAAGCTCTATATATCTTTTAAGTGCTACGTAAATTGTGTTTTGGGATATAATTAAATTTTATTTTATTTTTTTTTATTTATTTTTTCATTTCAGGTACTTGTATAGCGCTGACACAGTACTGTGCAAATGTCTTGGGCAGGTATGGAAAAATGCAGTAAATTTTAAAAATGCTTTTCAGAAATGTGTTGCTTGCCGACTGCCTCGCGTAGGAGTACGGTGGTGAAGTGTCTCTCTTGCGCCAGATCACATACCTAGTATGTGCTGTGGTTGTGCTGTGATTAGTCACAGTACATGCCGATCAGCGGGTGTTGCCCAATGGATGTCTGCCGATACCGCTGATCAGTGAGAAGAGACACGGAACAGAGCTCTGCCTATGTAAACAAGGCAGAGCTTGTTTATGTCAGCAGGGATGTGGTGGATTTTGTTTCCCTGCAAAGCAGGGAATAAAATCCGGCACATTCCTTAGTAAAAACAATGTGCACACAAAGTACACAAACACTGGTTAGGCACACGTTTAACCCTTTGATCACCCTAAATTTTTAACCCCTTCCCAGCCAATGTCATTAGTACAGTGACTGCATATTTATAGCACCGATCACTGTTGGTGTCATTAGTTCCCACAAAGTGTCAGTTTGCCTACCGCAATATCGCAGTACCGCTATAAGTTGCTGATTGCTGCCATTACGCGCGTGTGTGTGATATAATATACTTTTTGGAATTATTTTCTTACCAGAAATATGCAGTAGAATACATATTGGCCTAAAATTATCAGTTTTTTTTATTTTATTGGATATCTACTTTTTTTTTTTTTTGCGCAGAAAGTAAAAATATTAAGTGTGTGTTTTTTTTTTTTTCTCCTTTGTTTAACCCAAAAAATGCAAAGCCCAGAGGTGATTTTTGTGGCAAATGGATATACATTTATGTACAGCGTTGCCTGGGCATGAAGGGGGTTAATCCTTCCAGGAGGCAAGTGGTTATTAGTATATTTTTATCAATTAACAAAACCATGTTTTGTGCATAATTGTGTCGCTTAGCCTTTTTTCCATGACCAACGCACGAAAACCTATGAACTGGGGTGCAGAAAAATGGCAGCAGGTGCTGTGGACTGATGTAGTAAAATGTTAAAGAATTTTCCAGTAGCAAATGGCAGTTTACCAAGGGCTGGAGAGCCGTACAACAGTGAAAATCTGCAGGCAACAGTGAAGCATGGTGGAGGTTCCATGCAAGTTTGGGCTGGAATTCTGCAAATAGTGTTGATTTGATCAGGATTAATGGTGTCCTCAATGCTGAGAATTCCAGAAAGATCCTTATCCATCATGCCATACCATCAGGGAGGAGTGTGATTGGCTCCATATTTAGTCTCCAGCAAGACATGGCCCCAAACATACAGTTGGTGTCAACTGCTATCTTCAGTGTAAAGAAGAACAAGGAGTCATGGAAGTGATGGTTTTGCTCCCACAGAGCCCCAATCCTAACATCACGGAGTCTGTCTGGTATTGCATTAAGAGGCAGAAGGATTTGAGGAAGCCTACATCCACTGAAGATCTGTAGTTCTTCAACATGTTTGGAACAATCTACATGCAGAGTTCCTTCAAAAACTGCAAGTGTACCTAGAAGAATTGATGCTGGATGAAGGCAAATAATGGTCACACCAAATATTGCTTTGATCTGGACTTCTCTTCTGTTCATTTACTTTCCATATTGTTTATTGATAAAAATAACTAACACTTCTGCTTCTGAAAGCATTTTTCTTTTACAGCATTTTTTAACATCTGCCTAAAACAGTACTGTGTGTGTGTATGTAACAGAAAAGAGTACACTCATACTTTAAGGTCCAGTAAGTTATATGGATTATCAATGGCATAGTTCACACCAGTGCTTGCAGTTCCAGTGCGTTGCAGAAAAAAAGTAGAACTCCTCCACTGGACTTTATTGGAACGCGTAAAACACACATTGAAACACAGTCCTTTTTTTTTCTTTTTTTTGATGTCACAATGTAGAGTATACGATTTCCTATCTGTGCCCAGTCTTGCCACACAGTTAATCCAGCGCTGAGTAATCCTCTTTTTTTAATGTTAAGTGCAAATTAACCACATGCCGACCAGCCGACGTCGTTCTACGGCAGCAGGTCGGCTATCCTGGGCGAGAGCCGGTCATACTACGTCGCACTTTCGACGGCCACTAGGGGGTGCGGGCACCCGCGATTGCTCGTTGCAGAGCGGGGAACAGGAGCTATGTGTGTAAACACACAGCTCTCGTTCCTGTCAGCGGGGGAAACGCTGATTTTCTGTTCATACAATGTATGAACAGAAGATCAGTGATTTCCCCTAGTGAGGTCACCCCCCCCCCCCATACAGTTAGAACACACCCAGGAACACACCCCCTCCTGCCGCCATCCGGTGCTTCTCCGGGCTCTCCCGTGCCATCGGGGGCTCGGAGAGCGAATCGGTCGGCGTTTCCTGCAGAACCATAGAGATGACTGGTGACCAGACGTCACGCCCGGTACCCGGAATGTAAACACAGCCACAATCGCGGCTGAAAGCATTAGATCGTGAATTTTTTTTCACGATTTAATGCTTTCCAGCCTGGAGGAGCCTGGGGTCTTATTGACCCCACATCTCTCCATAAAGAGTACCTGTCACAGTGATTCCTATTGCAATTGATGTTTACATCCTTGTAATAGGAATAAAAGTGATTAAAAAAAAAGTATTAAAAAAAACGCCCCGGTCGCTCGCGTGCAGAAGCGAACAGGCATGCAAGTCCCGCCCACATATGTAAACACCGTTTAAACCCCACATGTGAGGTATCGCCACGTGCGTTAGAGTGTGTGCAACAATTCTAGCACTAAACCTCCTCTGTAATAAAAAAAATAGTAACCTGTAAAAAAAATTAAAGCGTCGCCTATGGAGATTTTTAAGTACCGAAGTTTGGCGCCATTCCATAAGTGTGAGCAATTTTAAAACGTGACATGTTGGGTATCGATTTACTCGGCGTAACATCGTCTTTCACATAATACAAAAAAATTGGGCTAACTTTACTGTTTTGTTATTTTTTGTAATTCATAAAACTTTCTTTCCCCAAAAAAAAAAAAGGCGCTTGAAAAATTATTGCGCAAATACCGTGCGAGGAAAAAAAGTTGAAATGACCGCCATTTTATTCTCTAGGCTGTCTGCTAAAAAAAATATATATAATGTTTGGGGGTTCTGATTAATTTTCTAGCAAAAAAAAATAGATTTTTACATGAAGGATAGAAGTGCCAAAATAGGCCTGGTGATTTAGGTGGTTAAAGGAACATTATTATTTTTATATAGGGTATACAGGGTTACAAACGCTCTAACTTTCAGAACAGACGGACAATTTTAGTCTTATGAGGACCGTTGTCATTGACCGATGTGGTATGTGACTGAACTGGTCTGTTAAGTAGACAAGCTGACAGTGATCAGCTTTGGTAGCACTTTTCACTACCAACTTCCACAAGATTAGGCCTAATCTTTACAGTAATCTGCTCTTGAATTGCGCATCAGTATCGCCAGAAGTTAATTTCCTTAGATAAAGTAATTTAGATTTAAGCGTGGTAAATAGGCATGGTTTTAAGGTAATGCCATCACAACTATGCTTTTGCAAGTTTCTGAATTTTGTCATTGTAAAGGCTTTACTTGTAGGTGTTTTATCAGTTTATGTCATTTACTCAAAGGATAAGTTTTTATATATATATATATATATATATATATATATATATATATCTCTTTTTTTGCAGGTAAAAAAAATATGCATTTATTTTTGTTGAAGGAGCCTGTGAAGCATTTCACCAGCGATCAGTAGTGCCATGCAGATCTCCTGCAGATTGGTCAGTGTATCGGCTTGCTCATATACAGCTTATACATTCTGACATACTCGATGAACTATCACAGCACCATAAGTCATTGAAAATTTGAAGTTGACAGCCGCAAAGGCTGCCGGACCTTGTAGTTTTCCATTCGGAGTACTGTGAATGAGTGACTTTTTTTTCTGTTTTTGTTTTTTAAAACTGGCAGCGGACACAGGCAGATGATTGCGGTCACGGCGTGGTGTGCGCAGGTATATTCATAACCTGTTACACCCACAATCAGGGTGTAACATGTTGTGAATGGTGAACCTATCCTTTAATGCTAGGATAATCTCGTGGAGATAAATCAAAGCTGGAAGGCCCCACAAGTGTCTGACCTAATGCAGTTTCCTAGGGGAGATACTGGGGAAAGGGAAATGGTGCAGGCATGGTAATAGAGCATCACAACATGACTATTGCAATAATCTGAGTGGGGAAAAATCTTCATGGGTGACACATTATATCTGAGAGCCATACCTACCCATTTTCAGAAAAAAAAAAGGTTTTAGCCATTTGGTAGCTAACCTAATGGTAACTGTGGCAACTTGCAACATTTTATTCTATAGGCCATGAGGTCTCTTTAACACTAGCTTTTGAGCCTGCTTCCATGGGTTTTTTAACCTTTTGAAATGTGTTACTACTATATTTAGGGTGGAACATGTCCTGCTGCCAGTTTCCCCTCACCCCCCTTTGATGTGGGAGTGCACAGGGATCTTCTCACTGCATCCACTGTCGCAATTTAAAAACAGCATAGCTCTGCCATCTATTCAGTTTCCTGTAAATGAATTACAACTACCGTTGTACTTCTAAATGAACTGCAAGAGCACTGACGAGCGAGTTCAGTCATTCATTCAAAGTCCTGCAGCTTTTAACAGGCAGCCCATATGATGGTACAGGCAAAAAGCTGCTGGTCTTCAGAAGCCTGACCATTGCAGGGGTGCAATGTTTTCTAGGCTCCTGCAGAATAAAATAATTCTTGAACTCCACACTCATGCAATGCAACCATGCAGTGCACACTGCTGTGGGGTGCTTGCAGAGCAGCCCTGTTCTCTTGAATGAGTCAGACTGGGTACAATTCTTGCTGCGACCACAAAGCAGAGCATCTCAGCTGCGGCATATGTGTACACCCCTAGCTATTGCCTCTGCAGCTGAAGTGGTTAGAGTGTGGCTCAACTTTGGGGTTTTGCCACGCCCCAGCTGCCAGTGTGAGCAAGCCTTAAAACTTTTCCTGAAATATTGAGCTGCAAAGTTATGTAAGGAAATGCAGCATTTATCAGCTTGAGACTAGCCTGGTAGAAGATCACCCTGGATTTACTGAATAAACACTAAACAGCCCTATAATAAACATGCCTTGATAATTTCAAAGCACCATGTTTGACTTTGGTTTGCACATCTGTAGTCCAGCAGTTGGCATTGTAAGCAAGTTCTATATGTTGTACCAGCCACATGAAATCAGATTAGAATTTCTATGCAACAGTTTTTTTTTCTATAAATGTCTTGGGCACCAAAATCGGGAAGCCTCTGCATGCTTGTTATTTTTAAAGGCTTTAAAATAACAATTGCCAGATTGGTTTAAATACTAAATTGAGGGTCTCACAATGATCAGCACTGCATTTGAGATGGGGATTTGTGTGGAAACGCATCATTGCAGAACAGAATGGATAACATGTAGGATGATCACTGCAAATTTAGTTTAGATTTGCACTTCATTCTGGTGCATCTAGCTTCAAATTGGGATTGGACAAAGGGGCGTATCCCGAAACATGTTCTCCTGGCAACTGGCGTGATTCTCTGGTTTGTCCCAGTCTGAGTGTCCACCACAGATTTCCTGGTTCCGGCTATGTAATTTCTGGTGACATCTATTTTTGATGATGTGGATCCACCCTACTCCTTGCCGTGGCCGGTAAGACTGTTCCAACATGGATCTTTATGGTCCTCATCGATAACCCGGTTCACAAGCTTGTCCTGCATGCCTGTGGTATGGGGTTGGTCATCAACTGGTAACCACGTTCATTTTATTTGTGTGGAATAAACCTAACTTTCAGTGGATATACTCGCTGTCTTTTGTGTTTCTGGGCTTTTGAGATCACTGGCAGTCGGCCCTTTAAGGCCTTATCAATCTCGTGCATATATGACACCCACATGTCATTTTCAGGAGTACCTTGTCAGTGCTATGTTCTCGCATGCTTTGAATTGGCGTGCATTACATTGAATAATTTTGTTATAAGAAGCGCTAATTAAAGCACAGCTTCAGAAAAATGTGGACAGGTAGCTGCTGACTTTATATTGGGACACTTGCAAGTCCACAAATCCATCTTTGTCTTCACTTGAGCCAACTTTTCAATCGGCTCTTGGGTGCTACTGTCGCCATCTTGGCTAAGGAAAATTGTCAGTAAAGCCTTGCAGTTTCACAGCCGGTTCCCAGCTGCGGTTTGTGAATATACCGGTGGTGGGGGTAAGTGGAGTGGGACCACTCTTCCTGCTGCGTTCACTGTGGCAAAGTTGGACTGAAGTGGGAGCAGGTACCTGTCAAAATCACACAGAGCCGCAGTTCACAGCTCTCTCCGATTGGCTGACAGCAGTGGGAGCCAATGGTGCCACTGCTGTGCCTCGGGCAATAAGAAAAGAGTCTTGGCTGGCCGAGGCACTCGTGCACTTCACTGGAAAAAGATTGAGCTCAGGTAATTTTTAGGGGGGCTGCTACACACAAGGTTTTTTTATCATGTAAGGAGTCCCACTCGTTTTTAAGTTTTTTAAAAAGTCATCTACTAACTTTTAATAAACGGACACTCCCCTGTCCCATGGTCCAGCGATGCGGCTGCCCAAAACCTCAATCCTCTGTGGCGCTGTCATGGCAAGTGTGGGCACCTGGCTGTGACGGCTTGCTGCTTCACAGCCGTGTGTGCAATGCGCCTTCTCAGTGCCCAGGCAATCTTCTGGGACCTGTGCCGTGTCCCAGGAGTTTACAGGGAGGGATAGGGGAGGAGTTGCCTAGGCGCCCAAGAGGAACTGGGAGCTGCTTGTTTGCATGAATAGCCTCTTATGCTGACCATACACTAGTAGATTTTCCATTAACCATGTTCTCCCCCCATTGAATAATGTCTCAGGATTTTGTATTATTGCAGGGCTCAAAATGTCAAGTCCTGAGCTACTAGCCAGGTCTTAAGGGTTACTCGCCACCAGTACGGCTCCCATTAACCCCCCCCCCCCCACGCTCTGAGGCAGCCCATGATTGCCAGCCCTCATTTTCCACTTGCATTTTGTGAGTAGGCGAGCGGAAAACTGAGTGCGTCCCCTCCTGAGTCAGGGACACTCTCTGCGGCAGGTGGTCCATTCAGTCCAAACAGCAATGACCGTCCCACAGACCGGCACACAAGGCTCCGTCCACTCCGCTTGGGCACTGCCTCTGCCAGACCCACCTCCTACTGGGGCTGCCCGAACACACTGGATGGGTCTCAGCTGGCTCTGGAGCCGAGTGTCACAGATTTTTTTTTTTTTTTATTGGCAACCTCTTCCTGTTACTGACCATTTTCCCTGTTTGCCAGTAAAAATACAGATTGTTGGACATGCACGCGTGCATGAGGTTGATAAAACTTTAGCTACAATCTAGTTCAAGGATTATCACAATAGTCCTTCATAGATAACAGATCATAATTGCCATTGATAGCAGAGGACGCCAGATAAAAACTGGTCTTTATAATACCATTGCAGATAGAAAGGATGAATCCAGGGGGCAAGCCTAATGCGGTTGTATCTTTGACTCAATAAAATTTTGCTTTTATAGACTTGTACTCCTTGATTGATTTTGTTTCTGACCAGTGGAAGCTGTGATTGAGTCACTGTGTTGAACGTTCAGGGATCTGATTTACTTCTTGCAGTTTTACAACTGCAGAATCCAAAACTCGCAGCGTGGAGCCAAATTTAGCTGCATGCTCTATGATTCATAGCAGCAAGTACATTTGGCATATGTCAGGAGCTGTTTAAAGGTTTTGTTAATACTTGAAAGAGAACACACATGATATATTTAGACTCTGACCACTTTTTTGTGTCTACAAATAAAACAGGATGGTGGAAGGTGTTTAGTAACTCCAGGCTGTTCAACTCGGTCTGGGAAACACTGTAGTTAGTGATTTTAATGAAAGCATGTGCGAACCATGTCGACCAGTCATGTTTAAGAGGAGCTTCAGTCAGGTATGTGACAAGTAGGCATCTATAAAAATATTTAGCTGCTTACTTTTAATAAACAGACTCTCCTACCCAGGGATCCAGCTCTGTTGCTGCCTAAGTCCGTCTTCAGTCCCCAGTGCCAGCATCTTAACTTTGGGCAGCCAGCTGCGACTCCTTGCGGCTGCACAGTTGGCCACTTGCTGTGCAAGCAGCTCTTTATTTGTGAAAGGTTTCGCAGCATTCTGGTACCTGTGATGGGAAGGGGGTGAGAAGGCCTTCGCTTTGATCACCTACTAATTTTTGGGGAGTATTAAAAAGGGCAGAACCTCTACTTTTGGGTTAGAGCAGAAGGGAAAACTGAGTGATGAGCAGTATTTGATTGCTCAGTTCTCAGTGTAGAGGCAGTGGGGGTGAAAGATGCAGCATCAGATCAATGCTGCATCCATTGGCTCCTCGTGCTATCAATCAAACTGTGACAAAGGAACATTGGGGCAGGGCTGAGCTACGCTGTCTGTGTCAATAGACGTAGAAAAAGTGACTTTCTATGGGAGCACTTGCCGAAGAGTAAGAGCAAGGAATGTCGGCAGGGGACCCAAGAAGAGGAGAATCGGGCTGCCCTGTGCAAAACCTTTGCACAGTGCAGGTAAGAATGTAAAGCTTTGATGTTCTTAATGTATGTCAATTACTTTTAAATCTCTCTACAAGCAAGTCTGCTACAGGGCTCTGCTTTTCATTGGATATTTAGCAACATTTTTAGGTAACCGATGGATCATTTTTTTTTTTTTTTTTGTATTTTTTTTTTTCCCCAACATCTGCAGCAATGTGGAGTTTCTCACAAAAAAAATCTTAGAGGTGTTTTTTTTTTTTTTTTTCTTCCTTTAAATGTTTGAGGACATGCAGGGCCTTGTCACATTGCTTTTGTCAACTTTCTGTAAATGAGTTCTTGGTTGCTATATACTAGTGCACATATTTCTCTCACTCATGAACAGAGAGCCCCTCTCTCAATTAATCCTTTGTTCGGTTTTCTATAGTGCATTGCAGATAAACATGAGGCTGCAGAACTGCGTAGTGCAGGCCATTTAGTTAATGCTGGTTACACAAAACAATTTCAGTGGATTTTCTGCACCTTTAGCCAATTTAATACTTAGTTGTGTTTTTTTTAAATCTTAAATTTTTGCTCCGTTTTTTTCTTTCTCAGGTCTGAACATGTCTACAGATGGGGGGTTTGGTGCAGGGAACTCTGATGCACAGCAAAGCTTGCAGTCGTTTTGGCCAAGGGTGATGGAAGATATTCGCAATCTTACAGTGGTACGTAGAAAATATACTACTTTGTGTGTGATACACACACTTGAGTACAGTATCAAGTAACAATTTTACATTGTCACACTAGAAAGTGTGTGTGGTGTGTTTTTTTTTTTTTTTGCTGTCCCATAATTAATTTTATTGTAGATATGTAAATGCCCCCTCTAGTGATCTGTAAAGCAGAGAATGTGATAAGGCCTGCAAAAAGTGTGTCCTTGTAGAGATCGTTTGACTTTGTGTCAATGCTTTGAGAGATGCAGTAAAGTCCAGTCATTTTCCTGTATTAGTAGAAGGAAGAGTCTTAAGCTGCCCCTCTCTCTATGTAGAAGACTGCAACTTAAAAATAGTAACGTTTTAAGCAGTCTGCACACTGGGGGAGCTTTTTTTTCAACATTCTGGGGTTTCTTCAGGGGTGCCTTGCCAAATTGCCCAGAAATTGTATACAAGCCAGCGGGTGGATCAAGCCTGCCTTTTAGTTACACAAAGACACTGATTTTCATTGTACACCATTACAACCTTCTAGCCGCTGGCATTCTAACAACCAATAAACATCAGTTGATGAGGATGTCTGTCAGCTGTACAGCATCCTTATTTTCCCCTTCCCTGATCCACTCCATCAGATTGGGGTCAGATTAGCTAAGCTGTCGAGCAAAACTGAGGAAGAGGAGATGAGCTGGGATGCTAGTCAGTGCCAGTGTGCAAAGGTGCATTTGCTTTTGATAAATTATGTGCCTCTAATGTTATCCTATGTGCGTGACTGTTGCAGTGTAATGTAAAACTATGAGCTTCCTATTTTAATGGGGGTGCTTTGAGACTGTTTATAATTTAAAAGGGTGCCTAACTGAAAAAAGTGCTTTGGCTAAATCTGACATAACAGCAATCCAAGCATTTACTGACCACTCTTTGAGTAAGGGTGCAATAGGACTGGTCATGGGTTTATGCATGTACAGTACAGCTACAGCTTTTAAACTATAGCCCCTTTCATCCCTCCCAAACAGCATTTCAACAGGTAGTTTAGGTAGGAAAGTTTAATATCAGCTTACACACAATTAACATGGAAAGTCTTTGACAAGCCCTATTTTTGGGAAATGTAAAGCCAGTCTTGCACATCTCTATACTGCAAGGGCCTACCAGATTTTGGATAGAAGTCGAATGGATTGTTTAGAAAAGTCTTTGCACTGCCTAGTTGGTACAGTAAAACCTTGGTTTGAGAGCGTTTTGCAAGACGAGCAAATTTTTTAAATAAATTTTGACTTGGTATACAAGTGATGTCTTTATAAGAGTTGCGTCATGTCACAACGGAGTATAAAATAGAAAAGAGGCGCCTCTAAGTAGCAATACGGTTACGTTTAATGAAGGTACAACATTTAGAAACTCACATGGTTGATGATTAAAACGGGCACATCCAAGTATGCAGGCATCCGGGGTAAAGCTGTCCACAGACCATTCTCTTCACTGCCATTGATG
This sequence comes from Rana kukunoris, assembly GCA_029574335.1. Lineage (NCBI taxonomy): Eukaryota > Metazoa > Chordata > Amphibia > Anura > Ranidae > Rana > Rana kukunoris. The sequence continues at coordinate 324,506,783 of CM056050.1, read as the reverse complement.
TCATCCCTTCCACGAGCAGATTCAAGCCTCACATTCAGATCGCTCTACTGCAGGGTAGTCTTCCCGGTCACGATTGCAGACTGACGGTGGCGAGGTTTACAGCTTTTCCCCGGATACTTAGATGTGCCTCTTTTAATCAACCATGTGAGTTGCTAAATGTTGTACCTTCATTGAATGTAACCATATTGATACACTTGGATGCCTCTCGTCTCTCTTTATATCCTGCTGGATTTTGCTAATCCTCTTGGGGAGGCTGCCATCTGTGGATGGACATTTTATATCGCACAACATATCACATTGCTATAATCTTTATATATGGACTATAAACTGAAGGACTTATGAATAAATTGTTGTGGAACGAATCATTTGAGTTTCCATTTTTTCTTATGGGATATAAAAGTGCTTTGGATTGCAAGCATGCTTCCGGAAAGAATTATGCTTGCAATCCAAGGTTTTACTGTATTTAAAAAAGTGTAGAAATAATATACAGAATTGATATAGTGCCAACAGTTTGTGTAGCACTTTACAAAATAAAGGGAGACAGTAGTGACCACCTTAAGAACTGCACTGGAAAGCACTGTTGGGCCCCTTTCACACGCGTGGAAGATTAGTTTTGTAAGATAAAGCGGAGTTACAGCCGTTTTTGTTAAGTCAGCAGCTACAAAAAGTGTAGCTGCTGACTTCTAATAAACACTCTCCTGTCCCACGATCCAGTGATGCGGCCACCTGAACTCTGTTTTCCCCCCCCGGTGCTGGCATCACAAGTGTAGGCACCCGGTTGTGACAGCTTGCAGCTTCACAGCTGGGCACATATTTGGCATGTGTGTGTCGCTCTGCACCTCTTCAATCGCCAGGCAATGTTCAGGGACATGTGACGTGTCCCAGAAGATTGTAGGGTGGGGGGAGAGGAAAACTTCCGCTCCCCCGCCCTTTGACAGCTGTCTGCAAAGAACTCTGCATAGAATCGGGAAAATGCTTTAAGATCGCGAGGGGGGGAAGAATCACAACCTCACTTAACGATTAATCGCGCAGTTCTAGTATTTTATTGGGATTTTATGTGATAGACCAACACAGAGTGGCACTTAATTGTGAAGTGGAAGATAAATGTTCAACATTTTAACATAAATATGTGAAAAGTGTGGCGTGCATTTGTATTCAGCCCCCCTGAGTCAATACTTTGTAGAACCACCTTTCACTGCAATTACAGCTGGAAGTCTTTGAGTGTCTACCAGCTTTGCACATCTAGACATTTTTTCCAATTCTTTAAAAAATAGTTTTAGGCCCCTTTCACACTTATACGACTTGTCCCATGATTTTGTACTACAAAATCGCATGACAAGTCATTCTCCATGATTTTAAACTACTATCATTCATATTGGCAGAACTTTAAAGGGGTTGTAAAGGAATTTTTTTTTTTTTCATAATAAGCATCCTTCACCTGCAGACATTCTCCTTTTCACTTCATTTGTTCATTTTTTGCTCAGAAGTTTCCTCTATTTCTTCTCTGTACTGTTCACTTCCTGCTTGTCTGATTTTACTGACCACCGTGAAGGGAGGCTTTACTGTGGTGGTCAGTAACATGCTCGCCCCCTCCTGGGAACTACATCTGTGTAGCAGGACGGTCTACGTGTTAGAGACTTCAAGGAGCTGTGAATTACTGGGCTTGCCGCAATTCATACGCAGTTCTTGTATGAACAAGTGATGCATACCAGGAAATGAATGAGAGAACAGAAACTAAAACGCCGGAGGTGATGTAGATGAAGGAATTTAATAGGTATTTACTCGTTTAACAGAATCATTACACTATTCTGTCTGTCTACCTTGCAGACATTTATTTTAGGCAAAAATTTTTTTTTCTTTACAACTCCTTTAAGTCGTGCTGACTTCAACGCAGTTCCTGCACTACTACTTTTATTTATTTTTTCTGAAGTCTGATCAAAGTCGGATCCCGTATTAACGTGCATGTGACTTGTACATGAAGGGGAACTCGGCGCCAATTTTAGGGGGAAGAAAAAAAAATGGCATGTGTTCCCCCATCATGAGCATACCAGGCCCCTCGGTCTGGTATGGATTGTAAGGGGAACCCCCACGCCAAAAAAAACAGCGTGGGGGTCCCCCAAAACCCCCCCCCACTGAACCGTAGCAGGCGGCATTCCCTCAACATGGGGGGGTAGGGGGGGTGCTTTGGGAAGAAACCCCTGGAGCTGCCTAATAACTTTTAAAGACCTGTGAAGTGTATATTTTTGACACTTTTTTTTTTTTTTTTTTATTCCAGGTGAATGGGTAAGATGTACCCCATACTCGTTCATGTGGGGGGGGGCTGGTTTATTAAAGGGGATCCCAGATTCCGATAACTCCCCCGCAGACCCCAAAAACCAACACCCAAGGTTGTCGGGAAAGGGCCCTTGTCCTCATCAACATGGGGGCAAGGTGCTTTGGGCTGGGGGGGCTCAATAGGGTTTAGATCTGAAGACCTACTTGGCGAGTCCACCACCTTTTTACCCTCAGCTTCTTTTTCGTAAGGCAGTGGTCATCTTGGAGGTGTGTTTGGGGTTATGTTGGAATACTGCCCTGCGGCCCAGTCTCCGAAGGGAGGGGGATCATGCTCTGCTTCTGTATGTCACAGTACATGTTGGCATTTATGGTTCCATCTAGGGTTGTCCCGACAGGACATGGCTGCATTATGTGGGGGACAGGACATGGCTGCATTATGTGGGGGACAGGACATGGCTGCAATATGTGGGGGACAGGACATGGCTGCAATATGTGGGGGACAGGACATGGCTGCAATATGTGGGGGACAGGACATGGCTGCAATATGTGGGGGACAGGACATGGCTGCAATATGTGGGGGACAGGACATGGCTGCAATATGTGGGGGACACATTTATAAAAAGTATCGGTATTCGGTATCGGCGACTACTTGAAAAAAAGTATCGGTACTTGTACTCGGTCCTAAAAAAGAGGTATCTGGACAACCCTAGTTCCATCAAAGTACAGTAGCTTCCCAGTGTCTGCAGCACTCATGCAGCCCCAGACTATGACACTCCCATCACTATGCTAGACTGTAGGCAAGGCACACTCGTCTTTGTATGCCTCACCTGTTTGCCTCCACACAAGCTTGACACCATCTGAACCAAATAATTTTTATCTTGGTCTCATCAGACCACAGGACATCCATGTCCAGTAATCCATGTCCTTAGTCTGCTGGTCTTCAGCAAACTGTTTGCAGGATTTCTTGTGCATTCTTTAGAAGAGGATGACGGCAATGCAGACCAATTTGATGCAGTGTGTGGCGTATGGTCTGAGGCACGGACAGGCTTAACCCCCCCCCCCCTTCAATCTCTGCAGCAACGCTGGCAGCACTCATACATTTATTTCTCAAAGACGCTGAGCATGTGCACTCAACTTCTTTGGTCAACCATGGAGAGGCCTGTTCTGAGTGGAACCTGTCCCGTTAAACCTCTGTATATTTTTGGGCACCTTGCTGCAGCTCATTTTTTGGGTCTTGGCAATCTTCTTATAGCCTAGGCAATCTTTATGTATAAGGACCAATTTTTTTTTTTCAGATCCTCAGAGTTCTTTGCCATAAGGTGCCATGTTGAACTTCCAGTGACCAGTATGAGAGAGTCAGAGCGATAACACCAAATTTAAAATGCCTGCTCCTTATTCACACCTAAGATCTTGTAACACTGAGTCGCATGACACTGGGGAGGGAAAATGGCTAATTGGGCATACTCACATTTGTTACCAGCGGTTTGCACATTAATGGCTGTGTTGAGTTATTTTTAGGGGACAGCAATTGCTGGAGCCAGCTAGAAGCTTGACCTTTTTAATGTCACAGAAATTGGACCTAAGCACCTACAACACTAAAAGTGTGCAAATACTCCAATGGAAAGTTATTGTGCACTGGACATATGAAAGTATACACTTAAAATCCAATGTTTGCCTCTGTAATATCCTCTTGTCACCATTTTGGTGGGTTGGGGGGTTCTTGTGCAATAGCAACATCCATCCATTATCTGCTTTCGACACCACTGGGTCTATGTTGAATTTTAAAACAGGGTTAGGTTATATAAAGAAGAGCTCACTGAGCATTGTTCAATCCATCATGTGAAAATGGAAAAAATATTGCAAAACTGCAGACCTACCAAGACATTGGTCATCCAACTAAACTGATAAGCCGGTCAAGGAGAGCATTAATCAGAGAAGCAGTCAAGGGGCCCATGGTAACGCTGGGGGAGCTGCAGAGATCCACAGCTCAGGTAGGAGAATCTGTCCACAGGACAACTATTGTTTGTGCGCTCCACAAATCTGGCATTTCAAGGATAGAAATGTGAGCACTTTTTCTGCTCACTTGCTTATAAAGATGCCGTTAAGGGGCCTTGTCCTCTGTCTAGTGACGCACTAAAGAAACATTTATTGAAGATGCCAGTTCAGATTTATTTTATTTTTTTCCCAACTTTTTCTGGCTGCTTGCTTGTCGCAGTTAGTGATTTATTAGTTAGTGAAACTATGATCGGTTTGACACCCCCATAGCCAGCTAATAATGGCAATATAAGCTTTCTTCCTTTTTAACCAGATTTGGTGTGTTTTAGATTATTTTTAGGGTCTGATCCAATTTATTAGCTATTGGCACTTGTTTATCTGCCTCCTGCCTTTGTTGGGGTTGTTGAGTGTACATATATCAAAATATCTTTAATTTGGATAAGTTTATTTTAAACTGAATTACTTTTTTTTTAAATCATTTCTTTTTTATTCAATGTTTACGTTTATCGTACACTTTGTGCGGATATTCAAATACAAAATACAGTGCATATTAAATAGGTAAGAAAATATATAACACTTTAGTTTCCAGACTTACTCCCTTTTCTTGTCTATATCCCTTTTGTGCATTGTTTTTTACGTGTTTCTATTTGCCCCCCTCCCTCCCTCCAACCCTTCCCTACCCGCACCACCTTATCGTGAACATTTCGTTTTACCTCTCATTTATTTTCTTGTTTTCGTACGCTATACCTCCCTTTTTCCTTAAATTTATCTCTGTAGTCTATCCCTTAGTAAAATCCACTGCCTTCCCGTGGGGACTTCTGGTGCCATCCAGTATCGTGCTATAAGTTTTCTTGCTAGGTATAATACTCTAGTTAACATTGTATAGATTCCTTTTGGGAAGGTATCCACCTCTATGGACCCCAATATATATACCAGAGGGTCCAGTGGGATGGGTGTCTGTGCGAGTCTACTTATATACTGGGAGATCTCCTCCCAATACCGGTGTAGTTTTGGACATCTCCAGATCAAATGTATAAAATCGCCCTGATGTATTTTGCACTTTGGGCATAGCGGGGAGTCTCTTACTCCCCACCTGTGCATCTGCTCTGGTGTTCTATATGCCCTGTGTAAAAAAAATAGCTGTGACAATCTGTGATGCTGATATCGATACTACGGGAATACATTCTACGGCCCTTTTCCATAGGCTTTGGTCTATATTCCCTACATCTTCAGCCCATTTGCTGTGACATTTTAAGGATGTATAATCCTAAGTCCTAGATAGTAGTTCCCTGTATATTTTAGAGATTAGTCCTTTCCGATCCTCTATTCCAAGTACTGCCTTGATTAAGGGGGCTGCCGATGTTGTTAGGGATTGTGTTTTTTGTTGTGCCTGAAGCGCATGTCGAAGTTGGAGGTATTGATAAAATCCCTTTGGGTTCAACTGAAATTCCTGGCACAACTGTTCATATGTTTTCAATACCTCCCCTTCATACAACTGCTCGACAAAATGTATCCCTTTCTCCTTCCACACAGTGAATCCCCTTAATCCCTGTATTTCCGGGTATCTTGGATTATGCCATATTAGGGTAAAGGGCAACGGTCCCTTTATTCCCAGGATCTTCCTAACCTCCCCCCAGACCATTTTAAGCAAAATACCTGTCGGGGCAGAGCCTGGTATGCTGGGGAGGTCCATTTCCAGGTGAGATGCTGCCACTAATATAGGGGCACAGCTCGTTACCATATTACAAATAGAATCCTCATTCTTTTCCCGTCCCCATCCCGCTAGGTGTTGGGTCTGAGCAGCCAAAAAATAAGTTTTAGGATGTGGGACAGCAAGGCCTCCCCTATCCTTTCTGTACTGAAGAGTAGCTAGGCTAATCCTGGCTGTCTTTTTCTTCCATATCAGGCCTCTCATCAATGCTTCTATTTGTTTTTAAACCATTTATTCGTAATCCACATAGGGGAGTTGTGGAAGACGTACAGTAGCTGTGGTGCCCATACCATTTTAATTAGATTTGCACGTCCTACCACCGATAGTGGAAGTTTGCACCAGCTGTTGCATTTCTCCTTCTGTCTGGCCAGTAATAGGCCCAGATTTAGCTGCAGATACTCTGCTGGATCTGGAGATACTACCACTCCTAGGTATTTAAAGCTGTTACTTATAACATTCTGCTCTGCTCCATGTGGCAGTGGGCCCTCCATTTTGTCTATAGGCATCAGAATTGACTTTGACCAGTTAATGGCAAACCCTGAGAAGCAACCAAACTTCCCAATGATCTGCATCACTGCCTGCAGCGATGCAGAAGAGTCGCCTAAATTAAATTAGCGCATCGTCTGCATATAATGATATCTTATCTTCCCTCTGGCCCCTACGGAATCCCGCCACCTCGGTGGAGTTGTGAATAGAGATGGCCAGGGGCTCAATCGCCAACGCAAACAGCAACGGGGGACAGTGGGCACCCCTGCCGGGTGCCTCTATAAAGCTTAAACACAGATGACAGATTGTTATTAATACAGAGTCTGGCTCTGGGTTCAGAGTACAGCACCTTCACCCATTCTATAAACCTGTCTCCCATTCCGAACCTTGCTAAGGTCTCCAGGAGGTAGGGCCATTCCACACTGTCAAATGCTTTGGCAGCGTCCAGTGACAGAATGGCCCTACCTCCCGGGTTGTCCACCGGCATCTGTAAATTCAAATAAAGTCGCCGAATATTATCCGCCGTGGAGCGAGATGGTATAAAGCCACATTGATCTCTATGTATCAGTTTTCCTATTACCCTTGATAACCTTGAGGCCAATATTTTGGCCAATAGCTTGACATCTGCATTTAGCAAGGATATTGGGCGATAGGAATCCAGCGACAGTTTATCCTTTCCTGGCTTTAATACGACGATAATTATGGCTTCCTGCATGCTCTCTGGTAGGGTACCTGTTTCAGTTACCTCCTGCAAAGTCTGTAGCAAGGGCGGCAGAAGCATCTCTTCATACTGAGAGTATACCTCTGCCGGTATGCCATCTGGTCCTGGGGACTTATGTAGCGACGCCTCATGCAGGGCGTTCTTCAGCTCTAGCATAGTGATTGGCGAGTTTAACATTTCCCTATCGGCTTCAGACAGCTGTGGAAAGGTACATAATTGCAAGAAATCTGTCATATCTGATGGACTGTATCTAGCTTTAGAGGAATATAGTTCCTCAAAGTTTTGGAAGTCCTTCAGGATATCGGGCCCTGTGGTATGCAACTCCCCTGTATGTATTTGGCTCTATTGCTGTAATATTTGAGCTTTCCCGTTGCTGAATTACTTTTACCAGTATCTCCTGCCCAGTAAGCAGTGTAGATTTTTACAACTGCAATAAATATTAAGGGCCCTCCAGCTATGCTCATCAGACTACTGAAGAAAGAAAGGGGTTTGTGTGACTTTGAGTGAGACACGTGGTAGGAGATGTAAAATTGTCTAATTGTCATATAAACAAAGCATATCTTATAAGCGCGTGTGTGTGTGTGTGTGTGTGTGTGTGTGTGTGTCTGTTTATCGCTTTGTACATAGAAAATAACTCATGTTCAACCATGTATCGTATGCTTTGTTTGCCAATTTTACAATTTCTTCTACCACATGTCTTGTGCCTCACTTAGTCTCGCAAACCGCTTTCTTCTAATTTGGGGATGGAGGTGCATGTTATCGTGCACCTCATTTAAAGTTCCAAAGCCCCTTTTTGCTTTCTAGAATGCAGACTACTTGCAGTCCCAACAAGAAGTCTGCGCAAATTGTCTAATATACATGGAAGCAAAAACACATTGTCGCATATAAACTTTTATGATTGTATGAGATGCAAGTTAGAGGGTTCTTTTTAAAGCAGTGGTTCTCAACCCTCTAGTGCCGTGACCCCTTGATAAAATTTCCCAAGTTGTGGGGACCCCTAACAGTAAACTTTATTTTTGTGGCTTGTCCGCACCCAAGACAAGTAATTTGCACCCCTAACCCACGGATATTTAGCGCTCCCTCAGTCCCTTCCACTCGTACAGTATTAAAACCCCTTATGGTACTGTGTTTCCACAGAAGTGAAATCAGGAGATAGGGTCTCCTCCAGCCCCTTCCACTTCACATTCCTCACCAGCCAGCTGACCTCTAGTCTTTGCCCCCCAGCCCTGCCGTGAACTGAATGGGTGGCTGCTAAGAGTGGGCCACGGCAAGCTCCAGGGACAGCCTTGCTGGGTATCCATGAAAAGGCTGGGAGAGTGGTGCGGGATTCAGGAACGGCCCAGTATTTGGTGACCCCTGAAAAATTGTCATTCCACCCCCAAGGGGGTCCCGACCCCCCATGTTGAGAACCACTGTTTTAAAGGATAATTTTAAAAAGACAATCGCGACTTCTAACAAGTGTATTATATAACTGCGTTGGGGAAGGTAAATATCCCACTCTTATCCCCTCTGTGACTCACAACTTTAACAATGTTGCTCTATTAAAGGCTGTTTATACATTTAATATGGTGTCTGCAGTGCACAGGATGTCGTATAGTATTTAATGCCAAAAATGTAATTTATCAACCCACAAATTTATACTGGAAGTCTGGAACCCTAAAAGTTTACTTTTTTGTTGGATTGTTTTTGCAGTCACTGCTGATTTTGGACAGATTGCTTTACTGGAATCAAATCTGATATTTCCACATACTGTCTATTGGGATCTAAGAGCCCTCATTCCCTTAATAAACTTGTTTCTCCTAAATACTTCAAGTGGTAGCTGAAGCAGCGTCTGCAAAAATGTAATGCGTGTGCAATTAAAGGTTTATTCAGCACAACAGAGAAACGTATGGAGACCAACTGGAAATCTTGGTGATCAATTTACAGTAAATTGCTTACTCCTTGGTTTAGAATTCCAGCATGTGAGATGTTGGGTATGGTTAAAAGAAAAATGTCTTGATCAAAAAATAATTAACACTGAGTAGAGTAAAAAAAAAAAAAGTTCTCGAATCTGATCTTTAGTATGGGTTTTTCTTGATCCACAGAAAGATTTCCGGGTGCAGGAACTTCCATTGGCTCGCATAAAGAAGATAATGAAACTTGATGAAGATGTTAAGGTAATTTTTCTATTAGTTCCATGTACTGCCCTAATTTCTACTTGTACCTTGGCTACCTTAGTTTTCTTCGTAGCTACCACAAACTCAAGGAACCCAAGGCCAGCATTGTTGAAATAGGGGAACCATTCCTTCAGTTTTATTTTTATACGTAAACTTCTTGGAATCTTATCCTTTCTATACCTTTCTAAAAATGTCCCAAGATGTGTGCAATTCTGCCACTAATACATTTTTGAGCCTTCTGAAAATGCCTCTCATTCCATTGGGCTCAGGGTCCGTATTATCAAAAAATTTCCTCAGGGATGATCCTTTTTATATCCATTAGAACACCAGGGATTGTAGCAAGAAAATTGTATTTGTGCATCAAGAATAAAATAAATAAAAATTCCTGCGCTTTTTCCCTCTACCACGCAAAGCAAATGAATGCAAATATATTCACAAAAAAACTGCAACCAATAAGTCCGAACACGAGACTAAAAAAGTAAGTTACTGTAAAACCATCCTAACATGTCTTTTTGTCGGCCTGGTCAACACTCATAAAAATTTCCAGTGGATATTCATTTTAAGGGGGGCGTGTCTGGATGGCAGAGAGAGCAGACTTGTGAGACTTCAACTCTGTCTTCCGAGTGGCATCCTGCAGGCATCCTAAATCCGATTTTTGCATCAGACCAACTTCTAAATACTCCTCACGGTAGTGGGAACATTCCAGGCTGGCATCCATGGTGAAATCAGGCCCTGATTCTTCTTCTGCTGAGCCCACCGTGGCCTCCATAATGCATGCTATACAGGACTGCAAGGCCTCTCTCACTGCACAGATTGCATCAGTCCGCATGGACTTTTCTCCCCTAAAGCAAGATGTGCAAAATTTAAGGGACAGAGCTGGGGAGGCTGAAGAACGTATCGGCTCCCTTGAGGATGTTGTCAACCCATTAACTGTTGCGGTGAGGGACCCAACAGGGGAAATGGCGGCCCTCTGCGCCAAAATCGTCAATTTGGAAAATCTTTCGGGGAGGAACAACCTCCGCTTCGTTGGTTTCCCTGAAAGGGCGGGGGGCTCCCATCCAGAAATTCCTATATAATTGGCAGAGGCATTTTTGGGACTGAAGCACCATCCTTGTCACATCCTTGTCACATGTCATTGAGCGTGCCCACCACAACCCTCTGCGTCCCCCCACTTTCTGGAGCACCCCCACAATCCGTTATAGCAAGGATCCTCAACTTCCAAGACAAAGTTGCTATTGTGTGGTTGGCCCAGGAGAAGGGTCCACTTAAATACAATGGAAACACCATCTCAGTGTACCATGATTTTTCAGCAGATGTCCAGCGACAACGCACCTCCTTTGCGGCAGTATAGGCCTGCCTGCGTACGGAGGGACTCTCCTACGCCATGCCTTTTCCCGCCAAGCTGCACATAATTTATGAGGGTAAAGCACACTTCTACAACAACCCCAAGGAGGCTATGGCCTGGCTCAATTATCGATGGAGTTCTTCCTATGCACCGGGCTGCCTAATATCTGTGGTCCTAGGCCCCTGCATTCTTTGCCTTGAACTGATTATGGATATGTCCATCCTTCCATTTTGGAGAACTCATTTACCTTGACTGCACTGTCTGATCTGGATTTTCATGAAGGTATGGTACGCCTCCCTGCAATAGGACTGAGAACTTTTACCCTGCCATCTTTATTTCCTAATAGACTGAACTTCCTCCTTATTAACAGTCCTAATTCCCCCTACAACTTCTACCGTTTTTTTTTTTTTTTTCTGTTTTCTTTTTGCAATTCTTGACTCCTATATATTTTTTTTCTCAGGTTGCTGCCTATGGCTTACTATTTTTTTTATTTCATTGCTGGCTCATGATGTCCTGATGGCAGATCCACACAGTTTTTTTTTACTCGTGCATGTATGTCCTTTAGGTGTTGCGCGGCCTGTCTAGTCATTTATATTCTTGTATGCATGTTACTTTGTGCTTATTTGCTACTGTTTTACAATGGCAAAGCCCCTAAGCATAGTCTCCTGGAATGCTAGTGAATGCACCCCAGAGGAGATCCCTGGTCTTTTCAGTATTAAAAAAAAATGTCGCCCGCACATCATCTACCTCCCAAGAGACTCGCCTCACGGGCTCTAAAACACCCAGGGTTGTCGAACTCCTATCGTACCACTTATACTAATTACTCCAGACTGTCACTTCAGCTGCTGACTAGACCCCCTGGCCCCTTACTTTATGTGGCGGACTTTAATGCTATATTAGATCCAACTATGGACTGCCTGGGTGGTGAAGGTAGACTCTTACCCTCTTTTCTAGACTGGGCACAGGTTCATGGCATTAGAGGTGTGGCGATGGCAACATCCAGATGTACGCCACTTTTCCTGCCACTCTGATTCTTTCCACACCATGTCCAGACTAGATATGGCGTTTTCTCTGGCTGAGACCCTCCCTTTTGTCTGACATTTCATATCTTCCTAGAGGGGTTTCTGATCATGCCCCTCTCTCGGTGGACCTCCTCCCAGGTTCAGGACTTGCTATTTGGTGCCTGAACTCATACTGGTTGGAGGACGAGGTAGTGCAGGGAGAGAATGCAGGACAGGCATCACAAACTATTGGAGGGATAATCTGGGAAAAGTAGACCCTTCCACTGAATGGGACGCATTTAAGACAACTCTGAGAGGCACTTTCATGTCTATCACAGGGGTCTTGCGCAAAAATAACCGGATGCTTACAGAAGAACTTGAGACTGTTATGGTACGTGCTGAGTCTGCTTATGCCTCTAACCCTGCCTCCGACACGAGGGAGGCATGGCTACAGAGCCGTAGGGAGTGTGAACTACGTCTATTAGATCTCACGCAAAAACGCATGTTGCATGCCACTCAAAAATCATTTGAACATGGTAATAAAGCCGGACATCTCTTGGCATATCTGACTAGACCTGACCACTCTCCCATTTCCATCCCATGTATCCTTATTGCTCAAGGCCCCATCAGTGACAACCCAGGGGATATCTTCGACTCCTTTCTAACCTTTTACAAAGACCTGTATACCTCCTAGGGTTGACTTTGATGACTCCCAATTGAATGACTACTTGGCTGACGTATCTCTCCCCTCCTTGTCAACGGAGGGTTGTGATGTGCTGGATGCACCTATCTTGGTTGAGGAAATTGCCGCCATTTCACAAATGCCTGCACATAAGACTCTGTGCTTAAATGGTTTCCCGACTGAAATGTACTCACAATTTAAAGACCTTGTGTGCCCCTTTCTTTTGCGAGCCTATAACGAAGCTCTAGATGTCGGTATCCTCCCCCCAACGATGCGAGAGGCTTTGATTGTACTTCTATTAGAACCCTGTAAGGAACCACTTAAATGCAAGTCTTACCGTCCAATTTCTCTTAATGTGGACGTTAAGATTTTGGCCAAAATATTGGCAAACCGTTTGAACACTAGTAGCGTCCTTGGTCAATAGTGACCAAGGGGGCTTTATCCGCAGGCTGTTTCACAACCTGCAATATCCACATGACTGTCTTTCCACTCGTGCTATTGTGTCTTTGGACACTTGCAAGGCATTCTACAGTGTGCATTGGCCATATTTGTTTCGGGTGTTACAGATGTATGAAAAAGCAGGAGTCGCCGCGATTTGATTGAAAATTACTGTGCCTCATAAAGTGAACATATAGATTAAATTAAACACGGTGATACATCAATATAGACATTATAAAAAATGCCAAACACAAAAATAGTGAAGAATTATGTGTATATGATGTAATCCTAAAGTCCAAGGCAGACACAAAAATGAAAATGATGATGCCTCATATGCAGTTATCCAAAAAGACAGTGCAGAAACTGAAATATAAAGTCCAATGCAGACACAGATTGAAGATGGTGATTCCTCATGTGCAGTTGGTCAACAGGATGGTGCAGGGACTGTAACACTTACATTTAGTAAAATGAAAACAGCATAAAATACAAGCCGGCCGGCTAGCAAAACGTGCGCCTGTCTCTTCCGGGTCCTGTACACGTGATGCGGTGACGTCAGAACGCCGCCTTCTAATGTTTCGTCACTAATGGGACTTGATCACGGGACGTTACAGATGTATGGCTTTGGCCCCCGTGCTGTAGCATGGATATAACTCCTTTACACCTCCCCGGTAGCTCGGGTGTGGGTCAATTCCTCTATCACTGGCCCCTTTCCAATTACTAGGGGCACACAACAGGGGTGCCCGTTGTCACCCCTCTTGTTTTCCCTTGCCATGGGGCTGCTTGCGGTTCGCATTCGCTCCTCCCTCTCGATTAAAGGACTCCCAATTGCTAATATAGAGGAGCGCATTCCACTTTATTTGGATGACACATTGGTGTATTTCGCTGATACTAATGAATCACTTCAGGCCCTGTTGGTGGAGATTAATACCTTTTTGGAGACAATTCTGGTTTCGGGTGAATTGGGATAAGTCTAGTCTTTTCCTCCTAGACGTGGTTGAGCCTCCCCTGATTCACCCGGATTCCAAGCTTCAAGTGGTATCCTTCTTTAGGTACCTTGGGGTTCTGGTGCAGACCCCTTTATCCTCATATGTCGCCAATAACTTAGATCCTCTATTGGTCTGCCTTCAGGAGCAGACCAAGCGTTGGGTGGATCTGGACCTTATGGGGGAGGGTCAACATCCTTAAAATGATCTACCTACCGAGATCACTCTATATCCTTGCCAATTCCCCTTGCAAAATACCTAAATCTATTTTCTTTCTCGTACATCACGGGACACAGAGCGGCATATTCATTACTATATGGGTTATATGGAGTACCTTCAGGTGATGGACACTGGCAATCTCAAACAGGAAGTCCCCTCCCTATATAACCCCCTCCCCTAGAGGGAGTCCCTCAGTTTTTTCGCCAGTGTCTTAGGTGTTGGTCACGGAATAGCTTTGCTCCACATCCTTGGGATTAAGGGTGGGCTAACCGGATCTGTCCAAGGTGCCTCAGTGCCAAAGTGGACAGTACCCGGGCCCCAAACCGTGGGGTTTTGCCTATAATGCTCCTCTTTAGAGGGCTGGACCCTGGGCCCAGGACTTGGAGTTTGTAAAAGACCATAAGTTCCTGTTTGCCAGGGTGCTATATAGGTCCAGGACAGTGGGTACCTTCCAGGACCCCAGGGCCTGAAGGTCTACTACGCTACCCACGGAGATGGGAGAAGATTGGACCGTTTTGCTAGGCAAACGTCCTGCAGCATGGAGCAGGTAAGAGGGGAGCCTGCGGGACTTGGTTCGACAGCAGGCTCTCCAGGGAGACCTTAAAGGGGGGTAGCCTAAGTATGCTCTGCATTGGCAGCCTTGCTCACTATGTCTGAGAAGACAGGATGATCTTATTTCCCCCATCACTTGGTCCCCCTGTCTAAGAAACAGGTTTGCTAGCTACCTGCTGCTCTCTTCCAAGGGCTAATAAGGATCCCTATGGGGCCTTTTGGAAAGTCCTACCTGGCCGGGGTTTTGATTCTGCCGCCTGAAGCTGCAGTCATGGGTCTCCAGCAGCGCGGCTCCTCCATGTGCTTCCTTCCCCGGCATACGTGTGCGCGCGCACGTCTTATAGACGTTTTTTGCGCCGTTCGGAGGGGAGGGGGGGAGGCGTGCCTGCAGCGTCATCAAGGGCGCGCCTTCATTCGCTGTTATACACAGCAGGCTATGATCATTGCTCAGTCTGAGGCTGATCTGGAAGGGAGAGGACGCAGAGCGGCAGAACAGCGACTCCCGGTGGCGGAAGAGGGGTAGTACATGCTGGAGTGGGTTCCAATGCATTTGTGTTAAGCCAAAAATCCCCTTTGGCAACAGGTTGGAGGCTGGCAAACTAAATTTGGGCGACGCTGTATGTTTAAAAAAAAAAAAAAAAAAGTTATATATATAATATAACAAAAAAAAAAAAGAGAACATACGGGGCCCCATCGGTTTTTGGGCATTAGTGGTCTATTGTCCCCTAAACCCTAGTTTTGTACTCCTGGCCACTACAGTCGGTTGTTGTAGGCGGAGTCCCTCGATTTTTGTATTATGGCTTCCAAAGGTTCGGGATCAAAAGGTACAAAAAAGACCAAAAAACAAAGGGGTTCCCCCTCTGATTCTGATGATATGCCGGTAATTTCCCCGCAGCTTATTCCCATGAAGGTCGCCTTGGATGAGCCATTAGGGGGGTCTGGTGCTGAGGCTGGCCCAGATCAGCCCAGCCCTGTGTTTATCACAGAGGAGATGCTAGCCGTCTCCCTAGGGGGGCTAGAGAAAAGATTAGCAGCGATGATCGCTAGCTCTATTCCTGGCAAGAAACGGGCTAGATCCCCATCGCCGAGAGGTGTATCCTCAGATGCTGAAATTCTCTCTCCGGAGGAATTGGAATCTCAGGAGGATCAACTGGACCGGAACCAAGAGGGTTCAGGGATTGGGGAATCTACCTCTGAGGAACCATTTGCAGACTCCCAAACAGAAAGGCTGTGGGTACAGTCTTTGACGGACATGGTCCGCTCGGCATTTAATTTACCATTGCCAGAGCCTCAGGTTCCTGCGGTATCCTCTCTGGGCTCTTTAAAAGCTCCTTTGAGCAACGCGGTTTTTCCGGTCCATCCTCTGTTGGAGGAATTGATCTTTCAGGATTGGGTACGACCGGACAGGATTTTTCTGCCGCCTAAGATTTTCGGTTATTTACCCTATGGAGGAAAATTTTTCGAAGAGGTGGAAGCTCCCAGTTGTGGATGCAGCCATCTCATGTGTGAATAAATCACTAACTTGCCCGGTGGAAAACATACAAATGTTTAAAGATCCGGTTGATAAACGGTTAGAGACACTTTTAAAGGCATCCTTTGCTACGGCAGGAGCAGTGGTACAGCCAGCTGTGGCTGCAATTGGAGTTTGTCAGGCGTTAAAGGACCAGACAAAACAAATGCTTAAAGACATGCCTACCCAACAGGCAGAAGAGTTTTCTGACATTCCCAGAGCTCTGTGTTTTGCGGTAGATGCTATAAAGGATTCCATCCAGCAGGCCTCTCGTTTATCACTATTTTTGGTGCACATGAGAAGGCTCTTATGGTTGAAGAACTGGGCTGCGGAGCCCCCATGCAAAAAGCTTCTGGCAGGGTTTCCCTTCCATGGAGGATGACTCTTCGGAGAGGATCTGGATAAATACATTCAGACTATTTCAAGTGGCAAAAGTACCCTTTTACCAGTCAAAAAGAGATTCCGGGGTCCTACATTTAAAAGGCAGCTCTCTCCTGTCTCAGGGCCCTCAAATTCCAGACAGTATCGACGGCCGCCTGCGCGATCAAACTTTAACAATAAATCG
Organism: Rana kukunoris; assembly: GCA_029574335.1. Lineage (NCBI taxonomy): Eukaryota > Metazoa > Chordata > Amphibia > Anura > Ranidae > Rana > Rana kukunoris. Next base: position 324,490,145 of record CM056050.1, on the reverse strand, counting down.
CAGGGACAGGCCCCTGGGGGTAAGAGGCCATGGTATCGCAAGCCAACAAAGCCAGCCCCTAAGTCTCGCGGGTGGGGGGAAGACTTAGTTTCTTCTCAGAAGTTTGGGAAGCCAATATCCCCGACAAATGGGTCCGGTCGTCTGTAACCACAGGCTACAGACTGGAGTTTCTAAAGTTTCCTCCGCCTCATTTTCAAGAGTCAAGGCTACCAAACGATCCAACAAAGAAGGCCTCGATGCTGGCAGCTTTGGATCACCTGCTTTGCCAGGGCGTGATAATAAAGGTACCAGCCCAAGAACAGGGGCTAGGTTTCTATTCCAATCTCTTTGTCATACCAAAGCCAAACGGCGATGTCAGGCCAATCTTGGACCTAAAGAGTTTAAATGTTTACCTAAGAGTTCGTTCCTTCCGGATGGAATCCGTCCGATCAGCAGTCGCCACGCTCCAGAGGGACGACTTTCTGGCTTCCATAGACATAAAGGATGCTTACCTTCATGTACCAATCTTTCAGCCACATCAAAGATTTTTACGCTTCGCAGTGGGGCAGCGACACTTCCAATTCATGGCGCTCCCCTTCGGGCTGGCCACGACCCCCCGGGTATTCACGAAGATCCTAGCTCCAGTTCTGGCCAATCTAAGGATCCAAGGGGTCACGGTCCTAGCATACTTGGACGACCTTTTAATCATAGATCACTCACGGCCGTGTCTGGAACAAGCAGTAAACCTCACGGTTCAGTACCTCGAGAGGTTCGGCTGGGTCCTAAACCGGGAAAAATCAGCGTTTCATCCTACAAAGCAGTTGGAATACCTCGGCATGAGGTTAGACACAGAACAGCAAAGGGTGTTCCTGCCCCTTGTAAAGGTCGAGGCTATCAAGGGGTTGGTTCAGTTGGTTCTAAGCAAGAAAAAAACAACTATTCGCCTGTGTATGCGATTACTAGGCAAGCTAGTGGCCACATTCGAGGCGGTACCATACGCTCAGATCCACACTCGCGTCCTACAGGCAGCTATTCTAGCAGCCTGGAGCAAGAGAGCACATGCCTTGGAGTCCCCTTTGACGCTATCATCAAGGGTCCGGCAAAGCCTGGCCTGGTGGTTAAACCCTCAGAATCTTCTGAAGGGAAGGTCCTTCAGCCCCGTAGTCTGGAAGGTAGTTACCACAGACGCCAGCCTGGTAGGCTGGGGGGCGGTCTTGGAGGGGTTCACTCGCCAGGGAACTTGGGCGGAAGCGGAGAGGCAGCTACCCATCAATGTCTTGGAGATCAGAGCTGCTTGCCTAGCCCTCCTGGCATGGACTTCCAGATTACAGGGGTCCCCGGTGAGAATCCAGTCAGACAATGCCACAGCGGTGGCATACATAAACCACCAAGGGGGAACCAGGAGTCAGGCCGCTCAGAGGGAGGTGAGCTTGATTTTTCAGTGGGCAGAGGTTTATGTACCCTGCATTTCGGCGATATTCATTCCCGGAGTGGACAACCTGCAGGCAGACTTCTTAAGTCGCCAGATTCTGTCGCCGGGGGAGTGGTCTCTGCATCTCCAGGTCTTTCAGACAATCTGCCAGAAGTGGGGAATGCCAGACATAGATGTAATGGCATCAAGGTTCAACAAGAAGCTAGACAGGTTCGTGTCTCGAGCAAGGGACCCTATGGCCTGCGGAACCGATGCGTTGGTTTGCCCTTGGCATCAATTCAAACTTCTATATGCATTTTCCTCGCCTGTTGCGCAGGATCAGAGTGGAGCACAAGCCAGTCATTCTAGTAGCTCCAGCTTGGCCCCGGAGGACATGGTACTCACTAGTCCTGATGATGGCAGTGGGAGACCCTTGGACTCTTCCTCTACGACCAGACCTACTCTCACAAGGCCCGATCCTCCACCCTACATTACGGCGTCTAAATTTGACGGCCTGGAGGCTGAATCCCTGATTCTCAGGGGTAGAGGTCTGTCTAGGCAGGTAATTCCTACCCTGATTAGGGCTAGAAAGCCGGCCTCCAGGGTGATTTATTACAGGGTGTGGAGGACCTACGTAGGCTGGTGTGAATCCAAAAGATGGAATTCCCGCAAATATACCATTGATAGGGTGTTTTCTCCAGCTAGGAGTGGATAAAGGCCTGGCATTAAGCACAATCAAGGGACAGATTTCAGCTTTGTCAGTGTGGTTTCAGAGGCCGCTGGCCACCCACTCGCTGGTTAAAACCTTCATACAGGGGGTCTTGCGTATTAATCCTCCTGTCAAGTCACCGATTTGTCCATGGGACTTAAATCTTGTCCTGTCCACTCTACAGAAACAACCCTTTGAGCCGTTGGCTGAGATTCCTTTAGTTTTACTGACAAGAAAGTTGGTATTCTTGGTCGCCATAGTTTCGGCCAGGAGAGTGTCAGAATTGGCAGCCTTATCTTGTAAGGAACCATATCTCATTCTACATAAGGACAGGGCGGTTCTCCGGCCTCCTCCTCCTTCCTTTCTACCAAAGGTTATATCCAGTTTTCACCTGAACCAGGATTTGGTACTTCCATCCTTCTTTCCGAAACCCACGTCTAGAAAGGAGGGGTTGCTGCATACCTTAGATATTGTCCGGGCCATGAAGGCCTATCTTAAAGCTACAGAAAAGATCCGGAAAACAGATGTGGTGTTCGTTTTACCAGATGGCCCCAAGAAGGGGCAAGCAGCTGCAAAATCCACCATCTCGAGATGGATTAGACAATTAATCATTCAGGCCTACGGTTTGAAGAGGTTGCCTCCTCCTTTGTCGGTAAAAGCCCATTCTACCAGGGCCATGGGCGCCTCCTGGGCAGCACACCATCAGATCTCTATGGCTCAGATATGCAAGGCGGCGACGTGGTCATCAGTCCACACGTTTACAAGGTTTTATCAGTTAGACGTGAGAAGGAATGCGGATTCAGCCTTTGGGCAGGCAGTACTACAGGCTGCGTTTTAAGATCCTCGGGATCAGGGGCACCCTTGGTTTTAAAAATTCAAAATTATTTCTTGACTAAGTTGGATTTATTATTATTGAGTATACCTCTAAATTAAATCCCTTTGAGAAGATGTCTCCCTCCCCTCATTAAAGCATTGCTTTCGGACATCCCATATAGTAATGAATATGCCGCTCTGTGTCCCGTGATGTATGAGAAAGAAAAAGGGATTTTTTTATACAGCTTACCTGTAAAATCCTTTTCTTGGAGTACATCATGGGACACAGAGCTCCCACCCCTCTTATGGGAATATGGGGGGGGGGGGGGGGACTGCTCAGACAGCCAGATCCCACTAAACTTGTCTCCACCTATTATGCAGCCCTAATGACTGACTTTAACCCCAGGTTTCACAAAGCTCAGTTAAAATTGACCTCTCTGGACATCTCCCTGGTAGACGGACTGGTTAGAATTTAGTGATATGTATAAAACCTCTGTTATTGCTTCCCAGGACCGCATCGTACAGGTCAAAATTTTTCATCAAACCCACCTCACTCCAGCTAGGTTACAAAAGACTGCCCTCGGCTGCCTGTTTCCGTGGCTGTGGCCAAGAGGCCAATTTCTTACACTGCTTCTGGTCATGCCTGGTAGTCCGGGACTTCTGAGAAGACGTGGGTGCTTTTATCTTATCGGTGCTAGGCTTCCAATTTTTGGTGAATTATATCTATCGTCACATGCCAAGAGACTGCTCCGTATACTCTTCTATGTTAAAAAAAAGTTATTTTACTGTCCTGGAAGGTCACACAGACTTCTCTGAAATCCCTCTGGTTAAAACGTATTAATGACGCTATCCCACTGTATAAACGTACTTTTGAACTGCGGAAATGGAACAAAACCTTCCACAAAATTTGGGGTAGATGGTTGGCTAGTCCGTTATCTTTCTCCCAGCACTGATTGTACTACTCTTGCTTGACCATTGATGGGCCGTACCTCAGGGATCTCTGTCTGGACATCCACTTTTGCTATATCCTGGTATTATACCTGGGCCTTTTATCACTGTGCCTACTTTATATTTTGCACTGATGTCAGTTTATTTTTCTATGTTTAAGTGTATTGTCTAACGTTTATGGCCAGGTTGTCCTGGTGGTATTGTTGGTTTTTGTATGTTTCTGTTTGTTGGTTTGTTTGTCTTAAACCTAATAAAAATATCTTAAATTATTTATTTAATGTGTAATGTATCAACAAAAATCTTTTGAATATCTTGGTGGTTCTATTATTGCTGCATAGACCACATAAAATGGAATAGATTCTCAATTTTTTTTTGTTTTAACTATAGATGATCAGTGCAGAAGCTCCCGTTCTTTTTGCCAAAGCTGCTCAGATTTTTATAACCGAGTTGACGCTGCGTGCCTGGATTCACACAGAGGATAACAAAAGGAGAACGTTGCAGGTAATGCACCATTAAAACCGGATTCTGGAGATATCACGAAAAACAAAGCTCTTTTCTTGTGTATAAACTAAAATGTTAACTAGAGCCGCCTTCTTTTTTTTTTCTCTCCTCCTGGTGTAGTGCTGATAGATGTGGAATGCTATGAGCATGCTGCATATCACAAAATTTCTCTTTTCAGCTGGTTTGCAATAATGTTGGTTATTTTACCATCAGTCTTCTAGAAACACAATGTGATGTGCAGAGACTGTCATGTTTTGAACTTGTGTAAGTGAATTCTCATTGTAAAAGTGATTAGATGCTGTATTTTATAATAAAATAATTGGCAGGTATAGGGCAATGAAACATTAACCACTGGTCTTCCAGCGCAATTTTTAAAATCACTGTTTACAAGCTACCATTTTATAAACAGTCCTGGCTTCTATAGCAGCTGGGACTGTTTACCTTTGTAGAGTGGTTGAAGGCTTTTGGGGAGCCTTCCAATCACTTCCACATTCCACTAAATTTACGGCTTTTCCTTGTCCTACTGCCTCACCATGTATCTTGGGCTCCAGTGTCTTACTTTGGTGTGCTGATCTCCTCTGGTGAATGAAAATAGAAGTGAGGTGTATTGCATCACTTCCAGCAGCTGGGGAGGAAACTAATGGAGTGCAATGTGTGCTTCATTAGCTTAAGCGGAAGGTAGGGCAGATATCAGGGGTTTAATCGACCTCAGAGAAACTGTTATTTCACTATTTAATCGGAGGCTATTGCACCCCTTTGTGATATCAATAAAGTTGTTTATGTAAGAATTCAATATATAGTCCCAAGGCATCACTTACAGATAAGAACATAAATAAATTCAGCAGGTCTGCCTATGTAAGAAAATGAAGATTGTGTTCTACATGTTGCTTATCAATGCAACTGTCTGAGTGAGCGCACTAATTCTAGTAGATTCACGTAGATACTTCTAAAGCAACCCCTTTAAACAATATTGGGTACAAATGTTTGTTGCTATTTTACATCCATGCACAATTTATCATCTTTTACTCATCATAACCATCTTTTTTATATTTTAGCAGAAACTAGGTAATATATTGTGTGCATTAAATCAAATTTGGTGTATTTTTAACTTAAAACGTTATGCATGGTATTTTTTTACAATTTTTTTTTTTTTTTTACAGTTCGGAAGGTTAAAGTAGAACTATAGGCACAACTCTTTTTCTTTCTTAACCTCTGTCAATTCCCCCCCCCCCCCCCGCAATCTTTGTCCCATTTGCGGAGATTTCCCGTTCCATCCCATAGCCAAACAGGAAGCGTCAGGAAATCCCTGCAAATTGAGGGAATTCGTTGGGGACACTCAAGTCACTAGACCTAGTGTCCCCATTGAAAGAATTTTTTTATTTTTTTTCCCCTCCCATTACTTTTCTGGGGACAACCCAAAATGTTTTTTTTTTTTTCATTTCACTTGACAATAGTAACAGGACAAATGGAAAGGGTGAATCTCCTTAACGGGGCACAAACGGCAGTTAAAGCTGACAAGAATTCGAATACCTCTGCACTCTGTCCAAAACTATTTTTTATTTTTTTTATCTTTTTGCCTTTTAGTTATACTTTAACCTAATCTTCAAATCCTAAACCCCCGTTTACACTGCATGAGTGAAGCAGCACAATTTCAAAGCCACGGGTTAGTGTGATTTCAGGTGCGAATTGCCTGACATCTGTGTGACTTTATGCACCTTAAATGGCACAATAGTGCAGGAAC